>JAJEJO010004248.1:112472-187762 GCA_020662805.1 Glaucomys volans
AGGAAGGAAGAAAGAAAGAAATAGCTAGGAAGCCAATACAAGAAAAAAGAGGGAGAGGGAGACAGAATGGAATCAACCAGGAAATTCTAGGAGAAATAACAACATAAGTCTACAAAAGCCTTCAATACAAATGTTATGGTAGCCTTATTCATAAGTAGCAAAAAACTTGAAATAAATCAACTATCAATAGGAGATTGAATAAACAAATTGTGATATTGTGATATTTTCATACAATGGAATGTTATTCAACGATTAAAATATTCAGTAATTAAAATGGAGAAACTACTAAATTATGCAGCCATGCAAAGTAAATTCAAGATCCCTATATTGAATGATAGAATCCAGACACAAAACACTACATACTGCATGATTTCATTTATATTAGGTTCCACAAGCAGACAAAAACTAGCACACAGTAGTAGCAATCAGAATAGAAATTGCCTCTGGAATGGGAAGAAGCAGAGGGAGTTTCTTTGGTGAAAATATTCTTTATACTGAGAGGAGTGTTAGGTTATAAGAGTGTCTGCATTTTTCAAAAGGAGAAAATTTTTGAGCATCAGAAAGAAGTAAACAGCAATGGAAGAAGCAGAAATATGGGTAAATTCTTCTCATGGAGTTTTTGTATCATATGCAATGATTAAAACAAAAGTCATAGCATCATCTGACATTCAACATGATAACATTTAAAAGTGGAAAGAGTAAAGGAACATAAATGATAAGTTTTCCACTGAAAGGTGTAAACTGTTGATACCAACAGACCATAATGAGTGATATATATATTTTAATTCACAGAATAATCTCTAAGAAAATTATGCAAGTCAAAGCACTCAAAGCACTCTAAATAAAACAAGATAGAATCCTAATAGATTTCAAGTTACCCACAGAGAGACAAGAAAAAAAAACAGAAAGAAGACAGAGCAAATTAAATCCAATAATGCATAAAAACATCATCAATGTAATACACCATATCAACAAGATCACATTAATTGAAGCAGAAAAAATGTTTTTTGCAAAATCCAATATCCATTCATATCTAAAACTCTTATCCACTTAAAAATAAAGGGCAATGATCACAATTTAGTAATGAGCATCTGCAAAAAAAAAAAACCTACAGCTAATATCATAGCAATGGTGAAAGACTGAATTTTTTTCTGCAAGGTCAGGAACATAGCAAAGATATTGACTCTTGCTGATCTTAACATCATACTGGGCATTCTAGCCACTGAAATAAGAAAAAGAAATAAGTGGCATTCAGATGAGAAATTGTTGATAGAAATTTAAATGGTATATCCACTCAGAAAAGAGTTTGGCAGTATCTAGCTAGCCTGGGCTTCTACAGCAAAAGTAACATAGACTGCATGACTTTAACAAAAAATATTTTCTTCTTATAGTTCTGAAGGATGGGGAAATCCAAGCCCAAGGCATCAACAGATTCAACGTCCAGCAAGGGACTGCTTCCTGGTTCATGCACAGCTGTCTTCTTGCTGTTTCATCACATGATGGAAGGGATGAGAAAGCTCTCTGGGGTCTCATTTTAAAGGGCACTAACCCTATTCGTGAAGGCTTTACCTTCATGACCTAATCACTGCCCAAAGGTCCATCTCCAATATTATCACACTGGGGATTAGGTTTCAACAGATGATGAATTGAGGCATGGAATGTGGGGAGTGGCATAAATAGTCAACCTAGGGCAGGATTGAGTTTATTAAACTAAACATCTAAACATGACCCAGCAACTGTACTCTTGGGCATTTATCTCAGAGAAATCAAAATTTGGGTTCCCATAATCTTATATGTGATTATTCATAGCTTTATCAGCAATAGCCAAAAATTGGAAACACCTCATATGTCCTTTAATAGGCATATGGCTAAACTAATACATATATACCATAAAATAATACCACTCAGCAATTAAAAATTAACAAAGAAGCCAAGTGTGGTGGCATATGACTATAATCTCAGCTACTTGGGAGACTAAGGTAGGAGGATTGCAGGTTAAAAGACTGCCCTAACAAGACCCTGTCTCAAAAAAAAAAAGAAAGAAAGAAAGAAAGAAAAAAGAAAAGACAGCTGAGAATGTAGCCAGGTAGCAGACTGACGCTAGGTTCAAAAAAAAGAGCTATTCATACACACACAACTTGGATAAATCTCAAAGGAATTAGGCAGAGTCCAAAAAATTCAGATCCTAAAAGCTTATATATTACTACAATTCCATTTATATAACATTTTTGAGAGGACAAAATTGTAGGTATAGAGATTAGTGGGTTCTGGGAATTCTCAAAGGAAGTATGGGAGGGAAGAAAAGAGGTGGCTATGTCTATAAAAGGACAGAAAGAAGGATTCCTATGGTAATGAAACTTTTATGTATCTTGACTATCAATATCAATACCCTATTATACTGTGCTAGTTTTTCAAGGTGGTATTACTGGAGAAATCTAGATAAATGTTATACATGTTCCCTCTATATTATTTCTTACAACTTCATGTGAATATATAATTATCTCATAATCAGAAGCAGGTATACAGCTAATTAAAAAGAATACATTAGAGTTCTATCTATTGACCTTTAATACATCTGCAATACGTTATTGTTAGGTACCTAAGTGTAGTACCTGGCATAAAGTAGATGTTCATTAAATATTTGCCCAATGAGTAAAAGTAAATTGCAGAAAATATATATCATTTTACTTAAAAATTGTAAAATAAAAAAAAAAAACCTAAACACTAAATATCTGTTAATGTAAGTATATATGAGCATATGGAAAGGTGTTAAAGGACACACAGTAAAATGTTAACAAAAATTACCTCAGGAGTAGAAGAAGTGCTAGGAGAGTAACAATTTTTTCTGTCATTATCTTTATTTTGTGTTGCAATAAACACTTTGAAATTTGTATTTTTTGGAAGAAATAATTAATATTTTTTAAAATATAGTTAGGCAATTTGAGAAAAAGCAAACTACCTAAAAAATGATAAGCAAAGAATAAAAAATATGAAAAGCAAAATCTAAAAATGGTTTGAATATTACTGTAGGATGCTTTTAGTACGGTGATGGCCAAATGGTATAAAATTTATGAAATGAGGCAAATGCAGTACTTATCTTCAAGGAAATTGTGGTAAGGGCCCAAGGGAAAAAGAAAGAATGACAATGACAGAAACAATGACAACAGAATAAGTAGAAGAAGCAAACATCAGAAAGATGAACTCAAGAGACAGTCCATATGCAAGCTCTATAGACTACCAAACAGCTCTATAACATTGCCCCTTCCACCCAAAATGGAGAAGGATAAGCTAGAAACACATACATGGAAGTGGTCAGTCAGTGGAAAAATGGAGGTAGATTCCAGAAGAGATGTATTTGAGTAATATGAAGCTGAGAAAAAAATGACATTTGCAATGAATCTTCAGCCCTGGCCAGTGAACATTTACAGTATAACAAGTTCTACAGGGTACAGGACATCACAGTCAGTACACAAGGGAGGGGAGAGCAGAAAGGGTACTGGACAAAGGATTATGGAGCACTGAATGTGTGTCTTTAGAGAAGGTATAAGATATAATTGCAGACTGTCAGTGGAAAGAACTGTGTGACATAGAATTCACAATAGCAAATATAGATGGGAGGCATAAAGTGCTGGATACATCATAGGCAGAAGCTATAATAGAGAATATAGAAAAGATAATTATTTGATTGAATGCAAGAATATTCAAATTTGAAGGTCAAAAGAAAAGCCATCTTATTTGCCTGCAGATTTCAGGCAAATCATTGTGGCTGCTCCTTCAACCTTCAATAGTGTGTGTTCTAAGGAAGGGAAGTATAGGCTCATGAGAAAAAGAAACCAACCTGATTTTGTATTATAAAGTCAATACAACACTGGTAGTGTGTAGTAGAATCCATTTGGGACTCAAACTGACCCACACTCACATTTAGACTCATTAGAAATTTTGTGATCAGATGTAAACTACTGAAAGCTAGGAATGTAGCTAAGTGGCAGAGTATTTGCCTAACATGTGCAAGGCTCTGGTTCCCATCCCCAGCACAAAAAGACTAGGAAGAGGACGAACAGGAGGAGGTGGGGAGGAAGGTCAGGAAGAGGAAGAGAAGGAAGGGGCAGACCCAGGCAAAGTAGCACAAGACTAATCCTAGCTACTCAGGAGGCAGAAGGATGGCAAATTCACAGCCAACCTGGTCAACTTAGAAAACCCCATATCAAAATGAAATTTTAAAAAGGGCTGTGGATCTAGGTGAGTGATACAGAGCTTGCCTACGATGCTTAAGGCCCTACGTTTAATTCTCAGTACCAAAACAAAAAAGAAAGCTAACTATGACTCAATTATTTCATCTATAAAATGGAAATAATAGTGTAGAGCATTTGATTCATAATAAGCATAAAATAAATCATAACTTGGGAATGATACAGTATTGCAGTCTATAAACTATAAAAAGAAAATAACAATGTTTTTACAACTTCAGGATAGAAGAAACAATAAATAGAATACAAAAAATACAGGTCCTAGATGTGCTTTTTTATTAAAATTTAAATTTTATATAAGATTTGTGGCATTCTGAATAAAATTAAAAGACAACACACTGGAAAGTTATATTTCCAATGCAAAACAAAGGATTAGTATCCAGAATACATAGCTAATTTCTACAAATGAATACCAGGGGGAAAAGAACTAAAAAGAAAAATAGGCAAAGGAAATTTATAGAAGAGAAATCCTAAATTACCAATAAGTTCATGAAAAATATAAATTGAAACAAGTCAACATTTCTTATTAATCATACTTTTAAAAATATAAGTCTGAAAATATCAAGTATTAAAGTTGTTTTAAAAAAAAAAGCAGCATCTTTCATAAAACTTCCAGGTTTGGGAGACTTCCAGGGGAAAATCAAATTGAAAGAACAATTTTGAAGAGTCATTTAACAATAACTTGCTAAAGAAAATGCACATACTTCATTATTTTCAACAATTCCACTTCTAAATAGTATGTTCTAGAGAAACTCATACAGGTGAAACTATTATACTTTTCTCTATTTTTACATGGAGACATTTACAAAGATATCAATAGCAATTTTGTCTATTAATAAATATTTGGCTTAATTATATGCTACAAAACTACATAGCAAATTAAAGGAATAAGAAAGATTTATTTATTTTTATAAATGGAACTCTAAAATATAATTTCCTGTACAGTAATTTATATATTTCAAAGCACCAAATAGCAAAAACATTAAAAACTGAATTAGAGGGTACATTCTAAATTCATGATAACTATTGTTATGGTAAAAGAATGGGACACTACAGGAATAAAAGAAACTTTAATTTTATCTGAAATTTTATAGCCTTTTTTTAGAAAGAATTAAAACAAGTAGAATAAAATGTTAATAATTGACAATTCTGGGTGCACTGATATTTGTGCATATTCTTATGCTTTGTACTTTTTTATTGATTAGCTACTTCTCAAATAAAATTATGACAAAAATAAATATAAAGAACATGTTGGAGACAAGGGGATAAGTTATGAGGCTGCTGCAATATTCCAGAATAAGACTGTGAAGTATAAAATATGACGCATTCCAACAGAGACAGAGAAGGGTCAGATACTCAAGCTGCTAATGAGATAGGCCTTGATGGCTATTTAATGTTGTCTTCGTTCATTCAGGCTTCCATAACAAAATTCCCTACACTGGGTGATTTAAAAAACAAATTTCTGTCTTACAGTCTTTGAAGCACAAAAATCTATGATCAAGGTGATTGCTGATAAGACTCTTGGTGGGGGCTCTCTTCCTGGCTTGTAGTCAGCTGCCCTCTCGCTGGACTTGCAAGGCATAGGGAGAGAGACACCTCACTCTTCCCCTTCTTTTGAGGACATTAATTTCATTCAGGAGGGTCCCATCCTTGTGGCCTAATAAATACTTAATGACTTCCCAAAGACCCCATTTCCAAATACTATCATACTGAGGGTTAGAGCTGAAACATATATAGTGAGAAGGGCAGGGAGCACAAACATGCAGCACGTAACAAATGTAATGATGAGAGGATTTTTATCCATCTATAGTTCTGTATTTGACATGTAATAAGTTCTTAATAATGTTTGTTGAATCTGTGACATTGGTACTTTTCCTGGTTGTAAGAGTTACCCATATAGTATGAGCTCAGAAAGAGGAGGAAAAAAATAAAGACACTATTATCGCAGAGAAGAACTTCAGGGAATTAACTTCTTGAAAGATGGTCTCTTAGTGTGAAAAATAACTGGGGGAGGGGGAGTTTAGAGAAGGAAAGATTTGTTTTGGCCTTCAGTTTCAGAGGTTTCAGTTCATCGTCTTCTGATAACCATTGCTTGGGGCCTGAGATAAGGCAGAATATCATGGCAGAAGGATGTGGTACAAACAGCCTATCAGCTTATGGCAGCCAGAAAGTGAAGACAGAGAGACAGAGAGAGACAGCAGAAAAGAGTAAACCCAGCAGCTCAGGAAGCTGAGGCAGGAGGATCATGAGTTGAAAGTCAGCCTCAGCAACCTCGAGGCACTAAGCAACTCAGTGAGGCCCTGCCTCTAAATAAAATACAAAATAGGGCTAGGGATATGGCTCAGTGATTGAGTGCCCCTGAATTCAATCCCTGGTACCAAAAAAAAAAAAAAAGAGAGAGAGAGAGAAAGGGGCCATGGACAAGAAATACTCTTCCAAACATGCCCCCAGTGACCACCTTCCTCTAACCATGCCCAGTACCTACAGTTTTCACCACCGCCCAATGATTCATTGAGCTATCCATGATTAATCCACTGACAAGGTCAAAGCCCTCATCCAATCACTTCCCAAAGGTGCCACCTCTGAACATTGCTCCATTGGGAACCAAGACTTCAAATACATGAGCCTTTAGGCTCCAAACCATAACATATATCCTCAACCCAATCCAAAAAAAAAAGGGGGAGTCACTTCAAGAGCCCTCGTTTAAATGCTAGAGAACCCTTTCAGGAACTATCTTGTCTTACATAAGAAAAGCTTTTTGGAAATCATCAAAGCACTGGTCTCCTCAGTCATTATTAATCCAAGTGGCTTAGTCAAAAAACCCGCTTCCATGCCTTACATTGAAGGAAAAGAATTATTGGATAGGTGGTAGGGGCCATTGTTCAGGGTTCTAGCCTAATTTTACAGGTACAGTACTTCCTCAGAGACAAGATGGCAACTGTGACCTCAGCATGCGGGAATCACTAGTTATGTATAACCATATATAGTCAAAAATAGCATCAGTTTCAGAGGTTTGGTGACCAGAAGGAATGACCCTGTTACAGATAAAGGAGCGCTAGATAGGGTCAGTAGATAATATCACAAGAGTTGATAAAAATTAGTTATGATCTATTCCATACTCCTACCAGAACTTCAGTTCTATCAGATCCTATTACAATGGATAGGGAGAACATTTCCTCTCAAATCTGAGGCCTTGGTGCAAGCATACCCACTATCTTAGGGACTGGGGACTCTCAGTGCCCCAGAGATTTATAGAGTAACCATAGAGGATCTAGGGACCTTGAAATGGATGGAAGAAAGTGACGCTAGAAGACAGAATGGGTGTGGTGCTTTGACGTCTCCTTCCATATCTCCATAGGATAGTGCTACCTATCTTACAGGGTCCCTCTATCTCTCTTGATACTAAGGAAAGGTAAGGCCTCAACTACTATGGTACCACTAGTCACGGAGGAGTCTCACAACTTTCAATTGTGAAATTG
Organism: Glaucomys volans; assembly: GCA_020662805.1. Taxonomy (NCBI): domain Eukaryota; kingdom Metazoa; phylum Chordata; class Mammalia; order Rodentia; family Sciuridae; genus Glaucomys; species Glaucomys volans. The sequence goes on from JAJEJO010004248.1 coordinate 120,199, forward strand.
AAAATTTGCCTTAGGAGATCTCCAAAAGAGGACTCAGTGTTGAGAGGCACTCAACTAGGACCCAAGATTTTGTTATCACAGTCTAGTATGAAAATGGATAAAATACTCTTATGTGTTGTTATGGATCACTTTAAGCAAAAACAAAACAAAACCATAGATCCACATGGACACAAGCTGATATCTGAGAACCCTATTCTATGGAAGATGGTGGTAACTATGTTGACCAAAGGATTGAAAAAATTAGGCTCAATCTCCAAACAGAAACCTCATCCTATTTTTCACATCAACCTAGAAGCAACTTAAAGCTCCAGTGAATGGCCTCTCCTCTTACTTCACTCCCTGCAGAGATCTGGCATCCTCCTCTGGGGAGCAAGTTCTAGAACATAACCTTACAAGGTCAAAGGTATGTTACCAAGTCCCCTCCTGTAATTATAGGGAAAGACTTGCCTGGTGACCCCAACATATGCTTAGAGAACATCTATAAGTATGGCTAAAGACCTAGGGAACTAATGAAGGGATTTTCTAGAGAAAAAGTTCTCCCAGGGTATCCTGGATTACTGGAGAGCAGGAAATTCAAAAACAGCACATATTTCCAAAAAATTAAGTACTTAAATTGTGGGCATTTTAGACTTAATAGATTTGATTTAAATTTTATTAATAATCTTTGCACAAGGTGCAAAAAACAGGTGCCTAAGATAGCCAAAAGTCTCATTAGTGCTCTCTTGAAGTCAAAAGCATGTTTTCCAACCTCTGCTTCATGGTTCCCAAACCAGTTCCCACCTCCTGAGTTTTCCTCCCCTCCCTCAGTAGATGAGAGATCAGCATTTACTGTCAAATAATTGCAGCCCTTCCTACATATTACCATTTAGCAATCCTGGGACTACCTGCCAATCCCAAAGTCTCCAGAACTGCTTGTCCCAGAAGGAACATTTTGCCCCAACTATTCTAGAAAATTTCTACTCATGTGCTAAATCTCAGCTGAAATGCTTGAAGTAATGACTAAGTGTGTTAAAGCCAAACTGTTTCAGCATTCTAACTCTGCTATTTACTAGCTGGGTGTTCTTGGGCAAGTTACTTAATCATTCTGTGCCTTAGATTCTTTTTCCAAAGATGGGGAAAGACTTGTACCCATCTCAAATGACTGTTGTGAGATTAGGGCTTAGAACAGTGCATGCACATAGGAAACCTTATGGGACTTTTAACCATTACTGATTCAGAGATTTCCACTGACTCCCCACGAAGAGTGAAAGGCTTCTTTGTGCTACCCACATGTCTGGTACTGACCTGAGTTATTGGTCTTTATAGCCCCCCAACAACGGCTTACATAACTGTATCCACTAGATCGTAGGCTCCTTAAAGGAAGTAGAATGTTGTTATTACCACTGTATCTTCACCACATGGCACAGGGCCACAAACAAAATATTCGATCAGGGAAATGAGAGGGAGGAGGGGGCAGGGTTATGAAAGATGGTGGAATGAGACAGACATCATTACCCTATGTACATGTTTGATTACATGAATGGTATGAATCTACATCATGCACAACCATAGAAACGAAAAGTTATACCCCATTTTTGTACAATGAATCTAAATGTAGACTGTAAAAATTTTTTTAAAAAAGTGACAGGAGATGGCTAAAAAATTGTCATAGTAGTATAGTATGTACTACAGTTAATTTTATGCAGCAATGATTTAATACTGTTTGTTTATATTTCTGTACACTACAAATGGCACCATGCATAGTCTGTAAGTATTTGTGTGTTTTGATTAATTTTAACTTTTTATAAAAAAAATTCAATCGGTTCTGCTATAGTACAGGTTTTGAAATAATACAAATTTGTTTAGACAATTGACATATAGAACTGAGCATAATGTAAATTTCATGTTCTTTATATGTGATTCAATTTTCAAGAAACTAGGTGAACACAGAAAACTGCAGTGAATGGAGTTGAGTAGAGAGCATAGCATGCACAACCCCAAACATTTATCACTTCCCTCAGCTTACCATTTGTGTTATGAACTACAATCCATTCAAACTTTCTACCCAATTCTAGATAAACTCCCTTCACTACTTCACAATAATTCACAAGCTGCTTCAAACACTCACACAAGAGAAACTCCTGGTATTTTTCAAGGGAAAGTGTCATATTTATTGTAGTATTTATTATGTGCTTCCCAAACATATCAGGTGCAAAACAGTTCCACCATTTTTCTTTCTTATCTTCAATGTGTCATTGATGAGTTTTTTTAATGTTATGTCCATACTCCATTTTTCCAATAAGCCCCATGGTTTTTATTGTATGATTTTTGCATAGGATGGTGATTTTAAGGACATGTCTCCTTATAATAGAAAGAACTGTACTTGGTAATCTTATGGTTGATGGTAAATAACACTTCTCTTCCATGGGCACCTAACGCTCCTGAAACTATAGAAGCCCCTGTTAGTCATCAAAGGCTATTTGAGATACAAGTTCTGTCCTGCAATTAAAAGTAATAAATATTTATTCATAGCCATCTGCATGCCAGACATTGTAATAAGCAGTGAAGATACCATGGTTGATAAGAAGCAATGCTGTAACTCTTTCAGTCTGCGACAGGGGTGGCCAGGGGTGGTAGAGAGAAGTACAGTAATTACAATAGAGGGGAACATATACTACTAAAAAATAATACAAGGTTTTCTCTCCTAGACTTCAGGGAGTCAGCAAAGACCTCCCAGAGAAAATGTTCTTTCCCAGATCATTTCACTCCATAATCTATTTCCTTGCTTGCTTCTCTGCCTTCTTACTGAACTCTGAGTTACTGAGCCCATCAGCACTGAGAACAGAGGCAGAACAGGGAAGAGTTAATATGCACAGGTGGGAGGGAAAAGGGCCCCAAGGGAAACAAGATAAACAGCCACATAAAGTGCCCCACAGACCTTGGTCAAGGTGAAAGGAAGCTACCAACACACAGTGTTCAGGATCTTTCTCAAGCGCTGCTGGTGATTTCTTCCTCATTCAACATTTGCTAAGCTTCTGCTGGTGGCTGGATTCTGGGAGGAGTCTGTCTACTTGTCCTGCCTTTTCCAACATCAGAGGTGATTCTTCTTCATATACCTAATACTCTGAATTGACTGCCATGTCCTCCCTCTCTTTCACATCCCCTCTGTTGCACCACAGGAATAAGACTCTGGTGGAACCCCCTTTTGGATCATGAAGAATAAAAGACAGAGTAGGAAGTTTCTTTTCTTGATGCCATCTCTTTCTCTGTTGCTCCGCAGCCCCAACTTCAATTCTACCTGGTGTTTACTAGTTCTGCATCAAACTTAAGAATAATGTGATCACCCCACACCCCAAAACCTACCATGTTCTCTCCTGTCACTCCAGGCTTCCAGCTTCATTCCAGATCCAATTTGCTTCCCATTACAGTTTCTCCCTCTTCCTATTCTGCATCCTTGTTTTTTGATGGGTTGGTACCAAGAATGTTAGTCCTGGGAAAGACTGAGAATCATTGTGCCCACCTCCATTGAGTTGGGAAAGCTGAAGCCCAGAGGCCACTCCCCAAAGATACAAAATCAAGGACTGAATAATCTAATCCCCACCCAGCACTGGCTTTTCCCCCATATACAGAGATGAAGACTGACTCTACTTGTACCCTGAAGAGAACAGCATTCATCTCAGTTTCACTCAGCTGACCTCCAATTGGAGGGTTCTGGCTCTATCAGCCACTGCAGCAATCACCCCCTTCCTCACTACCATTGCACCCACCTACTTCTTGCCCTAAATTTATGGGTTTTTAGGAGCAAGGGATTCTCCAAACCTAGCTAGGATGTGACCTTAATTATCCATCCAAAACCCTTGTGTTTTCTTGGCCTTTCACTACTCCTGTACATATTCCATGGATGGGTTTGTGTCACTCTGACACACCCCAAATCTTTTTGTCCTTCTCCTATCCAGAATCATGCCCCCATGAGTCCTAGAGCATCGTCTACAGGATGGTAGAAACTCCACAGTACAACTCCACCTTACTACATCCAACCTTTTTCATACTGACTGGCATTCCAGGTTTAGGGGGAGCCCAGGCCTGGCTGACAGTGGTGTTTGGGCCCATGTACCTGCTGGCCCTGATGGGTAATGGAGCACTGCTGGCAGTGGTACGGATAGACTCCACACTGCACCAGCCCATGTTTTTACTCCTGGCCACTCTGGCAGCTACAGACCTGGGCTTAGCGACATCTATAGCCCCAGGTTTGCTTGCTGTGCTGTGGTTTGGGCCCCAACCTGTTCCATATGTTGCCTGCCTGGTCCAGATGTTCTTTGTACATGCACTGACAGCTGTAGAATCTGGTGTGCTTTTGGCCATGGCCTGTGATCGTGCTGTGGCAGTAGGGCGCCCACTGCACTACTCTATCATAGTTACCAAAGCCCGTGTGGGTTATGCAGTCTTGGCACTTGTACTGAAAGCTGTAGCTATTGTTGTGCCTTTTCCTCTGCTGGTGGCACGATTTGAGCACTTCCATGCCAAGACCATACACCATGCCTACTGTGCACACATGGCAGTAGTAGAGCTGGTGGTGGGTAACACACGAGTCAACAACCTGTATGGGCTGGCACTTTCACTGGCTGTGTCAGGTGTGGATATTCTAGGCATCACTGGCTCCTATGGGCTCATTGCCCATGCAGTGCTGCGGCTGCCTACCCGGGAAGCCCGTGCCAAGGCCTTTGGTACATGTAGTTCTCACATCTGTGTCATTCTGGCCTTCTATATACCTGGTCTCTTCTCCTACCTCACACATCGCTTTGGGCATCACACTGTCCCAAAGCCTGTGCACATCCTTTTCTCCAATATCTACCTGCTGCTCCCACCTGCCCTCAATCCCCTCATCTATGGAGCCCGCACCAAACAGATCAGGGACCGACTCCTTGAAATGTTTACTTTCAAAAAAAGCCAGTTTTAGTGGACAGTAATGACAACGAAGGCTAGGCTAGGGATAGGTGTAGAAGGGGCAGTTGGAGAAAAGTGTGGAGTCTGGGAGTGTGGGTTGTCTGTCCCATTGTTGGCATATGACTGTGATAACAAATTTGCTGTGAAACTCCTACTAGATATACCACTGGTATCTGAACCCTTTGGTCTAACCCATATGTCCTGCTTGGGAGGAGGGAGGAGGCAGGAGGCAGGGGCTACATGTTACCCTGCAGGTAAAATAAGATGAGGAATCATAATAAGATCTAACTGAAAGATATCTTCTATTCCTACTCCTACCCCCATTGTTTTGATCTAAGTTGAAAAAATGCCTAAGCACCTCTACAGATCCCAAACTTGGGGGGCTTGGCACTGCCACAAAGGGTAGCACTGCCACTGAAGACAAATGCTTGGGTACTTATCTGGGACCATAGCCCTCTTTCTTAGAGCCAGATTGTTTTCAGACTGTCCTCGAGGAAGGAGCTATACAGGCTTATCCCCCACCTTCTGAGAATCTGGATAAATAACGTACCCTGTGATGCCAATTTGGCCAGAACAGTGGATCTTAAAACATTCCAAACTCACAGGATCCTCTTGGTCTCATGTATAAATGTCATTCCTCTTCCCTCACTTCCACCAAATTCCTAAGAACTAACAGCTAGAACTTCTTTTCCTGGGCTTACAGCTTCAAGGATCAAGGGTCCAACTGAAAAAACTTTTGATGTCCAGAAAATCATTGTAGTCACATTGCCTACTTGCCCAAGGCTGAACCACTGTGATCTCTTGCAAATCTGCCCTTTTATGCACCCTGTCAGGAATGTATACTTCCCAAATGAAATCCTCATCAGCACCCCTATCTGTCTTGGTCAACATCACGAATAGCACATGATGATGTCAGTGCAATATGATGAAATAGGAAGATTTCACACTGCTGTAGCTGCCAGTACACAGAGATACTGAACAGGAAGTATCACACACAGTATTACCCAACAGGAGATTCATTTTCACCTAAAACTGCACAAAGGAAAGAATATTGTATAAAGGTCTTTCACACCAGCATGGGGTTCAAAATGAGGATAATCTTATACAGAAGGCTGGGAATCACTGGTGTGGGTCAGAGAAACTTCAGGTTGCACAGGCAACAGGCAAACCAAAGTTCTCCAAGAAAACTATCTAACACAGGTACTGGCAATAGCCATGAAGACCTGAAGCCTGGAAACACCCAACCCACTCAGCTCTGACAGCTAGACCAGCATGATGGGACACCATACAGAAGAGGCAGCTGAAGAACTGAAAAAGCAGATGATGCAATCTTTTAAGGCCACATGGGATCTCTCCACTAGGAACTTAAGAATAGCTCAGATTTTCATGACTTTCAAATGTTGTCACAATGAACCCAAGTGGATGAGGAGAATATCTACTATCTACCCAACTGCAAGTTCAGTCATTCTCAAGACTAATTTTTTTCATGAAGTTCTGATTTTAAAAGCCCTCTAAGCTATAATTTTGTGGATAACTGTGACAAAATACTTATGGGTTATAAGTCCTTAAGATGTCCATGTCCTTCTCTTAAGTGATTCCCCTTTAATAAATCTGAGAAAATAACTGAGATATGAACAAACACATATGCAGTAAGATGTTTATTACAACATTATAAAGAAATATAAAGAAGTTCCTGTGTGTTATCTCATGTCACCATACATACACGCACACCATTTCTTACCATTTCCCTCTGATACATGAAAAGGGATCATATGCAGCCAGTATTCATAAGCATTGAATTCTGTCACTCTCCCACCACAGGAAGACTCTTCTAAGGCACCTTCAATCCCTGGATGTTTACAGTTCTCCAAGGTAGCTGGTTCCAAAGCAGTATGTAAGAAATTTATTTCTTCAAGTCAAAAATCTACCCACTTGGACATTTGTATTTTGCTGTGCATTGAGATTGCACACATACCTTCCTTGTGATGTGTTTAGAAAGCTTTACTAGCACTCACTGATTCTTCATAATAACCTGAGAAGACTTAATTATAAGCTCACAATCCATTACCTACAATTCCAAAATTTAAAAAATCTCTGAAGAAACAAGTTTTTTCATAACTTTGGCCCAAAACTTGACCTCAACATTATGACCCCATTTATAGTCTTTATCTCATTTACTATAAAACATTCATACATTTAACTGAAGAAATGTTGATGAGGTTGATTATAGGGCACTGCCCTAAATCCTGCTGGGTTATTCCTTAATATATGATATATGTACTATATTCCCTTTTTATAATTTGAAAAATTCCCAACTCCAAAACATACCCGTCTCAAAAAGTTTCAAATAAGGAATTAAGGGCTCATCTGATTATCCTTATAGCCTGAGAGAAGTGAAGAGACTTACTAGGGCTCTTTATTACTCTACAATCCATGCTGTCAATACTATTCTATAGTGCCCAACAGGTATCTACAAAGAACCTCATGTTCTCTGGACAAACATTCCCATATGTTCCCCTCATGTTCTCCATTCAGATAAGCCTCCAATACTGTACAAATGATCTGTGCCTCTTTTCCAAGGAGACCCCAGAATGTGCTACACTGGAAGAAAACCCTGGCAGCAGGCTACGACTCAAACAGCTCAGTTTTTGGGCTTACCAACTCCATTCAGGACTCAGTTGTCATCTGCTTACCTTCAGTAACTTTGAGTTTCAGACTCTATGAGCCAAAAGGAAAGACATCTTACTTAATGTTAGGATAGAGCAGTATGAAATTTAGGGAGCCTGGAGACTCATGGTAATCAGAAAGCAAGATAAAGAAGATGGAAGGTATAAACTTCTGACTGAGTTCAGCAATATCCAATTTTTTCTGAGCCCATCTCCATGAACAAAAATCTCAGAGAAATCCTCCTCATCCTATTTCACCAACAACCCACCATGTCTACTATAACTATCTCATCACCCCACTTCATTATGGACTCCCCTTAGCATCTACAAATACTTCATTCTCCATCTCTGTTTATCAGTCATTCTCATTGTCTCTGTACCTCTGCAACTCTGTCTCCTTGCGCTGTCAGTTTTACCTCATGTTTATGTTTATCGTCCTTGTGAATGTTTCTCTCGCTTTACATTTGTCTTGCTCGTTGAGAATTCTTTTCTGGAGAGAAGAGAGTTCCCCATTAAACTACACTGAATAATCTTACCTTATGAAAATAAAAAATGTACTAAAAGGCCACTAAAAGGAAGAAACTTGGTTTCATTTGTCTTAACAAGAAGTTTGAGGTTTATGATTTGTTCTGTTGTGGCTTTTCTCCCATCCTACCCATTTCCTGTTTGCTAAGCCACGGTGTACTTTCCATCTAGCATACATTTCTCCCATCACACAAAGTGAACAGAAGGACCATGTTAATTTCTCTCTTCACCAAAAGGAACTATTGTTTAATTGCTTAAGTTAGAATCAAGCTGACTTAGATTTTAATCCCAGATATTCCACCAACTCACTGAATGCCCTGAGCTAATTATTCAACTTTTCTGAGGCTTTTCTTCACTATAAAATGGAATAATATTAGTACCTACTTTTAAAGGTTCCAAAAGGATCAACTAAAATAATGCATTATCTGTCATAGATCCTAGCATAGGAGAGCTCAACAAATATTTGATATTAATTCCCCCCCTGAAAAACAAGACCAAGCCATTGTCAAATGTTTGTTCAAAGACCTTGTAATCATATATTTAGCATTACTTTCCTCTGAGGCCTGTTACATCTCCTTCAGGAAATTTTTCTTGACAACACTATTTCCCAGCACTATAGAAGCTTTCTCTGGGCCCTATCCTCATATCAGCTCAGCTAGCTCAGAGGACAGTCAACTTTATGGGATAACTCTATACTCTGGGTCAAGTGAGGGGAAAACACTCCCTATACACAACAGATCTTCGTGGGCACAAAGGGCACTTGCTAGAGAGATTGAGAGGATTCTTTGGACAGATAAGGAGTGGGAGAATAGTTATCACGCTCCATTCTCTCCAGTAAAACACTAGGTTGAGACCTCTGGATAAAGACATAAGGAGATAAAACAAATAAGAGCTGGAGTGGGAGAGAAGCAACTGGACACAAATCAGCCTAAGACAAGGAGTGGAACATAAATTTCCCCAAAATTTACTTGGATGATTCTGATTTCCTGAAAATTCTCTCCAGTTACTAAGGCAACATTATCCCACTTAGATTCTTACCCTCCACATTGTCACTGCTCAGCATGGCACCCTCCTACACACACGCCTGCTTTTCACTGTACTTATAACCCACTCATTAATAAAGGGTTTCAATCTAGACTGCACACTAAAATGGCCAAAGGAGCTTTTAGAAATCATGATGCCCAGGCACACCCAGACCAATTAAATCAGAATCTCTGGGAATAGGAGACAGACATCAGTAATTTTTAACATTCCTGAGTAATTCCAAAGTGCAGCCAAGGTTGAGAACCATTGCTTGGCTCTAAGTCTGAGCTACATTTTTGTGTCCTCCAGGATTCCTACTCAACTTCACAAACAAGTAAATTGCTTCAGGAAAGCTACTAAAAGGAGGAGAGCCCTGATCCTGTCTCCCAGATCAAGAACTACACACATAAGCATACACCCTAACAAATACCTACATTTTCCTCCCTTAAAGCAGAAGGATAAATAGGTCACTCAGGAATGTGAACCACATGCTGCAGTGATGCTAAGAAAGTTACTGTCCTCTCCATCATCTAGCAGGACCTCTATGACCTCATGAGCAACAGGTCAGAGCCGAAGGCCTGGGGCCTCACCTCCCTGGGCAGCTTGGGGTTTCTGCAGCAGCCACTGTCCTATTCAATCCTACCCATACCCCACCATGTTGGTTAGTAACCCCCACCTGCTAACACTGGATGAAGCTGATGCCACCTGGACCCTCATCAAGGATAAGGTGGGTAAAGAAAAGAGGCTAAGGAGGAAGTGAAAGTATGACCTGGATGGGTCTGAGCAACTTGTAAGTAGGAAAGAGTAAGAAGTCTAAGACAATAGTAAACTAACATTTTCTCATTGTTTATCTGTCAGGCTTTGGGGTAAAGTGCTTGCACAAATAATTTCATTTAATCCTAACTGCAAAATTATTAAGAAAGGTTCCTTAAAAAGCAAGGTATAGGGAGCTATGAGAGCAGAGAAGAGAAACAGGAAGTCAAAGACAGGACTTGAGAGGTTAGGAAGGTTTCCTGGAGAGTGACATTCTATTCTAACTAGGGAAGAAAGATTTACACAAAAAGGGAGAGAAATAGCTGGCACATAAAAGGTACAAAATAAACACCTGAATGAATTAATGTGCAGGTGAATGGAGAGTGAATTGTGTACTAATTAAAGGTAAAGTATAAGCAAAAACCAGGAGAGGAAAAAGAAAAATGTGCTTTTACCAACTGTAGTCTTCTACAGCAAATTAGTAGTCATGAAAAGGAAGACAAAGAGGTATACAGGCTGATTATGAAAAGCGCTTTAAACTTCCTGTGTAATCTGGACTCACAAATATTTTCTCCACTTTAATTCCAACAAAATGAGAAATTTGTAAATGAGAAAATGTGTAAATTTCAAGGAGCACAAGAGATCATAGCTATATTTAGGATGCAGGTGTCCAGTAAGTCCCACCAAATTACTTATCAGCTAAAGGCTAGATAGTTGCAGATTCTCAGCTTGGAGAATCTGGTTATGGCTATGTGATTTGATAGGATATGTATTTAAAACATTCAAGGAAGATAGCCCACCAAACTTAAACCATTTTAAAGCAATGTCTGCCAGACTCAAAGCAGCCTTAATGGAATGTTGCTACCATTCCCTGGGAAACTATTCACCACAAAGATGAGGGAAAACGTAATGAAAGAATCAAGGTCTTTGCAAGTTTTGAAAGTATCTGATTTCAGAAAGGCAGAAGGATGGATCTAGATTAAACCAATTAGAATTAAAGTGAAAGTAAAGGGGGTATCCCACTATCAGAATACTATACCATCTCTGAGTATGAAAAAAAAATAACTAAAACCTCTCTATGCCCTTTAAATGGAAAAGCAGAGTATAGATGTGCAGGCTAAGTCATCAGTGATATGTGGTAAATTTAAGGAAAATGGTATTTTTGACCTGTTTCCCATCTGCAGCACTGCTGACAATTTACTGGGCACTCTGTAAAACATGTGGGTTAAACAGAATCTGCCTCAAGAACTCCCCATTCAGAATTCCAAGAAAAAGTGTATCTAGGAAGATAATCTTCTACCATCATTTTTCTGGGATGCCCCTAGGAAAGCTAAATTTATACCCCTTTAAAGTCTGTACTTTATAGTAGGTCAGTAGTAACAGAAAAATAGTCTCAAATGGTGACTCCACCAAGAACCCAGTCACTCTAGCAAAGAACTGAGCTCTTTAAATTTTCCTATTTTAGAATAACCACTGGGGCCCTCAAGGATGAGGAGAAGGCCTAATAAACCTCCACAGAAAATTAATGCCTACATGCTAGGGGAAGAACCAACAGCTAAACCAGAAAGTCACCCTTTTAGCATAAACTTGGACAATAAGCACCAGGTATTTTAAATGTCAGACTCCTATTAGATCTCTCCCGGAAACACTCCCGTTTGTCATATTTGTTCAGGATCCTAAACACCAAAAGAACAATTAGGGTGGGATTCTGAGGTTGTCGGTGGCTATGCTTTCATTGTCATGGGGGGAAAGCATTCCATCCAAAAATGCCAAAACACCAGTGCTCTGCTCTCACCCCTGGACACCCAACTGGCTCTTCTCAGAGACCTGATTCTTCAGCCTACTGATCTCCCTCAAACGAAAATGCTCCATGTCTCACTGAAGCAAAGGAGGAGTGATGAAAATTCTTCCATGCAGATCAAAAAAGAGCACCAGTTATTTCCTTGGCCAGATGACAAATAACAATAATCTTTAGGTACCTCACTTGTCCAAAGTGTAGACTAAATTCCATTATTAAGCTACCCTTTTTTTTTTATACTGGAGACAGCAAAAAGCAAATTGGTTTTAGGGAACCACTGAGTGAATCCTACCAGAAAGCCAAGAAAGTGGGCAACACCACCAGTAGGGACACAGATATGTTGAATTGGGGGGTAGGGAACAGGTAGTAAATATTAGCACTTTAAGCATTGGACTCAAATATGAAGGAGGCTCAGAAAAGGAACTTTTGTATACCCTTTCTTTCTAGCAGAACAGAGAGCCAGAAGTCTTAGCCAACGAAATTTTGAAATGGGTTAAGATCACAACACCTAAGTACACTTACTAAAGAGGATCTTATAGAGTTCCCAATTGGTCATGAAGTATGACATACTTTCTAAAATTGGGTTACCAAGCCCAAAAGAAAACAAGCAGGGAACTGGAATCCCTAAAAGCATCCTGGAACTAACATTACAAAAATGAGGATTATACTTCCTAAAACCACTATCCTCTGTAGCTAGGGTAGAAAGTATATTACTAAGAGGTACTTGACATAGTTCATAGACAAAAAATGGACATAATCTATTTCTGTGTATGCATTCTTGGCTAATGCAACTAATCACCTAGGAATGATCCTTGAGAATTTCTTTCCCTACACCACTTAAGAGACCAAATTCTACTAATTCTATGACCTAAATATAGTATTATTCTCTCCACATTATTTTAGTGCAGGGATTCATCATGTTTTGCCTGAAGTATTTCAATACTCTCAGATGACATCTCTCTCCTTCTTTTATCCCTTCCTCTTAAAAATCAGCTTTCTAAAACATCTATCTGGTCCTGTCCCTCTTACTCAGAGCCCTTCAAATGGCTCCCCATTACCCTCAGTATAAAATTCCAATCATTTATGAAATGCAGGCATTTCATACTCTAGTTTTTGTATGCCCATCCATTCTCATATTTTATATGTAAGTAATATGAAATATTTGTTCCTAAACATGTCCCTCATGGTTTAAAAGTTCAGAGTTTCTTTCATTGGCTGTCCCCTCTGCCTGAAATGACCATTTTCCTATCTGGTTAATTCCTTCAAAGTTCAAGTATTACAACCTAGAAACATTCTTTGATTCTCTTTCTAGCAAAGACAAAGGTTGTTAGGTCACTTCTTGCCTTCTTCACATCTTGCTATGACTTCACTTAGCTGACTATTTACACTTGTCTCCTTCATTAGACTGAGCCACTACACTGGACAAAAACAGTGTCTCACTTAACATGTATCCTAGTATCTAACATAGTCTGGCACATAGCAGACATCCAAGGTTTTGCTGCAGGAGGGAACTGGTTGGTAAGCAGTAGGTATAAGTCTGGGCATGTAGAGATGAAACTCAACAGGAAACAGTGGGAAGGTCAATCTAGAGTAGGCTACCAGTTTACTCCTGACCCTAACTCAGTAACTCACTTATAAACTGGCCACCTACAGGTCATCGAGGAGCGCTTTGGGTCCAATGTAGTGGCAGTACCTTTCCTGTCGGATGCAGCATGCTATGACCTACTGGGCGTGCTAGTGAAACAGTCCCGCCCAGCCCATTCCCGCCTGGCTTTGCCAGGTCGGCAGGGCCGGAGGGCACTAAAACCAGTGGGGCTGCTACCAAACCTCCTAGAACAGGCAGGGTCTGAGGGTGCCTTTTCCCACTGCACTCGGGAATACTCACCAAATGGACGAGCAGAGATAGCCTACGAAGAGATGCGACTGCTGGATGGGCAGCCCTGCCGAATCCGCCTACATATGGGTGGCCTGCGTAAGAAGGTTGCCTTCCTGTTGCTGCCACCAGGGCAGGTGAGCCTACAGCAGACTCTTCCCTGGCTCCGAAGCACCCACAGCATCTATGTCATCTACCAGGTCTTCTCCTGCTCCTGGCTGCAGCTAGGGCTGTTACCGGCAGCCGGAGAGCCCCAGCTGCTTCGGTTACAGCGATCATTGCCTGTTGCTTTCTCCTGCCTCAAGTTTTCATTGCAGCCCAAGGGTGTACTGGGACCACAGAAGCCTCTAACTAAAGACCCACTGCCCCATGGGGCCAACTGGATCAGACCCAACCTCAGCATCATGCCAACTCTGGCCCCCACATCAGCACCTGCTGATCCCCCAGAAGCTGCTGATGTACCCCCACCTGTCCCAGCCCCACCTACACCTCCGCCCCAGGAAGGGCCAGAGGGCAGACCCACCAGATTCTCCTACAAGGGCCGAAACCCCTTCCGGAAAGGGCCCCAGATGCTGTCAGGTACTGCTAAGGGAAGTGACGATGAGAAGGCTGGGAGGGACAAGATGGGGAAAAAAGGGGACATGGGGAATATAGCCCAGGAATATGTGGGACACACAAGACTGTGCACAGGTCCCTGGTGAAAGGGATGGAGTGAAGGAACCAGGGGTGGGTGAGACGAAATCATGGCCCTGGTGACGGGGTGGGGATAGCATGCAAGACCAGAGGGTGGGACTAGGGAGGCAAAAAGACCAGGGCATGAGTCAAGCTGTTACTATCCCCAACCCTGGCAGAGAACTGGCTCTTCAGCCCCCGCAGCCCCCCACCAGGAGCCCAGGGTGGGGGCCCCGGGGACCCCGATCGGCACTCCATGTCCCTGCCCCTGCTGCAGGGTCTGTCCTCGGAGTTCGACAGCGACGACTGAAGCTGAGGCGAGAGATGCAGGGGGCAAGGCCCCCAAGATCTGGCATAGGGATACTGGTCCCCAATAAACATCAGCTGCTGCTCCCCAGAACCATCCAAGGCTCATGCTGCTTCTTCATTCTGGGGTCCAAAGAACAGAGACAGTTCCCACTTTTTCCCTAGGCTTCAAGTCCTCTTACCAGCTAAGGGCATAAGAGATACTTGAAACCCTGACATCGATGTCCTCACCAGAGAAAAATACCCCTGATGACCTCCCCATCTATGTACAACCTTTCTTGGGGTCCTAGCCCCATAGATAAAGGGTAGGAAAGAAGAATGAGCACAGAATAGAGATTTCCCTTTTATACATATTGCAACAAAAGTTCTCCATAAAACATTTATCTGAAATAAATTAAAAAGTTCTTTTGCCACTGCCTCCAAACATAAAAAGGAGCCTGTGCCTTGGCCTTAGCCCAGGCCACTTGTGGCTCTGATTGTCCATGGAAGAAAATTAAGGATTGAGGGGTCCAAAGCCTGAGATGGGAGGGCCAGATCCCTCCTCTGAAGTATCCAACAAGAAAGGCGAGGTGACAGCATGGGCCTGGGAGATGGCAGCCAACTCCTTGAGAAACTCAGGGAAAATGACTGCACAGTAGACAGCATTCTTGACTCGCAGAGCCTCACCTTGGCGCTCAGGGGCCCCGCCCCGGGGGAGTAGAACTGGAGTTGAAGCCCCAGGGGAGCCCCCACCTAGGCCAAGTCCTGCTCCGTCTCTCCCAGGCTGAAGGACCTGTGCCGCCTGCCGGGCCCTGGTTGGACTGTGTGCATGCCGCAGGAGTAACTCCCCCAAGGATGGCCTCCGGCTCTTCACTGAGAATAAACAGGGTTATCAAGAAGGTGCTGGGATCAAAGAACCTATTTTAGTCTGAGAGAGCAGATTCCCCCATTCCCACCCCCACCCCCCAGGTTCTTGGACTTCTCCATTAGGGTTCTGAGAAAATATAAGGACAAGATGGAGAGAAATGAACCTCAGGTTCCATTTCCTGTTCCATTTAAAGATTACTCAGGACTAGAGAGGAAAGGTATTCTTTCTCATTCTACCACCAAAATGCTACCTGCCAAGCCTTTACTTCTCCACCCAGCTTCCCCATCCAGTCAACGATCATCCTCAGTCTTAACTAGTCAACACCTGAGTCACTTTATTCCCAGCTGTGTTTTCCTCCTTCCCCGTGCCACCTCACCAGGAGGGATTCCCCCCTTTCTAATCGTTATTCTACCATCACCAAAATATTTCTTTTCAGTCCATAACATGCCTTTACTTCATACTTTCCATCACCTTTTCAAAACTAGAATCAACTACTTCCCCCTCCTCCTGCCAAGCTATAACACCTGACCCACATCCTCTGCTCCTTCAATATTCACAGGGCTTACATGTGCTATCACAGTTCAGGGACTATTTCATTTTTGTCATATACCACCTGTCCCTCTAAGATCTGTTTTCTGGTACCACCACTTCAACATTTACCAATCCCTATCCTATATCCACAAAAACCTCCCTCCCACTGGTTGTGGTTAGACAACTTCATGTTGGTTTAGACTCAAATAAACCTTCAGAACATGATCTTCTCTCTAATTTTCTGGAGGATTCATAGGTCCGTACCCATAACTACTATCTAGACTAGACTCTAGTCTCTAGATTATTGTAACAGTTTCCATTCCCAACCTCTAATATCATCTACAGATACTATTAAATTTGGCATTCAGAAGCATTCACAACCAGGCTCACCTTCTCTAATTTCTTCTCAAACTCTCTATACCCCACCTTACTTTTACATCTACATCTAACTTCTTGGAACATAACAGATATCTTACATGCATCTATAGCTCTGTCTCCTTATATTTTGTTCTCCCTTGATGTTTCATTTTGTTTTTATCCTTTCTGACTTTTACTATCTCTACCTCTCTGAGAAGCCTCCTCTGACTTGCCCTCCCCTGACTTCCTACTTTACTGCCCTTATGTAAACATACTTTAATTATTTCTTTCAATGTCTTCCAACTCATGCACTAATCTGTAAGCTTAAGTGCTTCGACTGTCTTATCTACCTTTTTATCCCTGGTTCCTCCAGTAACCCCAGTACTAAAATGTCAAAGCAAGAAATAGTCACAATATTATAGACCATTAGGAAATCATGCTAAGTAACTTCAGCAGTAACTTCACAGCTGAGCAATGACCCTTTGTGGTATTCTCTTCCCAACTCATACATGCTTCTCCTTAAGCCTGCCTTTCATCTCTGCTCTCAGCCTATCATTTTGCCTCCAATTTCACTAGAAAAGAAAGGCTGACATGAAATCCCTAACATCTTCCTCCATACTTCACAACTCCATTGGTACATGCCACTTCCATATTTTTCTCTTCTCATTTGCCCCAAAAGAGGGGAAAATAACAACCTTTACTAGTTCAAAGTTAATGTTTTTTTTCTAGTGCTCTAGTCCATTACTTCCAACACCTTTGGAACCTCGATCCCTGTTATTATATTCCTCTAGTCACACTCTAGATTTTTATGCTCTTTGAAGACAGAGATCATATCTTATATTTTCCTGAATCCCCTGTTCCAAAAACAAAGATCAGCACAAGTCAAGTGTTTAGGTAATTGTTAAATTAAATATCTTCCTTTCTTCTTATCCCCACAAGCACTCACCAAATTCTGGCAATATATCTATCCCATTTCTACCTTATCAAATGTTTCCTTTCTTTTCCACTATTCTAGTTCAAGCCTTGATGACATTTGCATTATGACAGAGGCCTCCTGACTCTTCTTGCTAACTCCCTTCTCCTAGCTCCAATTCACCTCTGCTAACTTATCAATTTTTCCACTTCCAATATAAGAACCTCCAGTTTCTTAAATAGGTTTCTCTCTGCCTAAAAGACCACAACGTCTAACCAGCCCAACTTCTGCTTGGAGAAATTTCTGCTCTGGCCAAATATTTCCTGCCTTATCACCAACTGTTCCACCAACTTTTAAATGCCCCGCTCCAACAGGGCATTTAAACAGTTCAGGGTATCTCCTGAATGAAAGAATAAAGACCCTCTACCCACTTTTGCCTACCTAAATCCTACCTATCTCTCAAGGAGTATAAATATCATATCCTTAGTAAAGACAAAATATCTCAATTACTGAGACAAAATATCTCAACCTAGGGATTACTATGTCCCCTTGCGTGTCCATAAATCCTAAAGCTAGTTTTGCTAGTACTGCTAATTGAGCTCTTAATTGATGGGCCAATGTTCTAGCCTCTGAATCAATGCCTGAGGACAAACATCAAGACTCCATTTTCTACAGTTCTCTAGTTCCTAGCACAAGGTTTCACCTTTAATAAGAACTCAGCTAACCTGAGGCTAAGGGGATATCTAAGAAGGGTAGGAAGAGGGGTGGCAGGATAGGCCTCACCTAGGGGATCGGAGCGGCGGGGGGCAGGTCCTGCTGTGGGACCCTCAGCCCAGTCCAACTTGCCACGGGCAATGAGGTACTTCTTGGCTTTGGATAGTAGTGCTGGGAAGTCCTCCTGGGAAGCGGCAAAGCTCTCAATCTTATTCTTCACAGAGCCCAGCACCTACAAAGCACAACTTCATGACATTTCTGGTGGCTCTAGGTGGCAGTTCTTTGTAGTCCCACTGGGCCTATTCCCAGCCCACCCAGGGTCACTCCAGCTGCGGGCCTGGCCCACCATGGAGCCTGGACGCACCCATGCATGCATGCATCGCACACCTGCAGCAGGGACTTGACACTGGGCTGGAAGACCATGTTGGTGTTGAGCAGGAAAGAGCGGAGCAGGGGCTGGGGGTGACAGGCCAGCTGGGCCACCAGCCCCGTCAGCAGGAAGTTGACATAGACGGAGTTCTGCAGCATGTTCTCGAGTTTGGCAAAGAGCACAGCCATGAAGGGGCCTGGGGGAGGGGTGGGCACAAGGATACAAGGCCTGAACACAATGCATATCGCACGCATTCCTCCCCAAAACAAGAGATCCCCACTAGATGAAAATTATTTATATGTCAGTTTCTGGGTATTTTTAAATATCCTTTGACCACCTATTCTGGAAAAAATAAGGTGGCAGACACAACATGGACAACAAGAGTTCAGATGCCAGCTTTAAGCACATTTGAGCTAGTCAGATCTTAGGCTCTGGAGTCACAAATATCATTTCAGATTTCGGTTTTACCCTTTACTAGTTATATTACTAGATAAGTAAGAACTCTCCAAACTTTAGTTTCCTACTTGGTAAAATAAGAAAATATACCTACCTCATAAGATAATTAAGAGGATCAAAGAGATATCAATGTAAAGTATTAGGTCTTTAAAGATCTGACAAATCTTATGTGTTCAATTATAACCATAAGCCACAAATTATTTCTCAGGTTTTAAAAAGCTTCACCCAAGAAGAACAAGAGAAGAATGACTAGGCAAAGAGAGTAATTAGGACCAAAATTCAGAATCAGGTCCCACATAAGACAGAATAACACTAAACTTGGTGAGAAAGGAAGCAAGAAAAAAGCATAGCTCAAAGAACTATATTTAAAGTTTAGAGGAGAAATCTTTGGGGGGACCAGAAAAAACATGAGCTCTGTCTTTCAGGAGCTGGGAACCAAGAAGGTGGAATAGAAATCAGCAGTAAAAGGATAGTTTAGTTCAGGAACATAGTAAACAGACACTTTGGGGGAAGAGGAGATAAAAGGGGATCAGTTTTATTTGTAAGAGAGACAGTCTCAACTAAAACACATCACTAGCACTAGATCTAGATCCATTAGTCTTTCTGATCAGGGATTTTGAAGAAAAGGGAATATATCTAAGAACTATACTATGAACTGAGCCAAGATTACAATTAAGGGCAAGAGGTGGTGAATATTGAAAAAGATCTTAGAATATCTTCTGATCTACATTTCCACAACTAGCTTTAGCTCAAAGACAACTAATGAGTTTAACAGGGTCCTCAGGCAACCCATTGCTTTGTCCTTCTGTTCTTCTCATTTCCTGGGAGTTTCTTATAAGAGACAATCCAAAAGGCTCTTATAAGAAAGAAGAAAAGGAGCTTCAATTAATACTTCAAGAGTATAGTAAAATCTGCATACCACCTCCCAGTGGTAGTAAGCCAAGAAGCAAAGCAGAGCTTAAATAAATGGAAAACTATATTTTCTGGAGTTTCTAAGAAAAGGAAGTTGACTCCAGAGCATAAGTGCCAACACTGTACAGGCAGGACAGTAAGCATATCTCAGACCCAGTATGACAAGAACTAACCAAGGCATGACAACTTGACTACAATCAACCATAAGATGAGTGGCTGCATGGTCAACTTAAATCAGTCATGCACCCAGAGATGATAACCTACTTGTTCAGTTCTCACAATGTGCCAGTATTACAATAAGTGATTTACACACATCAGTGGTAAAAATGAGATGTTAAGGTATGCCTCAGCCAAAGTCTGTGGTCTAAATTTTAAGAATCACAAAACTTCAAAGAGATTTTGTTTGTTTTTCCAGGCATGAGGTGTGGAGTAAGGATCAGAGAGAGATGAAGGCTATGCTTGCTTTTTTTAAACAAAAACAAAGGGGAGTCAGCCCAACCACTCAAGTCAGGTCTAGCTCCAGGAACATTCTAGAAAACCCAAAAGGGCTCACTTGGGAGCTCAGGGCCATGCTTTGTCAGTTGCCCTCAAAGAGATATTTCATCCTTTCTGCTTCTTTCCTTACTACTAATCATAAATCCCTAAAACAGTCTTATTGGCAGTCAAAGCAACCAAGAAGGTACAAGTGCAATGAACAGGAGACCTTGGTCCCTTCTTTCAAGAGTAGGAAGGAAGGAGCTGAATAGGGTACGAAAAAACAGAAGAGCTAACCTTGGGCCACAGGAAAACTGAAAGAAGACTCAACACCCAGACAGATTACTGGTGGGAACAACACAGAACAGAGGTTTACAGGTGCCTCTTAAAAAGGATGGCACATATGTTCAGATATTATTGTGATTCACCAGAAAACACCAAACATAAAATATACTAATTACAAATCCCAGGAAACAGCCAGACTAAGGGAAGAGAAGGAACATGCAAATAGGACAGACATACAAGGCTCAAACATAAGTCAATACTCAAACCAGCACAAGCATGGAAGACAAAGACATATACAAGAACACAAGTATGACATGATATGTATCTGGAAGGGACCCAAGCAAAATGAATGAGGGGTAGGCAAATATACAGGAATGACATAGCCAAGAAGTCTCAGAAATTAGCACAAACATGTTGAGAACATGCAAAAAGTACATAAAGGGGAAGGCCTAAGCTAAGTAGCTTACCAGTGAAGGGCTGGCTCGGCAGCTGGTTCAGAGTCCGCAAAGGGCTGCTGAGGAAGGGGCCAGGGGGTTCAGGGGGACTGGTGAAGCTCTCGTAGGCCTCCTCCTCCTCAAGAGGTAGTGGAGGCTCTAGGGGGGATTCTGAGCCAGCTCCACCATTGCTCAATGCCACCTCCAGCTCCCGGAGCTCTTGCCCAAAACTCTCTAATCCTGCTATGCCCTCGGAGGTGCCCTCTAACAACTCCCCAGCTCCCTCCTGTGGCACCAGACGTGGCACCAGACGAACCTTCTTGGCCCCCTCAGGCCAAGGTCCTGGTACCCCATTGAGCTGCGGAGGGGGCAGGTGGCCAGGGCCCTCTCCTATGCCCCCAGGCAGCCCCCTACTTCCTAGTTCCTCCTCCTCCGCTTCCCCCACAGTGTCCCTGTCTTCCTCAGGCAGTAGGCTGCGTTTCTTAGTCCGGGAGCCAAGAGGATTGGGCTCAGGAGGGGGCCGCTCGCCATCATAAGGGGCAGACCAGGTACGGCAGGCTCGGACACAGCGGTCCACACCACGGCGCGCCTCACGCAGATACTCCAGGTAATTGTCTTCCAGCTCACCAGGCTCCTCTGCAGGGCTGGGCCGTCGGCCAGGGCTGGAGGCTGGGGATGTAGTAAGACCTGGTGAGCGAGGAGCTGGGCCTGGGGACTCAGAGCCACCCAGACTCTGCTGTCGAAGGAAGAGAGCCAGACGAGATGGTGTAGAGGGCCGAGGCACTGTCACCACAGAAGAGGAATCAACACTTGGGCTTCCAGGGCCTTCAGAGGGGAAAAAGAAAACATACGAGGATCAAGGAGACAGAATAAAAGAGATAAGATACCTAAAGAGACTAATAAAGCAACGAAGAGACAGAAACATGGAACCCATTTATATAGCTAACTCTACAATCTCTGGACAAACCTTTTCCTTATTTGCCACTTCTTTTCTCCACCACTACCACCATCAAAGAAATAATGAAAACAGGAAGAGTAAAAGACTGGAGTGAATAAAAGAAACAGCTTAGCCCAAGAATCCACTCTAAATTTCTTTGGTGAGGCCACAAATCCTCTCTCTGCAAGACAACTCATCAACCTCCCCAAATAAGGAATGCCAGTCATGTTCACCTCCCTCCCCTCACCCTACCCCACCTTCTTGCTATGCTTCCCCAGAACCCAGGCCATACCCGTGATGTCCTCCCTTCTCCCTGCCTCTCTGGTAGGCCCACCTCGTGCCCACGAGGCATGCTCTGGACGAGGTGGGCTGGGGGCATGGTGCCGACAGCAGCGTGGGATTAGGGAAAGAAACTTGTCAGCTGCTCGTCCATAAAGATCCACATCACGCACAGCTGGCTTCTGGCTCAGCATCACATGGTTACATGGGACAAGATACCTGGAAAAGACAGGCAGAAAGGCGACCTAGTGGTTCAGAAAGCAAAGAGAATGCCTGGAAAAATAGGCCAATGGAACTAAATGGCTAAGCAAGGTTCCAAAAAGATACTCAAGCGCTATGCCAATATAGTCCATCACCCCAGCAATGTGCAAAGCCCTAAGGGTCAGCCCTGCCCCCAGAGGTACCTGAGAACCAACTGCAACAGGACATCCTCACAGCTGAGGTTCAGGAGGGTCCTGAAGAGACTCAGAGAGACCATGCAGAGCTGAGAGGAAGGAGAGAGGGAATCACCATAACAGCTCTCTACCCTCCAAATTATTCACCAAATGAGAACAGCCTTCCCCCAGATGAAGCCCAACCAAACACTCCTAGAGCAACTAATGTACACAGGGCCTGGCACATAATAGTGATTCAAGTTTTAACTAGATGATCACAAGATCTCTGGCAAGACTTCACTATTCACATATAAAAATAAAACATGTCAAACCCCGTGGATTTCTACAAGCTATACAAGTATCAGCAGATTCTCTGGCTATGTATACCTGTCAGCTGAAACTCCAGCAATACTTGAATGAAAGGCATAGAAAAAGAAACACTAAGAAATACTGTAACAGAATGAATGAATGACTAAAAGGAAAGAAAGCAACATGATAAGCAAGTAAATGCCTGTCAGCTGGGACTACAGCAACACTAAAAGCCTACCATAAGAAATCAGAGGGAACCTGGAAGAATCCCAACTGGGAGGTGGGTAAAGCTGTGAACAAGGAATCTGAGTCACTCTCCAACCCCAGTGTATCTCAGAAGACAGGATAAAGAAAAGCTCAAGGACGGTTGATATGAAAAGGAAAAGGTTGGTGGGTCCAGAGCAGGGAAACGTTTTGTTTTAGAAAAGGAAGAATTGTTCATCTCTGGCTAGGCAAAAAGAACAAACCTATGTGAGCTCTTCCTCACTTCTCTGAATCCCTATAGCACTCTATACTTCCCCAAAGTAAGTATGTCAGATACCCTGAGCGCTCTCAAGACAACTAAATGAATCTCATCTAGAGCACTATCTGTACAGTTTAGGTGCTACTTATTTGCTAAGTGACTGAGGGAATTAAAGGACAACCACATAACAGGAAAAAGATGAGATTTCAGTTTACATTTTGGATAGCATGGATGTTCAGAAGGCTTATTCTAAATGACCACTTTAGCAAGCAGTAGACAATTAAGCCCAGCTACCCTCCTCCTGAAACGCAGGAAGGTAGGGAAGAAAGTAGTCCCTCAAAAATGTCCACATCTGAACCTGTAAACATTCCGAACCTGTAAATACTTTTAGCTTACACAGCAGAAGGAACTTTGCAGACGTGATTAAAATGATCAAATCTGAGACAGAATACCGCACATAATCTAAGTGTGTCCAATCAAAACATGGCGTTTTTAAAAAAAAAAAAAAAAGCAGGGAACCTTTTCCAGCTCGGTCAAAAAGAAGAGAAAATCGAAACAGCACTGCTGGGTCTGAAGATGGAAGAAGGGGATCCGAGCTGAAACATCTGGTAGGCTCTGCAAGCTGGGAATGATCTTCAGTTGACAGGAAGAAAACATAGACCTGTCTCAAAACTACAAGGAAATTAATTCTGGCAACAACCCAAATGTGTCTTCAAGAATTACAAAGTAATTTTTGTTTGTTTTAAGCCACAAAGTTTGTGGTAATGTTTTACGATAGCAATAGGGAATTAATAACAGATAATTAGTCACACTGATTGACTTTAAGGCACAAAAGACACACTATGTAAGTTTCAAAGTCAGTTCAACAACATCAAGCTTGAAAGAACAAGATGCTGAAAAGGAAGACATTTACATGTTTAACATGGGCATCTTATAATGACGTAAGAGTTCTGATCCAGAGACACAAAGAAGAAACACCCTAAGAACACAAAAGGCTCCTAAGACCAAAGATCAAATGAGAGACTAATAGAAATAACTACTATGAACTAAAGACAATAAGGAATATTTGAAGAAGTTAGGGTAAGATTAATACAAAAAGAAGATGGACAGAGCCCAACACAGGGAGAAAAAAAGAACCTAAAGAAGAAAATCAATCATCTCTAAACATAAATGGGACATTACCTGAGGCCAAACAGAATACGACCATGGCCTAACTATGGTGTATGAGAAATAAAATTTCTTTGATATCTTTGTAAAAGTAAACTTTTGATGTCTATTCCCTACTGGTTTTTATCAATAAAAATACATATCATGATTACTTTTGGGAGTATTTTCAAAATACACATGCCCTACAGAATTAATATTGTTAAAATGGCCATATTACCAAAAGCAATATACAGATTCGATGCAATCCCCATCAAAGTAACAATGACATTCTTCACAGAACAAGAAAAAACAGTATAAAAATCAATTTTCAAAGCAATTCTAAGCAAAAAAGCAATGCTGGAGACATTACAATACCTGGCTTCAAATTATACTATAGTGTTACAATAACAAAAACTGCAAGGTACTGGCATAAAAAGAGACACACAGACCAATGATACAGAATTGAAAAAAAAAGAGACAATCCATTCAGATATTGTTATCTGATTATTGAAAAAAGTGCCAAAAATATACATTGAAGAAAAGATAGTCTTTTTAAACAACAGTGCTGGGAAAACTGGTTATCCATATGCAGAAGAATGAGACTAGATTCTTATCTCTCGTTCTGCATGAAAGTCAACTCAAAATGGATCAAAGACCTAAGAATTAGACCAGAAACCACGCAACTCCTAGAAAACTGGATCAACACTCCAACATACAGATACAAGCAATAACTTTCTCATTAGGACCCCAAAAGATCAGGAAATAATATCAAGAGTTAATAAACAGCATTGCATCAAATTAAAAAACTTCTGCACAGCAAAAGAATATCAAGCGAGAATCTACAGAATGAGAGAAAATCTTTGCAAGCTACTCTTTCAGCAGAGGATTAATATTTAGAATACATAAAAGGCTCAAAAAACTTAACATCAAAACAAAAAAATACCCAAATAACCCAATTAATAAATGGGCAAATAAACTAAACCTCTCAAAAGAAGAAATACAAATAGCCAACAAATAGATGAAAAAATATTCAACATTGTTAGAGAAATGAAAATCTAAACTGAGATTTTTATCTCACTCCAGTCAGAATGGCAGTCATCAAGAACACAAACAATAAGCTGGGCACAGTGGCACACACCTATAATCCCAGCAGCTCCAGAGGCTGAGGCAGGAGGATTGTGAGTTCAAAACCAGCCTCAGCAACTCAGTGAGACCCTGTCTAAATAAAATACAAAAAATGGCTGGGGGTGTAACTTGGTGGTTGAGTACCCCTAGGTTCAATTCTCTGTACCAAAAAAATAAATAAATAAACAAAAGGAATACAAACAATAATATCCTGCTAATTTGCCGAATTCATTTATGAGTTCTAGAAGTTTTCTGGTGGAGCTTTGGGGGGGGGTTCTAAATTAATGCTGGAGAAGATGTGGAGAAAAAGGAACACTTTTACACTGTTGGTGGGATTACAAGTTAATACAACCACTATGGAAATCAGTATGAAGGTTCCCCAAAAGACAAGAAATGAAACCACCATAATACACAGCTATACTACTCCTCAGTATTTATCCTAAAGAATTAATGTCAACATACAATAGTGATACAAACACCCATATTTATAACAGCACAATTCACACAGTCAAATTTTGAAAAAAGCCTAGATGTTCATCAATAGATGAATGGATAAAGAATGGAGTTTTATTTATCCATATGAATGAAATTATGTCATCTGAAGGAAAATGGAAGGAACCTGAAAACATTATGTTAAGCAAAATAAGGCAAACTGAAAAAGTCAAGAGTCATATGTTTTCTCTCATATATGGAAGCTAGAGAGGAAAGAGGAAAAGAAAGGAGGGGGAAATCTCATAAAAATCAAAGGGAGACCCAAAGAGTAGAGGTAAAGGATAAGGGAGAAGGAGGAGGGGACAGAAAGGGGAACTAATGAGGAATGATACTGGCCAAATTATATTGTTATACTCTGTGCATGTACAAATACATAACAACAAATTCTACCATTCTGTACAACTATAACATACCAATAAAAAATAGTTGGAGAAAAAAATACACACATATATGTATTTTATATATAAAATAAATATATATATATATGCACACACAAACATACACACTCTAGGACAAAGATTATATATAATTTGAGAGTTCTGAGACAGAGTTCAGAATCTGTTGTTACTGCTGTCATCCTCAAAGCTCCCCAGATGATCCTGAATTGTACATCTGGTTCAGAAATAGTGGTCTAATCAGTCAGACTGGAATATTTCTTATATACACTAACTTAGCTATTCAAAAACTGCACCTGTACAAAAAACAGCTATCCAGGAATCTCAGTGACCTCAAACTATACTACGAGGTACCTTAATTCTAGAACAGTTTTCCAGAAGTCTTAATGATTAAAAAAATTCTATTTTAAACACAGGATCCAGGAAACTTCAACTATTTTTAAAAAAGGAAGTAAGCAAAAATGATCCCAGAGCCAAAATAAAGGTCACAAAGTCCATGGCTAAACTAATGCTTTATTCCCCTAAAAAGACTGGTCATTATTACTTGGAAACTATTTACTCCCATCTCATATATATTTCTATTGATTAAAATCCAAACTTCTTACCTGCGTCTACAAAGCCTTGTATGATCTGAATTTTACCTATCTCTAAACTTTCATCTCATTCCCTTCTCATACACTTCTAGTCACACTGGTCTTTCATTTCCTAAAGTATGGTAAGCTCTTACCCTATTTGATATCCCTTTGCATGTTGCTCCCTTTGCCTAGACTGTTCCTCCACTTGATATTTAACAGGTTAACTCCTCACAACTTTATGTCTCAGCTCAGTGTCACCTCCTCAGAGCGGTCTTTTTTGACCACCCCATTGTTTTTTTTATAAGTAAACTTTGTTTTTTTACATAACATTTGCCACATTTTTTATTATTTTATTTCTGTGTTTTCTTCTCTACATCTCCCATAAAACAAGCTCCAGAAAGTCATCAATAATGTCTATTATTATATTCCCAGCAACAGCAAATAGTATGGCACATAACAAACATTCAATAAAAATATGTAGGAGGAAGGAATGCAGGTGGATGAACGAATGCATGCCCCAAGTTACAGTTCAATGCAGCAAATCCAAAGGATTATAACAGTTGGATTATCTATCAATGTAGACACAAACCCAAAACAATCTCTCAAGTTACCACAGCAGACTACAAAGAGATAAATACCTGAACAGAACCTCAAAACAATGTTATATTATAAATACTGAAAAATGGCAGAACCGACAGCCATGATGAGCAGCCAAAGTCATCCAGAAAAGGTAACTGTGTTCTAGATACATGTATAATAAAAGCAAGGAAATAGATTAAATTCTGTACCCAAAATGGTTAAAAGTTTAATTTCTAATTTTAAAGTGACTGCTCGACACCTAAACCAAAGAAAATAAGAACACCCTCTGAGAACAAAGGTCAGAGAGAGATGGCTCACCCAGGTTAAGCCAAGAACAGTAGTAAAGGCCATACCCGGGAGTTGCTGCCAATACGGGCAACGAGAGTGTCAAGGATGGTGTGGGTGTCATGCCGGTGTAACAACAGGAATCGCAGGAAGGTACGGAGCAAGGCAGGTTCTGAGATACTCCGTAGGAAAAGTTCCAGATAGGCGGTACTGGCGATCATCTCCTCCACAGAGGTCTGGACAAAGGGAATGGAAAGTTTGGAAACTTAGGGCTTCCCTACACATATACTAACTCATTTTCCCTTTGTTCTAAGGAAGAACAAGAAGCAGAGAAGGAAAAAAAGGAGGAATACCCTGCCCACTCCCTCCCACATTGGTCTTATCATTGAGGACCATCCTGCAGTCTAACCCCTAATATTTTCTTGCCAGCAATGACTCTCACCTTGTGCAGGGCAGGGCCCATGACAGGCACCAGGAACCCATTATGGATATAATCAACCAGCTGCTTCTGCACTAGGGGGTGAGCCACCTATAGTGTTGTAAGAGAAAAGAAAGGGTATTATGACATCACTGTCTGGAAAGGAGTAGGATGGTATAATACAGACAGACATCCTACCCCTAAGATGTCAGAATAGCAGAACTCCAGGGAATGTACCCCTTCCCACACTATCTTCCCAGAGAGACCATGGGCCACACCTCCTAGAAAACTCCAGTCCTACCTGAATGACTGCATTGCAGAACTCTAGGGAACTCATGAATAGTGCAAGGGCTGGCACTCCTAACCAGTCTTCCCGTCGCAGGCAGTGCCAATCATCCCCTGGAACCTCAATCTTTCGGGGCAGTGAGGAATACAGGGCACTTAGCCCTGTGGCCAGCACCTAGGGGAGGTTACCAAAGGTTCAGACAATATAAACATTGGAATTTAGTCCAGAGTTTTCCTAATAGAGGTAAGAACTATTATCAAACCACGTATTTAGCTACCCAATGTGCCAGGACCTCATCTGGAACACTGGTTCATGAAGAACCTTAGTATTTTTCCTAACCACCTAGGCCCATGCTTCATCACCATTCCAACTCCAGGGGCTGCTTTCAAATCTGGGGACCACTTCCTGGAGGAAAGGGCCTTGGCATCTAGCCTTTCCACATCACCTGGTAGGAAAGTACTGTCCAATGTCCACATGTCTCAATCCCCTATCCTAGAAAGTCTACACAATGTCCATAGATCATACTCCACCCCATCCCATCCTAAAGGGTGCTAACCGGGCAGAAGTAAGAGTGATCCGCGATGTAACGGCCCACAGTAGGGCTCCCAGCTGACAAAGCCATGAGCAGAAGTAGGGCATCACGGGCCTGTTGCCCCAGGGTGCCCTCTCGATGGACGAAAGGGACAAGGCGAGAAAAGAGGAGAAGCCGTGGGGCAGCTCCTGGCTCAGGAGGTGGCTGCAGAAAGAACTCAAGCAATGAAGGCTCCCGGGCCACACACACACATAGCTGGCTGAGAAGTAGCACCAAGCCTTCATCCAGTGCTGGGCTACTAGGCACAGGGCGGCCACAGGCATCCAGTAGGGTGAGCAGAGCCTCACGAACTGGACCATGCCGCAACAGGGGCTGACGAGCTTCGCTCACCAACATCTCAAATAGTTTCAATTGCTCAGCCCGACGTTCCTCAACCCCATCCCCAAGTTCATCCCACTGCAGCTGCCATGTCAAGACACGGGTCAGCAGATTCTCATGCAGAGCAAACTCAAGAAGGGGCCCCGGGCCTGTGGGGGCCGAAGGGACTGCACGATCCTCTGCCAGCAGTGTTAACATTTGGTAAGTGTGGTTGCGCACAGCACTGAGATCATCTGCACCTCCAGGAGCTGCCCGAGGGCCTTGCCGCTCCAGGATTCGTACCACCTGGGGAAAAAGAAGACAGAAGGAATCTAAGATGATAAAGTTACTAAATAGAAATGGTTAAGAATAGTGAACACAGAAAGTTAGGATGACTCAGGAGACCACTAGACACTTTGGCCTATAGTTCCCCACCTGGGACCAGTGATTCTTGAAGACCATGAGGCAGGTCTCAGGGTCAGCCATGACTGGAGTTTGCAGACTGGCCCCTTGAGGTACACGGTGCCCAGGACCCCTGGAAGCCAGTCTGCTCAGCCAGTTCATCCTCTCCATGAGGAAGGCTGGACAGGCCCAGCAGCCAGAGGACTACACTCCGAGGGTTTGCCAGTTGGAGGCTTTCTCCACTTCTGTCTCCAGTCTGCTTCATCCGGTCTGTATGAGCCAGTAGCTGGCCATGGAGTCAGAGGTAACACCAGATTGAAGTAGCAAGCTCAGAGGTCACTGCCCAGTCCAGACTTACAAATCTAATTCAAAGAGAGAGGATAAAAAGGATAAACAGAAGTTTGTCTCTTTCCACACCCCAGCAGGAAGCTCTTGAAATCACCAATCCATTGAAAACTCCACATACATACATACACACATGCATAGAGTCAGCACCAGAAACTTAATCAGAACTTGTGATTTTTACCATCAAACTTATTATTTCCCACACCTTTTTTCACCTCTATAAATGATACCAGCATTCACCTATATGATTAGGCCAAAAGCCTGAGCATCATCTTAGTTTCTCCTCCTCCTTCCAAGACCAATTCATTAGCAAAAGGACTCAAAACATGTTTTACTACTGCAATAGATTCCAATCTGGTCTTCATGCTTCCATTCTTGCCATCCTAAATTTATTCTCCACATAGCAACCAGAGTAATAGTTTTAAAACCTAAATTATATACATCTCTCCTTTGGTAAATACCCTCCAATGATTTTCTATCACACTGGCAAAAATGTGAATTCCTTATACGTTGGTCTATAGGAGCCTGCATAATCTAATCTGTACAACCTCCTATCATTCTCCTCACTCATACTTTACACAGGCCTTCTTGAGTACTTTCTGTTCCCACTGCCTGGAATGTTCTCCTGCTCTTCATATTACTTTCCTTGCTCAGTTCTTTTCAAACATCATCTCAGAGGCCTTGCTTAATAATTCTATCTACATGGCTCATCTTCCCACCTTCACTTTATAGCTTCTAATCCTATTCCCTTCTTAACAGTTTCCACTATCTTAATTATTTGCTTCTCTATCTTCCCATTTAAAAAAAAAAAAAGAACTCTTTGAAGGCAAGGTTTATCTGTCTTTTTTAAATTTTCATTTCCTCAATGCCTAGAGCAATATCAAAGGACTCAATATTTTTTCAATGTATGAATGCTTAAGTGAATGAATGAACAAATAAGAAACAGTTCATTCTTTCTTTTATTAGTTTTTTATTTGCTTTAATTAGTTATACATGACAATAAACAAATGGAGCATAACTTCTCATTCCACTGGCTGTACATGCTGAGTCACACCAGTAGTATAATCATTCATGAATATAGGGTAATAATGTCTGTTTAATTCTACCGAACTTCCCATCCCCACCACCCTACCCTTCCCATTACTCCCCTCTGCACAATCCAAAGTTCCATCATTCTTCCCTACCCCGTTCCCACTACACAGGTCTTTCTTGATCACTTCCACCACTCTCTTATCAATATTGTCTCTGGAGAGCATAAAAACTTTATAGGAAGTGTGGTTCAGCTATCCTTCCTTTTTATACTCAAAAAGGGCTAAAGGAACCCAGAAACCAGAAACTAGCTCCCCATTTTTCCATAAGGTTACAGTAACCAACACCTGTATTCATACAGATACTCTCTCACAATTACCAGATCTCACTAAGGAAGGTAGCAACTATACTGAAGGAAACTTTCTGTAAGACAGGTGACAGTATCATAAAGGGAAGAAATAGTCCCAAAGAGAAGGCAGGAGTTACTTATTGATGAATTCAATGTACATCCACACTGATAAATTACTAAGCACTGTGCTAAGTAAGCACTGGAAATAGAGATGGATAAGAACAGTTGGGAAGCATAAACAAACTTCAACAAATATCATAAATAGAAATATTTATAAAAGTATCATAGGGGCATGAAGGAAAGCAACTAACTCTACCTCAGGTGCTGTAAGAGGCTTCTACAGAGTCAAAACATGACCTAGATCTTTAATAATGAGATACTGGTTACACAGAGAACAAAGGGAAAGGTTTTCTTCATATTTAAAATAGTATAAACAAAAATGCAGCACTGTGAAAGAGTGTGACAGCTCTGAAGACAGCTGCAAGTTCATTGTGTCATAATCACAAACTATTCAGAGCAGAGAGGCACAAGTTAAGATATTGAGTTGAAAGGTAAACATGGGTAAAGGTATAAACATCGCTGAACAGCATATTAAGGAATCTGGGTTTTATCTACAAACACCCACAGTGAGGCAGGAAGATTCCAGGTTTGAGGCCAGTCGAAGACCCTCTCTCAAACTGAAAAATAAAAAGTTCTGGGTAAGTAGCTCAGTGGTAGAATGGCCCTGGTTCAATCCTCAGTACTAAAAAACACAAAATAAAATAATTTAAAAAATTAAAAACAGTGAGATAGCAATAAAAGATGAAGAGAGAGACAGATGGCAGTAGGCAATTTATTAAAAGCTGTTTTAATAGTCTCCTTTAAAAAAAAAAAAAGCTGGGGGTGTAATTCACTGGCAAAGTACTTGCCTAGCATGCTCAAGGCCCTGCCCTGGATTCAATCCCCAGTACAGAAAATAAAAAATAAATAAATAAATAAAAAGTCATGAACTAAGATGGTAAAAATAATAATGAGAAAGCTAAATCTGAGGGTCACCTCTACCTTAACATGTTCCTGTGCAATACTGAAATTATTCACACTTACAATGTGTTTATAAATGAATACTATAATGTCTCTATTCTTCCAACAAGGAGCCATATCATTGAACCTTCTCTATAATCCCTGCCAAATAGTGCCTGGCATTCAAAAATACTTGTGGAACTGAAAGCAACTTAATGATAATTAGAATAGCTAAAATATATGGAGCACTTAGTACATGCCAGGCTCCATTCTAAGCACTACATGAAGTAGCTCATTTAAACCTAACAAAAACTCTCTATGTATTACTATCCCCATCTTGCATGGGAGAAATTAAAGCCCAGAGAGGTTAAACAAATTGCCCAAAGTTAGTCAGTTAGGAGGTGGCAGGACTGGGATGCAAGAAGTAAACTTCCCCTTGACTGAAATTAATCACAAAGTAAAAGCAACAAAACCTGACAAATGAATGGAGGATAAGAGATTATCAGTAAAAATAAATAAATAAATAACGTCATTAATAGACTAAGAAATACAGCAAGGGGAACTGTGTTTTAGAAAAGAGGATGAGTAAGTTTTAAGACACCTGCAGGATACTAATGACAACCAGAAAGCAAGTAGAAAAAGTATACTTCAGCTCAAGAGTGAAATTAAAACTAAACATACAAATTCAAGAGTTATCAGCAAATAGGTAATAGATGAAGCAGACTGAGTTATCCAAGGAGATCATCAGGAGCTTAGGGTGAAATCCTAAGGAAAACCAAAATATAGGAAAGCTAAGAGGAGACTTTGAAGAACAACACTGAAGGCAATCAGAAATGGAAGGAGAAATTCAAGAAATAATTATCTAGAAATCAAGGAAAGGATGTTTCAAGAACAGGAGATTGTCCATACTGTATAATTTTGTAGAAAAAAATCAAGTAGAATGAAAATTGAAAATAGGTCATAGCTTCCTTAGTTAAGTTTTTTATAAGCTTAGGAAAGTAGGTGCTTAAAGGATGAACAGGAGTCAAAAAAGTATTAAGCTGCACTTTCAGGAAATTCAGTAATATGGGGAAGGAAGAAAACTGGGCAATAACTTAATGAAACCTGGGTGGAGGGGGAAGTCAGGAGAGTTTTCATGTTTTAATTTTGGACAGGGAGCCTCAAAAGTATCCGTTGAAGAAGAAAGACATCTGGGACTGGGGATGTTGCTCTGTGGTAGAGAACTTGCCCAGCAAGCACAAAGCCCTGGGTTTGATTCCCAGTACTATAAAAACAAAAAAGAAAAGTCTAAAAACATGAGTGTTTATAGATAAATAAG
This sequence comes from Glaucomys volans, assembly GCA_020662805.1. Classification (NCBI taxonomy): domain Eukaryota; kingdom Metazoa; phylum Chordata; class Mammalia; order Rodentia; family Sciuridae; genus Glaucomys; species Glaucomys volans. Next base: position 154,025 of record JAJEJO010004248.1, read on the forward strand.
ATACAGATAATGGACAGAAAAATAAAGCATAGGATTAGTTTCAGAAAAAGAGATATACCACTCTTTCTGAAAAAGAAAATAGTAATAAAGGATGGGTACCTTCAGGTTAATGTGAAAACAAAAATAGAAGGAAGTTTACATTTACCATCTCCATTTCTCCAACCTACCTTCCTTCTCTTATTTGCCTGGGAAAGTGAGAGTAAGAGAAGAGTGAGGAGATGGAAGAGCCACAGAATGAATGCTCAGTCTTTCATACATGATTTTCTATAAACCACAGAACACAGTCATCACACAGACTAGTAGCTGTGAGTAGTTAGGATGCACTCAAAAAAGTACTTACATTTATATTCTCAAGTACTTATGTTTCCAAGGAGGCAAGGACCAAGGAAAAGAATTTCAACAGTTAAATTTAAGAATTCTCCCCCTGTTACTACTCCTTCTGATTGTTCTCAGCCCTATGATACTGTATCATTCCTCCTCGTTGGTCTCTTTAAACACTGCCCATACATTTGTAGGTAAATGGATGATGTTGGAGACTGTTATGCTAAGTGAGATCAGCCAATCCCAAAAATCCAAAGGCTGAATGGTCTCTCTGATAAATGAATGATGATGCATAATGCGGGGGGGAAGGGTGGCAAGAATGGAGGAAGGATAGATAGCATAGAGGGAAGGGAGGGGGGGGGGGGGGGTGGGGGATAAAAATAATAACAGAATGTGTGGCAGATACCATTGCCCTGTGTATATGTATGAACGCACAGATGGGGTGACTCTACTTTGTGTACAACCAGTGAAACAATAGCTGTACTCCATTTGTGTTCAATGAATCAATAATTAAAAAAAAAAAAAAAAAAGAAAACACTGCCCATACCTTTGTAAACATAGACCTTTTATTAAACTCTTCTCAAAACTATTTTGGGTCATCTGTCACCTACAAGGAGTCTGACTGATGTAAGAATATTACTGTTTACAGAATGCTTTCTCCATTACATTTCATTGGAGGCCTAAAAACAACTAGAAACCCTAGGATCACATAATAACAACAAAAAGTAAACTCAGAAAGTCAAGGGTTATATATTTTCTCTCATATGTGGTAGCCCTAGAGAAGAAAAAAGGAAATGAAAGGTGGACCGGCAGTCTCATGAAAATTGAAATCAAGTAAAGGACCAGAGGGACGGAGATGGGAAGGGCAAGGGGAAATACTGGGGAATGATATTGGCCCTATATATTGTTATACCATGTTTATCTACAGATATGTAACAATGAATCCCACCATCATGTATAATTATAAAGCACCAATAAAAAATAACACAAAGTAATAGGTAAAGCTTAAGCTCTGGAGTACCTCAAAGTTGTGAATCTCAGTCAATCATTTTCCAGTCATGTTACTGTTGACACTTCCCACATCTGAGCCTCAGACTCATCAATAAATCCTGATGAAATAAATATTATTAGTTTTAAGAATTAAGTAATTTATGTGGCACTTCAGGCATAAAGCAAGTGCTCTGTAAATTACATGTTTCTTCCCTCCTTCTCTTCTGATCTTGTTTAACCAAGGAGCACAACTCTCAGAGGAGAGATCTAACCTGCTCTGATGTGTCCATACTCACCACTCCCCACTCATATTCCAGTAAGATGAAGAAGAGCCAAGTATCCAATCTTAGGAAAATAAGATCTTAACATGTCCAAATCTAAACAAAAAACTGTATTCAGCAGTTCTGGAACTCAAGTCCAAAGATTAACAAACTGTTCCTACCTTGTAACAGAGTTGGGATGTTCACTACTGCTCCATTTCTTAACCATAAAAGAATATTCCTCACAGACCCAAGGAAGACTGGTCTCCAGGACCTTTCCTTATAGTCTCCCTCATCCCTGTTTAGAAACTGCAAAGAGAAGAACCACAGTGGAATCAGCATCTCAGAATCCAAAATCCAACATTTAATCTAGGCCCTGTTCATATATTGGAAAAATATAAAAGGCCATAGCTTCATATTCCCAGCAAAATTCAGAACAAGACAAAGAGGGCAGAATCACCATCCTCTTCCGAAGTCCTTTTCTCCCACAGCAAAGTCCAAAACAAGGGTAGACTCCCCTCTTTCCAGGTTTACCTTCAGGCTCACTCAGAGTAAAAGGGGAAGAAAAAGCTGATCTCTAAGATTCCAAAATGGCCAAGGTGAAGCCCTCCAAAATACAACTTTATAGGTACATACAGCAAGAGTGTCAATCAATCTCAGAACAGCAGACTCAGAAGAGGAAATGGCTCAGCTTTACTTAAGAACCTTTGCCCTGGGAGAGGCAAATAGGAGTTGCTGGGGGAAGGGATATACCGATATCAGGCAGGAAGAAACCGAAATGAACTTCCAAGAACAGATCAGTAAAGTCCTGAAGTTTACCTCTCCCTACAAATGGCTCTTCATAGGCAAAAAGACTGATTACCAACATAAGAAGCATGAATGGACCCTACTACTGAAAGTAAAAAGTAAAAAGACCAGATTAAACCTCAAAAGAATACAAAAACAGGGAGTGGGGGGACCACCCCGTAGGAGCTTTTCCATCCCTCAGACAAATGAAGTATCAGGATATGGTCCAAACTCACACCTCCCCTCTCCCCAATACCACCTCTACTTCTTACAGGGATCTTCTCATCTGATTTGAGCAGAGCCTTATAATTATGAAGTGCACCTCTATCACATAGTGATTTCCACTTACAAAACACCAAATCCTCACATCACACAGGGGTATCTCTACCTGTTACATGAGGCTGACCAAGATGGAGATTAAACCAATCCCAAAGAATAAGGAAAGTTCACTAGGAGGAGAGGAATAGGCATTCTGAGTAGAAGTTGCAGCTACTGCAAAGATTTCAAAGCTCAAAGAAGTAATGTGTTCATTAGAGAACTATGAACAATTTCATTCAAACCAGACACAAAGTAGGGAGTGGCAGAAGATGAAGCTGGAGAGGTAAAATAAGGTCAAATGAGGCCACGTTAAGGAATTTGGATGTTGTCCTACAGGACACAGCCAAAGTTTTTAAGCAGAGGGTTCTGTGATCAGATTTGCATTGTTAGAAAGACCATTCTAGGGATGAACTAGAAAAGAGCAAGTTTTAAGGCAGGACACCTACACCTAAAAAAAAAAAAGAAAAGAAAATCATAAGAGATGAGGAAGACCTAAACTAAGGCTTTAAGATTGCAGTCATGGTAATGAAAATAAAGAGAAAAAAGATAATACAGAAGAAAATGTATTAAAATTTTAGTGACTGAATTCAGGGGATAAAGGAGCAGAAAAAAATGAAAGATGATGAACTCGTTGCCTGAAGTGAGATATATGGTTACAACAGCAGGTTTTCAGGGCATAGCCATAAGTTCTGTTTCAGACATGTTAATTTTGAGATACCTGTGGAGACAAACAGATCACTGGACACATACGTTTAGAACACAGTGAGATACAGACTAGACATACAGAAGTAATCACCTCATTATGATATATTTTATATTTTCACATTCTCTAAATTGAAACTATTTTTTCATGCATCTGAGAACTCCTCGAGATTTCACAGGACCATTATTTATTTTGTTATCCCATAAAATGTAAGCAAAAAGAGGACAGTCAATATGCTCAAAAAGTATTTGCTGAATGCATAAATGAATGAATATGTAAAGGAATGAGTTTGTTCACCTAGCATTTAGCAGAGTGCCTGGCACATAGCATATATCAAATAAATAGCTACTACAGCACCCCAAACATGTTTTTATCTCTACATCATCATCCTCATCTGTTTCATCTTCTCAGACATACTACTCAGCTATATGCCATATCAAAATCTTTTATAATTAATGCACTACTCTTTCAATGAACAGTTCAGTACAGCATACAATAAGCTTACCATCAAGTACAACTAAGAATTTGAACAGCTCTTAAGAATCCTCTGATATGTGACTTTGCTTATCCTATCATTGTCATGATGTTATCCAAGTGCTATGCATACCTGTTACCATATCACCGACAAAGTATTAAACATAACCCTCAACTCTATATCCTCAAAGTTTCTTTAATCTCTTTTGTAAACAGAACAATTACAAATCATAAAAACTTTATCAGTCTTAGATTCTCTGCCCCAAATCACTTTTATTCATTTTACAAATCTTTCCCCAAGTCACTCTGACTCTGAAATCAAGTTCTGAATCAGCCACTTTATCCCTATGTGACTTCTAGCTTCTGAATGTGATTCTTCATTTATAAGAATTTCTTCCTTTGCCTACAGTACAAGGTATCAATGTAAATCCAGTAAAATTTAAAATTTCTATGTAAAGCATGATATTTTTATTTCACAGCAAATAATTACTATGAAAATATGAATGCTGTTCAGATGTCAGAAGTTAAACAGAATCACTATATAAGTTGTGCTTCCTCAACCTAACAACAGTCACCATCAGACTTTAAATTTCAGGATTTTGTGAACCAGTAGAAATAAATTTTTAAAAAATACAGTTGTTATTTTTTATTTTGGGAAATAGGACCTTCTTTTAAAAACTCACCATCTACTGTCACCATTATTTCATAGGTGAAAGAGGACTTCAAAAGAATAGGAATTATAGTATCAGAATAAATTTATCATTACAAAAAACTCACTATGCTCTTTTTTTCTCCTTCTACCTCGTTCAGTTGAAAATTATCATGGACTGAGTTATTGGTCCAGTGTTTAGGAACACTACTCTAAACACTGTATTACATATGTAGATCCTATAGAGTTTTGGCTGTCTGGCCAGGCTGCCAAGGGTTCCACCAATATGAAGTCCTATTTGGCCTCCAGAGAAAAGCAATGAAAATATACTACAGATAGAAGAGTTGGTTCTAAAGCCAAGACTCTGGAACAGAATGGGGACTGAGACTGCTCCTAATTCTCAGGGAATGATCTGAATAGGACATGTCTGTTTTAAGACTGGAGAGAATCAAGACATCTTCAGCTCATGGCAAACCATCAGCACAGAGGAAAATTAAGTGTTCTGAAAGTGTCCGTTATCACTGAGTGACAAATCAGCTTTCCAAAATTTTCACATGTATCTGGGTTGGTGGGGAAAAGGGAAATTGTAAAATATTAACAAAGTGATGTCAATTAAAGGATGTGGCAGGAGGAATTAATTGCAAAAGAATGAGAAAGTTTCTGAGGATGGTAGAAATACTAAGTATCTTCAAAATGATGGTTTGGTAAATACATATGTTTGTCAAAACTCATCAAATGTACATTTTAAATATGAACAGTTGATTGTACATAAATTTACCTCAATAAAGTAATTTTTAATTTAATTCCAAGAAAAGGAGAGAAAGACCATCATATTTGGGAGTCTAAATGTAATCACAAGTGATACCAGTGACTTCCATGAAAGTAGAATTAGCAACTGAAAGTGGTCATTCCAATATAGGTGACAACCATAGGTAAAGAGTGACAGTGGAAAGCTGCCCAGAAGCAGGCAGAGAAAAAAACTTCATGAAAGGGTCCACCTTTAAGTCTGTAGTCCAAATGAAGAACTTGAGGGAACTGGGGCTCCAATGATTACTCTGTTGGTGACAGCCTCAAAAATCACTTTCATTATCATAGTTACTATTGCCCTTGAGGCCTTTTTCCCACTTCCAAACCCATGGGAGCAGGGAACACAGGAGCATAACACTTCCACCCTAGTCGTTCTACTCACTTCATCTAAAACTACTGCTTTCACTGGACATGACGATTCATCCAAGGAGGCCACAGAACCAACCACCTCACATCCTTATCCATGTCTCACCACCTTCTTTCCCTCCTCTCTTGCCCTGCCTTCAGTAAATTCACCCGTGGCCACCTCTAAAGCTCCCGCCTTCGCCCTTTACTCTCCCGCCCCTCACACAGGCCTTAGCCACTTACTCTGGTCCCAGGACTGTCCCTCCCCCTTGCCCTCAGCAGACCCAGCTTCTCACTAAATCGAGTTCAGGAGTTCCTTCAACTAGTCCCTTCATAAAGCAGCCCCTCCTCTCATATAACAAGCCTCTTACTCGTCCATTGATCCCTAGTTTCTCACCCTGCTACCCTGCCTTCCCACTCATTAGCCCCTCACCACCTGCCAACCCCTCGCCCTGTCCCTTACAACCAAATTCGGTGCCATCATTCCCCAGTCCCTCATTCCCTCACGTGACTCTCTGGGCTCTCCGGTCCGCGCATACTGTTCACTCACAGAACGCGGACCCTGGCCAGGCCCTGTTGTCGCCGCGGTACTAGGTGAGTTCAGGCCGCCGCCATCGTTCCTTAGGCGCATCAGCCGCGCCACGCCCCGCCCCGCGCCACACGCAGTTCGCGCCCCCGCGCACCACACGTAACCGCCCAGCGACGCACAAGTGGGCAATGGCGTGCCAGCTCATTGGCTAGGCCCGGCCAAAACCGGAGCGTTGACGCTTGTTTCCTGGCAACGGTCGAACGCAGGGGCGGGGAAGCCGAACGCGGTCTGAGGAAGGAGTGTCGCTTCTCTTCCAGGTCCCGCCCCTTAGCCCTGTAAGCCCCGCCCCTCAGAAGGAATCCAGCGTATCATAGGGGCAGACCTCTGGGGAGGTGGAGGCACGCAGGACGGAGGCGGAGCCTGGGAAGGAAAGGTCGAACCAGAGGGCAGAAGGCAGGACCTAAGGAGGGACACGATTTTTAGAGGCAGGGAAAAGACCAGCAAGGCGGGACTTAGAAGAGGAATGGGACTGGAAAAGACTAGGACAAAAGGGGCGTGGCCACTGATTCTGGGAGGTGCTTAGAGTGAACGAGTGGCCGTGGAAGGGCGTGACTAGTCCTAAAGGATAGGCCTGGGGGAGGAGTCAGTAGGAGGGCAGGACCTGTGGAAACGCGGACCCCTGGGGAATGCTCACTGCAAAGAAACTAGATCATTTTTGCTGTAGAGTAATTACCACTTTTCCCTGTCGCCCCCAACACCTATGCATTGTGTTGCTCGGTGACCCACTGGGTACTGTTTCAGTCAGTCAAGGAACACAAAATAAGTGCCTACATGTCAGGCTGGATTCCAGATCGATTAGGTCTGAGGTCTTTGGCCTCCAGGACCTCAGATCCTTAACCAAATACAAACTATCGCTGAATAGTGCGAAAAGTGCAGTATTCAAGAAACATCTGGGAGGCGCTTATCAAGATTTGGGTATAGAGGATGGGGGGAAGAAAGAGTGAAGGGGCCCAGGGAAGACTTCCAGTAGAAGTGTTGGGAAACAAGCCAGAGTAATTAATTAAATAAATGGAAGTTTCAAATCAGGTCTGTAATTTAAAATATTGTGCCAATGTTAATTATCTAGTTTTGATCATTTTCTATAGTTCTATAAGATTATAACATGAGGGAAACGTGGATAAGGAGTTTACAACTTTATTATTTTTGCAACTTTTATAAAAATCTGAAATTAGTTTAAAATTATAGGTCTTTAAAAAGAAAAAAAAAGAAAGAAGTGGAGGTTACAGCCCAAAGGACCAGCATATACCCAGACAAGGCAGAATAGATAAGTGGACGGTGCTCTGAGAACTGCAATAAGTACAGTGTGTCCAGAGCCAGGAAACATGCAGAGGAAAGTTAGATGAAGCTAAAGGCAGAGACAGATGTCAGGTATGAGAGAGTTTTACAGGCCCTGTTAGAAATTTAGATTTTATCCTTGGAACAATAGAGAGTTAAACACAGTTTTATATATGGTCAGACTGATAGTAAGGGAACCTTTGTAAAAGGTCGGTCAAGAGCTGATAAGGAAAAAAAGAAAAGACCTGATAAGGCCCAAAGTAGTGTGATAAGAATGCAGAGAAGTAGACAAGTGGACATTAGAAGAGCTTGATAAGGGGGCTGGGGTTTTAGCTCAGTGGTAGAGCACTTGTCTGGTACACCTAAGGCATGCAATAAATAAATAAACCAAATAAAAATAAATAAAGGTATCATGTCCATCTACAACTAAAAATAGTTCTTTGTTTTTTTTAAAGATAAGCTTGAGGAGTAGGTACATCTGAAAGGAAAGTAAGAGGAAGGATTAACACTAACATTACATAAATTCAAAACCAGGTAAAACTAAGATACGATATTAAAAGTCAGGGTAATTAACCTTGGAAAAGCATTACTGAGAAGTGGACAGACTGTGACTCCTGAGATTAGTAATGTTCTGTTTCTTGATCTAAGTGCTGATTACAGGTTCTGTTCACTTTGTGAAAATTTATCAAGCTATATTCTTAAAAAAAATGTGCACTTTTCTGTATGTGTATTTGTTGTGGTTACTATGCTGGACAACAAACCACCCCAAACTTAGTGCCATAAAGCAGTAGCCATTTTATTATGCTTACAGACTTGGAGAATTCTGATAAGACATGGCAGGAATGGCTTGTATCTGGTTCAGGATGTCTGTAGCCTCATCTGGAAGTCCAAATATCTGAAGGTGACGAGGCTGGTGGCTAGAATCATCTAGAAGTTTTATCAGTCACATGTGTAATGGGACATCTCAAAGGCTAAACTCAACTGACACTATCAAGCAGAGCTTCTCATAATGTGGTGGTTGGGTTCTAAGAAAGAGATTTGTTGAGAGGAAGCTACCAGATAACAAGCATTCAAGAGAACCAGAAAGCAGCAGCATGACTTTTTTTAATCTAACCTCAGAAGTTACCCAACATCATTCTTGCTATACTCCCTTAGTTGAAATAACCACTAGGGAGCATTGTGAAAGAATTTGTGACTATTTTTTAACTGCCATTGTACAATGTATTACAATAATAATAATAATAATATGGGCTGGGGACGTGGCTTAGTGGTAAAAGCGCTTGCCTAGCACATGAAAGGCCCTGAGTTCAATCCCCAGCACCACCAAAAAATAATAATAATAATAAGAAGAAGAAGAAGAAGAAGAAGAAGAAGAAGAAGAAGAAGAAGAAGAAGTAGTAGTAGTAGTAGTACTTATCTTAGGTCTTTGGCTTAAAGGACAAAGAGATAGGGAGTATAAGGAAAAGAGTAGATGGGCAAAGATAATGAACACAGTTATGGACCCAATGGGTTGAAGGACTGTGGGATATCTGAGTGAGGACATCCAGTAAGTAGTTACATAAATAACTGAAACTTAGGGAGAATTTTTGTTCATTTGTTTCTGTTTTATTATACTGGGGATTTAATGCAGGGGTGCTTTAACATTGAGCTACATCTCCCCCACCCCCTTTTTTAAGATAAGGTCTTGCAGCCAGGTGCAATGGCGCATGCCTGTAATCACAACGGCTTGGGAGGCTGAGGCAGGAGGATCTTGAGTTCAAAGCCAGCTTCAGCAACTTAGTGAGGCCCTAAGCAACTCAGTAAGATCCTGTCTCTAAATAAAATACAAAAAAGGGCTGGGGATTTGGTTCAGTGGAAGTGCTAAGTTGCTAAGTTGCTGGCTTCAAACTTGCAACCCTCCTGCCTCAGCCTCACAAGTCACTGGATTACAGGCATGGTCACCATGCCTGGCACAGGGAAAATTCTTGAGAGCCATTAGATGTCAAAGGAAATTCTGTGGGTAACCAAGATCAGCCTGAAAGTGTCGGAGGGTATAAAGAGAGGAAGGCCTAGAACAGTGTCCTAAAGTACACCTATTTAGAAGGATGAGCAGAGAAACTTATGAAAGAGACTAAGAAGAAGTAAATAGGAAAACAAGAAATTATTCTATCACAGAAGCCATGGGAGGAAGGGATTTCAAAAAATAAATTTGGGACAAAAACACAAATCTGACCTTGGTTACTTATTGCCTTTAAGTAGCATGTCTGATAAAACTCCCTGAGCTGCATTTTCACTTGGCTTCTTCTCTCACCATTATCCCCAGAGATCTTCTTTAAAAGATAAAAAATAAAAATACCAGATTGATATTCTCCTAGTCACCATGATTTTGATGTTTCTATCCCTTTGCACACTTTATGTACTCTGCCTTGGTGCTTTTCACCCTCCCAGCTCTTTACCTAACTCCTGTCCATCCTACAGAACCCAATCCTATGTACAATAACAGCTTTCTTTGTAAACATTTAATTGACTGCTCATCAGTACCCTGGATATGACTGTCCCTGTGTAATTATCTGATGTGTAATTACCTGTATACCTAGTTCCCCTAGCAGACTGTGAGTTTCTAGAGGGCAGAGAGTACGTTCCATTCATTTTTCTTAATCCCCAACACTTAACACAATATTGATCTGACACATAGCAGGAGTTCTGATCATAACTTGTTGACTGAGAAAGATGATAGTACTGAAAGGGACATCAGGTTAAGGGAGAATTAATAGGGCTGTTATTTTGGTATGGCGAAATTTAAGCATGTTCACAGAAAGAGAAAAGTTGAAAGAAGTTAAGGATTCAGAAAACACATGAAATAACTGGTGGCATCAGGCACTGGAGATATTAGGAAAGGAATAGGGGAAAGGGCCCCATAAGATGGTCCCCTTCACACCATCCAATGGGAAAAAGATTAAGTAGATGTGGCAGTAGATAAGGGTACAGATAATAAAAACAGAGCTCACATCTGATGTGAGAGGCATCTCAGTCCCTGGAGACTAGTATAGCACCTGACACAGATGAGTCACTCAGCAAATAGTTGTTCAATAAATAAATTGTGAGACCCAAGCAGAGAATTTGAACAAGGTAAAATAGTGTATGAACCTACAATAAAACCCAGGTCTCCTGAACTACAGGACCCCTGGGGTTTAGAGAGAGGAAAAAGAAGAAATAACATCTAGGATTCCTTCTGAGGCGCACGCATGCACGCACACACACACACACACACACACACACACACACCATCTTCTCCAGGGACCTCATTAAAGGTGTTTAGCTGGGCAGGTGTAAGCCCAGGCCCTGGGAGACAGGGCGGGTCGCTGGAGCTACACTGCCTCCACCCCTTCAGTAACCGTTAGCCCTGGTTGTGTTGCTAAGAGCTGAAGTCACAGCTGGAGCCCAAGGGCAGCCTCTTCCAAACAGTGAGGCACTAGCCCCCTCCTCCCCAAGCCACCTACAGGCAAAGAGGTCCTGGATATTGCACAGGCCAGCACCAGACCACAGAACCATGAGTCAAGACAGCAAAGTGAATACTGCAGAATCCAGCCCTCCTGTCCCATCCAAAACCAGGTGAGGAGTCCTGGTCCTTTGTGTCAGATCTATCCACCTCACTCCAAAGAATCCTCATTCCTCTTGTTCACAACCATGGAATGTCTGGTGAACACATGAGGTAGGATCTCTCTTTTTGCCCACAGGAAGAAACTGCCTGTCTTGGATCCATCTGGGGATTACTACTACTGGTGGTTGAATACGATGGTCTGCCCAGTAATGTATAATCTCATCATCATCGTGTGCAGGTTTGGCAGGGGTGCTAAAAGAGGGGCCTTAAGTAAGGATGAAGGAGAGCAGTTGGTATTTGGGTAGGGCCCAAAGTAGCAATGGCACCCATTGCCTGGCCCAAGGCCTGCAGAGTAGTATGGAGGGCCCTGACTTGAACCGCCATACACACTGCTTCACCTTTAAGCCAGTTTCCTCTTCTCCCCCTCCCACCACTTCTCAGAGCCTGTTTTCCCGACTTGCAACATGGTTATCTGTTGGCCTGGTTCGTGCTGGACTACACGAGTGACCTGCTGTACCTTCTAGACATCGTAGTGCGATTCCACACCGGTCTGTGAGCCCCTAAAACTGACCCTTCGTTTCATGTTCCCTTCCTAAAGAAAGACCTCATAGCAACAAGAACAGGGCCCCCTTCCTGATAGCACTTTGAGGGGTGTCCTTGCTCACTCCAGAAACCCTGGATTGGGTTATGCTCACCTCCACCCTATCCCTGTGTTTGTGTCCCTGGCCTGCCCACCCTCACCTGTGGTTGATGACAACATATCCCTCCCTTCCCTCTCCCAGGATTCTTAGAACAGGGTATCCTGGTGGTGGACAAGGGCAGAATCGCGAGTCGCTATGTCCGTACCTGGAGCTTCCTGTTGGACCTGGCTTCGCTCCTCCCCACCGATGCCGCTTACGTGCAGTTGGGCCCACACACACCCACGCTGAGGCTGAACCGCTTTCTTCGTGTGCCTCGCCTCTTCGAGGCTTTTGACCGCACAGAGACCCGCACAGCTTACCCAAATGCCTTTCGCATCGCCAAGCTGATGCTTTACATTTTTGTGGTCATCCATTGGAACAGCTGCTTATACTTTGCACTGTCCCGGTACCTGGGCTTTGGGCGTGACGCGTGGGTGTACCCGGACCCTGCGCGGCCTGGCTTTGAGCGCCTGCGGCGCCAATACCTTTACAGCTTTTATTTCTCCACACTGATCCTGACAACCGTGGGAGATACACCACTGCCAGCCCGGGAGGAGGAGTACCTCTTCATGGTGGGCGATTTCCTGCTGGCCGTCATGGGTTTCGCCACCATCATGGGCAGCATGAGCTCTGTAATCTACAACATGAACACTGCAGATGCAGCTTTCTACCCAGATCACGCGCTGGTGAAAAAATACATGAAACTGCAGCACGTCAATCGGCGACTGGAGCGGCGAGTTATAGATTGGTGAGATTGCCTGGGTTCCAGACCAGTAGAGGGAGAGGTGTGTGGGCAGAACCCGGTGGACAGAGAGGATCTAAATGTGGCATTCATTAGTCAGTCTGCTAGAGAGCTTGGAAAGGAGTGTCCCCAACTGAGGGAAACTAACCTGGGAGAGAGGGTGGGTAAGAGACTAATAGAGAGCGAAACTCATGCAAAAGGAAGGACAACATGGTGATCAGGGAATGGGAGCTGCCACTGTCTGGCAGGACTCAGAAGGTTCTATAAAGAGAGTAAGTGGAGAAGGGAAATACCACCCCCGCCCCAGCAGATGACCAACAAAATGATGGACCATATCAAGGCAAGTCATACTGTGTTCTGAACAAAAATAAGTGTCACAAAATTGGGGAGTGAGAGAGAAGTTTCTCCAAGAAGATGGGAGCTTGGTGACTGAAGTAGCTATCAGTGGAGGAGGTTCTAAACATTGATTATGGGTGGGATGGAACAGTAAAGAGTATGGTATTCATTGTCAAGTGGTGGAGGCTTCCATGCCTTGGCTGAGGTCAATGAGGCCAAAATATGTCTGTAACCAAGAAAGGACATTAGCCAACTATCAGGTTCTTCCATGACCCCTGTGAGACCTCAGTGTGGTTGAGATCTTGGCTGATCTGAGCCCTAATGGAAGGGGTGAGGAAATGGTACTACCCTTTCTCCCAGGTACCAGCACCTGCAGATCAACAAGAAGATGACCAATGAGGTAGCCATCTTACAGCACCTGCCTGAGAGGCTGCGAGCAGAAGTGGCTGTGTCTGTACACCTATCTACTCTGAGCCGGGTACAGATCTTCCAGAACTGTGAGGCCAGTCTGCTCGAAGAGCTTGTGCTGAAGCTGCAACCCCAGACCTACTCACCAGGCGAATATGTATGCCGCAAGGGGGACATTGGCCGAGAGATGTACATCATCCGCGAGGGTCAACTGGCTGTGGTGGCAGATGATGGTGTCACACAGTATGCTGTGCTTGGTGCAGGGCTGTACTTTGGGGAGATCAGTATCATCAACATCAAAGGTGGGTACCCCAGCAATTTTGCCAGGGACAGGTTGGGGAAGAGAATTAGATAGCAGAATTCTGTTCTGGAACAAGGTGGTACTCTGGGGCACATAGATGAAGGAAACCTCACCCCATCCTGAGTCACCACAGGGCATGTGTTCACTGAGAAGAAGCTGAGCCAAGGTCAATTAGCAGGGTGAATCCTTAGAAGAGAGAGAGAGGCATACGTTGTGTATTGACTGAGGCACCAAGAGACCAGTGAAAAATGATGGAGGTAATAGTAGTAATGACATTTATCTCATGCTTATTACATCCCCTGCTGTGTTTCTCATGCATCAATTCAAATTCTCACACAGCTGTACAAGGTAGGAACTAGTCTTACTCTCATTTTGAAGATAAGGAAATTGAAGTTTAGAGAAGTTTGGTAACTTGCCCATCCCTCTACTCTTTCTCCTCTTCCTGGTTAGATTGCTCTCCTCCCACTCGCTTCCCTATTTCCCCTAGTTACCTCCCACCCAGTTTAGTCATTTCTTCCTCCAGACTTCCCTATATTCCCTGCCTTACAGCTTGACAAGGGCTCTTTGCCTGTCTTCCTATAGTACCTAATGCATATGTCTAGCCTGTACCAACCATACTGTTATGTCACTATCCCATTAAATGTCTGTCTCCTCTATACCATAAATTCTTTGAGGCATGTCACCGATACCCACCTAGCACAGGGCCTGGTCCCTATTTCATTTCTGAATGAAAGAATTAGGCAGAAAAAGAGGCTCTGAAGCACACATATGGAGGGGGGATCCTAGCTCAGGAGTGAAATGTCACCTCCTCGCATCCCTGCTAACTATCCTCCCATCTCTCTGCCCATGGTCCACAGGGAACATGTCTGGAAACCGTCGTACAGCCAACATTAAGAGCCTAGGTTATTCAGACCTGTTCTGCCTCAGCAAGGAAGACCTGCGGGAGGTGTTGAGTGAGTATCCAAAAGCCCAGGCTGTCATGGAGGAGAAGGGCCGTGAGATCCTGCTCAAAATGAACAAGTTGGATGTAAATGCTGAGGCAGCTGAGATTGCCCTACAGGAGGCCACAGAGTCCAGGCTGAGAGGCCTTGACCAACAGCTTGATGATCTACAGACCAAGTTTGCTCGCCTACTGGCTGAGCTGGAATCCAGTGCACTCAAGATTGCTTACCGTATAGAACGGCTAGAGTGGCAGACCAGAGAGTGGCCAATGCCTGAAGACCTGATTGAGGCCGATGATGAGGGCGAACCTGGGGAAGGAACTTCCAAGGATGGGAGGGGAAGAGCCAGTCAGGAAAGAACCCCAGGACCAGAATGATTTCATCTCTGTCTCCAGGATACCCACCTTCCAAGTGAATCCAGAACTGTAGGAGAGCCTGCCTGCAGAAACTCTGTCATCTTGTTTGCTAGGTCACAGAGATGGGAGTGAATTGGTTTGTAGAAGCCCAGCTAGAGATGTGGGGATATAACACACTTTCATTCCCTCACTCACCAGCACACGCACACGCATGCACACACACACACTGGCCCAATACTGTCTATTCCATAGAATATGCTCTAGAGTTCCCATTCTCAGAGCACAAAATGCTTTTTCATAAGCATAGCTACAACTTACATCACATCATAAATACACAGTCATGTGCCCCCTACACATATGCTGACAGTCATACACCAATAGACACGTAGATACTGCTCACAGGTGTGCACATTGCTTGTGAAAATACAAAAGTACACCCAGAACCTTCTTGGCCCAAGATGTCCTTTGAATGCTCCCCATTTGGGAGGTTTGCAAGTATACCCTGCAAATTGCACTTCAATAAAGTATTTGCCTCCTAAGAAGCATTTATGGGACTGGAAGGAATACGCAAAGGTGGGCCAGGATGAATTCTGTCTGAATTCTGAGTCACAAGGGTGAGGAGCACAGGTGTGTAGTAGCTGGTAGGTTAGGTTCAAAAAAGTTGAGGTACTTAAAGAATAGAGAGTACTGAGGTAAGGGAAAGCCATCTCATGCATGACATTGCCAGAAGTGTACACATGCTTTCATAGATATATTCACATCACATGCTGGTCATTGCATCCCACACCACAGTGTATGTCCTCAGCTTTATGAACTCTGAGGGGTTTTATCTAGTTTAGTGTGCCAGACCTTCTGGAATGTGGAGCCAGGGCTTCCCTGCATTTAGGGTTGTTACAAATGGGAACTAGTTCCCAGTACCTGTGCCTGGCTCTTTGCTACCCAACCAGTTGTTGGAGCTGGCCTTGGTGCTAGCAGAAATCCAACCCTCCTACATTGCATGATATTCACAAACATAGGATAGAGAGTGGAGACTAGGTGGAGTGAAATATCATAGAGACAATTAGAGATGAGTATGTTGGGAGTTTTGGAGTAACTTTGGTGTGCTGGATTGGGGCTGGGAAGGCATTGAGTCTACAGAAAAGTCTATCAGTTCTGAATCACATTCACCCTGGGTCACCACTTCAGCTCCTCCAGAATAAGGTGGGTCTTCAGATCTGAGCTATGCCAGGTGCCATATTAAAACAAACCTGGTGTTTAATTTATAGGTATAACTGAGTGGTAAATTTCTACTATCATGAGAGATTATGAGGGTCATAGCACTTCAAATCATTTAAAAATATGTAGATATTTTGTGATTTCTTCTTCACAAAATAAGATTCATAAGTCTGGCAGTAGGTTTGTCTTGTTCATCTCTGTATTCCCAAGGCCCAAACCATACCTGGCACATAGGCACACAAATATTTGCTGATCAAAGTGAAGAGAGTTGAAGCACTTAGAGGCCAACATTGGAAGAAGGTGTGTGCCAATTTCTCAGGAGGTTTTTCTTTGTTTTTCCACATTTTTTATTGGTGTATTATAGTTGCACATAATGATGGGATTTGTTGTTACATATTCATACATGCACAAAATATAACAATATAATTTGGCCAGTATCACTCTCCAGCACTTCTCCCTTCCTCCCCTTACTTCCACCCCCCAGATCCCTTTCCTCTACTGATCTCCTTTTGATTTTCCTAAGATCTTCACCCTTGTTTTAGTCACCTTTTTCACTTCTGTGACAAAAAGACCTTACAAGAACAATTTTAAGGATGAAAAGTTTATTTGGGGGCTCAGGGTTTCAGAGGTATTAGTCCACAGATGACTGGCTCCATTGCTCTAGACCTGAGATGAAGCAGAACATCTTGGTGGAGGAAAGCAGATCAGGACCTGACCACCAAGAAGCAGAGAGAGAGCTCTGCTCAACGAGGACAAGATATGTCCCCAAAGGCATACCCCCAGAGACCCACCTCCTCCAGTCACACCCTCCCGGCCTATTCTTCCTACCCAGTTAATCCCTATCAGGGGATTAATGTACCGGTTAGGCTAAAATTCTTGTAATCGAACTTTCTTGTATTGTTTCCACACATGAGCTTTGGGGAGACTTCTAATGTCTAAACCATAACCCCCTCCATCTTTCTTTTCTTTTTTTCTTTTCTAGCTTCCACATATGAGAGAAAGCATATGATCCCTGACCACCTCTCAGGAGGTTTTTCTACCATCTCTGTTCTCAAATCATGCTGAAGTAGAATGGGTGGTAACGACCATATCAGTGGTATCTAATGGATTTAAGGAACTAAGAGGAGGCTTTTTGTTGACATAATGCAATGTGTAGGCTCTATTAGAACAAGTGATCACTGCCACCCCCATAGAATCTGGTCTGCACCATGAGTAGGGGTGATCACTGACTACCTGGCATAATTTGGATGCAGAAGCAAAATTCCTCCAGGGTCAGATATGTATTTGACTCTGCCTCTGCTGTTCCAAATGAGGGGATCAGTTTCCTGTTTCTTTCTTTCTTTTTTTTTTCTTTTTATTTTTTGGTACCCAGAATTGAACCCAGGATGTTTAACTACTGAATCACATCCCCAGCTCTTTTTATTTTTTATCCTGAGACAGGGTCTCACCAAGTTGCTGAAACTGGCCTCGAACTAGTGATCCTATTGCCTTAGCCTCCCAAGTTGCTGGGACTGCAAACATATACCACCACTCATGGCAAGATCATATTCTTCAAGGTGGAACCACTATGCCTAAGATAGCTTGAATATCAGCAATTCCATAGTGGGGCCCTCTAGTTAAGGAACAGTTTCTGTCACTGTGTTGAAGACAATATTTTGACAACTTGGGAATCAAGCTGGATAGAGTAAGTTCAGGGTGGGCAGAAGTGAATACAATTTTATGTTCCTAAAATAACAAAGTAATAAATATTTTTAGTCTAAAGAATATTAATGTACTTATATAAGTAGCAAGAAGTTTTATTGAAATAGTCATTTTGGGCTTTGCTTTATAACTTCACCTATCAAAGAAGTTATCTAAATCTTTGTATCCCCTAAACTTGGTTTTTGTTTGGGAATGTCCAAAACAGAAACTGTCAGAAACTCTGCCCTAGAGTGTTTTATGACCAGGGATCCTAGGTTTTTACAAACAATTCACTTAGAGGTAAATTTTTGACTGCAAGGGGGTGAGTTGAAGAAATAGAAGCTTCTGGGCCTAAATAGGGAGGATTCTCCAAGACTAAGAAAAGAAATGGGGGTCATTGTGGCACACACCTGTAATCCCACTATTCTGAAGGCTTAGGCAGGAGGATCCAAGTTTGAGTTCAGCCTCATTAAATTTGGAACCCTGTCTCGAAATAAAAATTAAAAGAACTGGTGATATAGCTCAAGGGTAGAGAACCCCTACATTCAATTTTCAATACTGCAAAAGAAGAAGAGGGAGAAGAAGAGAAAAGAAATTAGATTCTTAAAGATTATATTAGGCTATTTTTTCTGTTGTAACATATTTGCCACAAATTTAATAACTTAAAACAGCACCCATTTATTATCTTGCCATTCTGAGTCAGAAAACCAGGCTCTACTCAGAGCCTCCCAAGACAAATCCAGGTGTCAGCTGAGTTGAGCCCTTGACTGGAGGCTCTGGGGAATAATCTGCTTCCAAGCTCATTCAGACTGTTGGCAGAATTCAGATCCTTTTGATTGTAGGGCTGAGCTCCCTGTGTCCTTGATACAAGTCCCCTTCATCTTCAAGCCAACAAAGGCACATTTTGACAACTTGGGAATCAAGCTGGATAGAGTAAGTTCTTTCTCATTTTTCTTCACTTCTTCTTCTACAAGTTGAGAAAGATCTTTAGGGCTCATCTGATTAGATTAAATCTACCTCAATAAACCAAGATAATCTCCCTATTTTAAGGTCAGCTGATTATTAACCTTAATTACATCCGCAAAATCCCTTTTGCCCTTTTCACAAGAATAATACCAGAAGACGACAGTAATAGGAGCCAAAATTGTGTATCACAGAGTCTATGGGGAGGAAAGCAGGTTGGAACTCACTTCCAGAGTACCCAGAATAGGGAGCACTAAGAGTTAAGGCTTTGGAAACTGGAGAATGGTCACTATGCCTGAGCAGACCCTGGAGTCTCAGAACATGTCTCCTAGGGGTGCGCAGGCTTGAACAAGGCACATACCAGCATAACCAGCATAACCTGAAGACCAGAGGCCCTGTCCCAGATATCCTAACATAAAACACCCAGAGATATTTGCAAGACTATAACTAGGGAAAGAGAGAACAGAAAGACTACCACAAAACACAACTGAGCTGGGCGTGGTGGCGCATGCCTGTAATCCCAGAGGCTTGGGAGGCTGAGGCAGGAGGATTGTGGGTTCAAAGCCAGCCTTAGCATGGGCAAAGCGCTAAGCAACTCAGTGAGACCCTGTCTCTGAATAAAATACAAAAAATAGGGCTGGGGATGTGGCTCAGTGGTCGGAGTTCAATTCCTGGTACCAAAAAAACAAAAAACAAAAAACAAAAAAACACAGCTGAGTTCAAATCCCCCACAAGGTAGGTGGTTAAAAGCATAAATGCAAATTGTCTGCTTTAGAGAATCAAGGAAATGTATAGTATTTTTATAACTGTCATTGAATCATTCAAAACTACTATACATGCATTATCTCATTTTGTCATTATAACAATATTAGTAAGTTTAAGTTATTATTATGTTCACTTTTCCCAATCAGGAACTGAGATCCATAAATCTAATAAAAATATTAGATTTGATTTGTTGAGAAGTTACTTTATGCTAGGTCCTAAACCAAGTGCGTTGTCTCAATCTTTACAACTATTTGAGAACGATGCCACTATCATCTCATTCTGAAGCTCTGGAATTAGCTTACCTAATATCTCAGGGCTCCTAAGTCACATGGAATGAAACCCATGACTTTTTCTCATGGGGAGATAAGAAAGGGACTTCCTGACCTAGACAAGCTGCTTGCTTCCTGGGGAATGACAATTGTCAGCAGTAACTGTGGTAACCAGGAGAGAATGAGTTACCAAAAGCAAAGCTTGTGAATCCCTAACAAATCTGCCCAATGTCTGAAGTGTAATATCAGGACTGCAGCCCAAAACAAGGGACCACCTGCTGCTCCGGAGGAGGGATGCCCGACAGCCAGGCCTGCACACATGCAGCTGTCACAGGAGGGAGGAGTTTTGGAGTCACTGCTAGATTTCTACAAGGTTCTCACAACTGTGCAAGGGCCCTCCTGCTGAAAGAAAGCTGCTTTTTTATTAGCTCTTCTGCCTCCCACAGGGCCTCAGGCCTCACCCACTTCTCTCCTTAAGTCATTACTTTGGGATCCCTCAGTCAGGCTAAGGTTTGGAAAGTAACCCTCTTCAGTGTTCCCAAGTAGCTTCTCCCCCACAAAATCTTCTTTCATAGGGCCAGGGGCCATTCAACCCAAGAAAGATCTAGTGCAAGCCCTGGGAGCCAGGAGCAGGAGGCAAGGTGGGTGGATTCTGTCTTGAGGCTAAAATCAGAGATATGGTTGAGTTGGATTGGAGCTCAGAACAGAACCATGGCCCAAGTCAGGGCAAGTGTTAAGCTGGCCTTAACGTACAAAATATGAGAAAGAGCATGTATTTGGAACCAATCAGAGTTGGGTTTGGGTTCTGAAACATCACTTACTGTCTGAAGAACTCTCAGACTCTTCTATAAAATATTTCAGGATTGTTAATAGGAAAAACTATAGCATTAAAATGTAAATGAGATAATGAATGTAAACCGCCTACCAGTTTCTGGAAGATTGTTATTTCTTAATAATGAATAGCAGCTATATTATTTATGTCCCTCTGGTAGTGGTTTTGCTTTGAGGGTTCTGGGGCCCAAGCTCTGCTTGGGTCAAGCCTCCAGGGACTTCTGGGCTGTGCTGTTGATGCCAGGTGTGGCCAGCAGAGGGCGCAAGGCACTCCTTCCCACCCCTCCTTCCAACTCCCTCCCAGGCCTCAGGATTGCATTGCTTTTGAAAAGCTGGGAGAATTACCCAGGGAGAAATGAAATCTTTGAGACAAGCAATGATGCTAGGAAATCGTGATCTCAATTGGTCTGTGAAAACCCTTCTTCGTACTTTTTACACAAGGACTAAAACACATTGGTGGTGATGCTAAGAGACATTACTGAAGAGATTGTGCCCAAATCAGAGTCTAAAGCAGCTGTGTTGACAGTAACACCACTGATGGCTGGGAATATTCAGGACTGCCCTCCTCACAGAATGAAAATTCCCTGTACTTTTCACCCTCAAATCACACAAATCCTTTCCTGTCATTGCCTTTCCACTTTCAGTACCTTAGCCTGCCGACTTAAGCCTTTCCTTTCATCAACAGGTCCTACAGGGCCCCAGAGACTAGTAACTTGAGGAAATTTATGGAATCCCTCTCTGAATGACCTTCCTTTGGTTCTTCTAGCCCTCAAGTGATGCCCTGACTGAGCAGATCCAGACCTCTCATAGCCTACCTGTGTGGAAAGCAAAGTATGATCATCAAGCCAGAACCAGCCTCTGGGTATATGCCTCTGCTCTATCAGCACAAGCCCCAGGGATGCAGAAGGCCAGTTCTGTCCCTGGTTTCTTTCTTCTATGCAACATCCCTTTCTGCTGTGGCTCCAGTCACCTGCTTTCTCAGTCTGCTCCCTCCTTGTTTATTCCAAGAGAAGAACCTCCTGCGTGGGCAGGGGTTGCGTAGGCAGGAAGTCAGCTCAGAAGCATATCTGCACATCATAGAAATGCAGTGAAGAGAAGGCCTTGAAAGGTGTGGAAGAGGCAACCTAATCAGACACAGAGAGAGGAGCTAAGCAAAGAGGGAAGGGGCAAGCAGGCACCCCAAGGACTAAACTCTGAATGGTTTCTCTCCTAGCACTGGATCCAAGCTGCTTGAGTGTTTGAGCCAGGGTGCTGGAGGAAGAGCACTTTACATGACTCTGGGTCATAAACACTGGGTTTCCTGGACCTGCAAGCTACTTGGAATAAGAAGTACCTAATAAAGCAGGTTATCTTGCTGTGTGTTAGGCATGATATTCTCCTTTCTTTGGCTATTTTTCCTGAACACTTACTGAAGCATTAAGTGTTCCCCTCTTATTTCAGTTGTACTATAAAATACTGGAAGAAGGATCATGTGCCCATATTTGTGCACAGGTGGATAAAATTTCCCCAAAGGAAAGATAAATTGTTCTAGAGTGAAGCTAGTTGGTCCAAAATCCCCCTCTGAAGAGCAAAGCAAAACAAAAGAAAAAAAAAAAAAAACAGATAACCTTGGCAGGTCAAGTCTTGAGTTAAAGACAGCTTCACTCCGAACTGACCCTGACGATACTTCAGAATGTCCTACAATTGCTTCCTGTGACTGTTCATATTGACTTTGCTTTTCCCTCCTTGCTCAGATCTAAACCTTCCCTGTTTCTGGAGCTGCCAATCCCTTTCTCTCCATATGCTGGAATACTCTTGGCATTGATGAAATTTCCTGATATTGAGATATGAGTGGCTACCCTCTTAACACTACATTTTTATCCCCTCTCCTCCTTTTTCTGCTCATGGTATCTCCCCCTTCTCCACTGTAACTATTCCTCCCCTCCCCTCCTATTCCTCCTCTTCCTTCTTCTGACCCTCTTTATAAACCATCTTCATGAAATCAATGTAACCCACCATCTCCTGGCTCTCACTTCCCATTACCCATTGGCATTTAGAGAATATGAGCAAGATGATGAATCATATTGCACAAACAAGAAAATAGAAAGCAATTCAAGGTTCCTGAAGTCAAGCATGAACAGCTGGAGCTAGAATCTCTGTGTGAAAAAAAATAGAAAACAAGTAATGAGAAAAGTGTGGGGAGTGCTTTGAGAAGCTATTGAAAAAAGAGGCATGTATTAGTCTGCCCAGGCTGCCATAACAAAATACCACAAACTGGGTGGCTTAAACACCAGAAAGACATTTTCTCACAGTTTTAAAGCTAGAAGTCCTAGGTCAAGGTACTGGAAGATTCAGTTTCCGATGAGGGCTTTCTTCCTGTTTTGCAGACCGTTGCCTTCTTACTGTGTCCTCACGCGATCTTTCCTCTGTGTATGGTGGAGAGGGAGAGGGAGAGAGGTTGATCTCTGGTCTCCTGACACCAGTTCTATTGGATTAGAAATCCACACTTATGACCTCATTTAACCTTAATTACCTCCTTCAAGGCCCTACCTCCAAATACAATCACAAAGGCAGGAAACAGAGCCTTGAAATATAAACAAGAAAAAAAAATTTGCAAGACATGTAATTGTAGAAATTACCATATTAAAAGACACAGGGTGTTACTAAAGCACACAGAGGAGGTACCTAACCCAAATTTGTGGTGTTAAGAAAAGCTTCTCAGAGAAATTTTGTTCCCTGTAACTTCTTTTCCAAAAGTATCAAACTCTTATATTCTCAACTTCTTTGAGCACATTCCCAACACTTGTACTAACTTAAACTAGCAGTCCCCTAAGAATGGTATGTCCTCTACAGAAAGGGATGGCTTCTCATGTCTCATAAACCTCTATCAGTGTTGGGGTCCTACACACACCTGTGCTGCTTCCTCATTCTCAATAAATCTTGAAACTCATAATTCATTTGGCAACCTACTTTTCGACCTCATTGTTGCCAACTGCCAATCTTCTGGAGCCCAACTACTTCTCACTTAAAGCTTTGTCACCTTCCTCATAGTTTCTCTCTTCTCCATGGGCTGAGATTCCATGGCCCATTACTTTATTCAAAATCCCAATATTCTTTATGTTTGCATTCAACTAGCTGATCTCTGCTAGAGAAACTGATACCACTAGAAATTCATGGTCATCAGCCCTCCAGGGGGCCCCAATATTTTCCTATTGTCTTACCACATTCCTCTTGTCTCTATTTTCCTTCTCCTGTTATATAGTTTTCTTGACTCCTAAAATTTCAAACACACACACACACACACACACACACACACACCAGTCACTGATAGCCTAATCTTCAACTTCAAAGAGATAACAGAACTATAAGACATCAGCTCCCCACCGAATTTATAAATCTGTTAATCTGTTAGTTAAAATTCCAGTTAGGTTGCTATGACAATAGAGGAAAAAAAATTACAGAGACTTGAGATTGTAGGGGTTTTTTTTTTTTTCCTTTTCATGCAGAAGAACAAAGAATGATAAAATGGTTTAAGAATAAAAAAGACCCAGGGTCCTTCCTTCCTGTCACTCTGTCATCCCTAGTGAGTTACCCTTACTACCTAATCAAAGATGGCTTAACTTCACATCCCCAATCAGCCTGCAGAAGTAGGCAGTAAGGAAAAGAGGGTCTGCAGCTCTCTTTAAGACCCTGACCCTGGATGTTTCACTTTTCACTTCCCCCTACAGCCACTGTCCTAGTCATAAAGTGGGGGTGGGGAGAAGGTTAGGAAATAGAATCTGATTGGCTGTGACTTAGTTTCATCTATAACTATCCTCTTCTACTAATTTCCTCTACAATTGAGATTGATTCTCCCATCAAAAGCTAGGACCACTTCTGCTTTGGATTCTATGCCTCTGTTCCCTTTCAGTAACCTGACATTATTAATTAGCCATTCTCTATGTATCTATCAATCTTCAGACTTTTCTATAGAGTGAAGTAATTCCATCTAAAAACAACTTATAGTTCTTCCACCTTAAAAAATCTTTCATCTCACATCCATCTCTAGTTCTACCCTCTTTCAATTTCTTAATAATCATACTTCTAAAAGATTTGTCTAAAGTTACTCATCCCACTTCCTCCTGTCACATTCAGTTTTCAGTATACCCTCCTATCTTCTGCCTCAGTAATATCACCAAAATGCCTCTTTTAAATGTTGCCAAGGATATCCAAGTCACTATATTCAGAGCACATTTCTTAATCCTTGTTTCATTTTATCTAGGAGCAGCATTTAAACAAGGTCAGCTCTTTCTTCTTCAATCTTTTCTTCTTTAGCTTTATGATGCTTCATTTGCTTGTTTTCTTTCTATCTGCTCTGTCATGGTCTCTCTCTACCCAGCCTGGTCTGAATAGTCTTTCCCTATCCAGCAGGCTGGTCTTCATCCAAGCTTTTTAAACGATCTTCTTTAAGACTGGAATGTGGTTGCATGTGCCTGCAATTCGAGCAACTTGGGAGACTGAGGTAGGAGGATTACAAGTATGAAGTCAGATTCATCAACTTACTGAGACCTTGCCTCAAAATGAACTGGGGATGTAGCTCAAAAAAAAAAAAGAAAGAAAGAAAAAGAAAAGTTGTCTTCAGATTTCTCTATAGCCTCAATGACTTTGGTTCAAGCCACCATTGTTTCTTACCTGAATTACTATCAGAGAATCCTATTATCCTATTGGTCTCACCCCTTAGGTTGCCCTCTACACTAGCCGCCACTGCAATCTTTCCAAATCTTTATTTCTAAATCTTAACAAATTTCCAATGTTTCCATTTATTCTTTGCATGGCTTGCAAAGGGTCTATACTTGCTGCTTCCTGAGATGGAAGGCATATCATTTTTCTATTGCTTCTGTAGTAAATTACCATGAATTTCATGGTTTAAACAATACTCACTCATTAGATCACAGACTTGTTGGCCAGAAGTCTACACAGTGTAGCTGGGTTCTCTGTTCAGCATATCACAAGGTATTATCCAGACTAAATTCTCTTCTAGAGATTTGGGTGAGGACTGAAGTGTCTGTTCTTCTTCTGGCTGTCCGCTGGGGACGGCTCTGAGTGAAAGGCCACTCTTCAGGTACTTGCCCCACATCCTTCCTAGCAACTTCCTCCTGCATTCCTCCAAGTGATCCCTTCTATCTTCAAGTCATCAATAGGGTGTTGAATCCTTGTTCCACAAATCTCTCTGACTTCTGCTGCTGTGATTAGCCAACAAAAACTCTTGTCTTCAAGAGGACTTGTGCAAAAAAAAAAAAAAAAAAAAAAAAAAAAAAGAGGACGTGTGCAATGTGGTTAGGACTAGTTGAATAATTTCTCTATCTTGAGGTCAACTGATTAGCAACATTAATTGCATCTGCAAAATCCCTTTGGCACATAGCATAATCATGGAAGTAGTATCTTATTATATTCAAAGGCCCACACGCACACAAGAGAAGATTCTACAAGGGTAGTCATTGCGGGTCATTCTATGATTCTACTTGTCCCAGGAGCATGGAAAACATTTTCCTGAGGAATTGTTGCTTGAACTGAGATCCCATGGATGAGGAAGTAAGGAAGAAAGAAGCTTCCATAGAGCATTGCAAAAAGCATATAACTGGGGGATGGATAACAAAAAAATGGGGAGAAGGCTAAATGAACACTAGTGTGTCTACAGAGGAAAGAACAAAAACCACAGTGCCTTGAAATAAACAGGATAGAGAAGTCAGCAGAACAGGAGCCAGGTCATGAGAGCTTCATAGATCCTGTTAAGTTTTATCTGGTCAGGCGCAGTGGCTCACGCCTGTAATCCCAGCACTTCGGAAGCTGAGGCAGGAGGATTGCGAGTTCAAAGTCAGCCTCAGCAACTTAGTGAGGCCCTAAGCAACTCAGTGAGACCCTGTCTCTAAATAAAACACAAAAAAGGGCTGGGAATGTGGCTCAGTGGTGGAGTCCCCCTGGGTTCTATCCCCAGTACCAAAAAAAAAAGTTTCATCTGTCCCATAAGTATAGGTCAGAGAGTGGCATAATTAATTCGCATTCTGAACATGGTACTCTGGTTATAAGGTAGAAGGTGGATGCAGGAGGCACCAGTAAAATGTAGTGGCCTACTTAGGAGACTAGGAGACTAGTGCAAGAGACTGTAAGGTAATGTCTATGGATATATAAGCAGGCAGAATCAAAGAACACTCAGTAGCAAAAATCAACAGCCCTTTGTGATTGATTCAATTCAGGTTATGTTCCCCAGGAAACAAACTCTAAAACCGAGATTACTATAAAGGATGTTTACTGAGGAGTGCTCTTGGTGTGCAAGAGAGAGAATGAAAACAGAACTGGGTAAAGGGAGAAGCTGAGCAGTAACGCAGTCCCAACAAAGATCTCAGTCAACCCCATGAGGCGCTCTGGAGCTGTGAACAAATTTCAGAGTTGTCCTTCATTGGAGTGGGAGGACTGAGCCCTTATATCTGTGCTGAGCTGGATGAGCTGGCTTTTTTCTGTTCAGACAACTCCTGATGCAGGGGATAGTTTGAGGGCTATCTTCCAGAAGCACTCTCAGCAGCTGGAGAATAATCCATCATTTTTGGAGAAGAGTCTAGGTTTTGCATCACCACCTCCATTATAAGGATGAAGGAGCATAAAGGAGGAAGGCATTTAGGATGATTTCTAAATTGTGTGCAATTTTTTTTTTTTTTTGAGAAAAAGGAAAAAGAAGGTTTATTGCTTTGCTAGCAAAGGAGAACACACAGGGAACTCCAGTCCCAGAGGCTGTGGTTCTATCAGGGGAAACAAAGGGCTTTTAAAGAAGCTTTCCAAAGTCTCATTCCAGGTGTGTGCTGGCAGGAGGTCCCAGGTGCACCTTGCTGGTGTGTTGAAATTCTGATTTGTGCATCTTGATGGATGCATTTATGACACGTATTGCAATCACTGGTTTACTTGGGAAAATTCCCATTAGAGTGGGAGCTACTCAGGGACAGAACATATGTAAGACAATGCACAGTGGTCCTATATCTGGCACATGGTTTGCTGAATAAGAGAATGCAATCTACTTCTGTTTCCATTCCTCTCTCCCTACATTTCCTTTGTCCCCATCCAATGTGGGAAAAGTTCAGCAGGTTATCTGTGGCTCCACCTGTGCCGGAGTTGAACAAACAGCAAATCAAGCTCTTCTGGTCCAGAGCTCTCAGAAGAGCAATGCAGACGGTGCCAGGAGAAAGGGAAGGGGGAGTAGGTGAACCCCCCCCACCCCCGCCCCAGACTTAAATCTCTCCTCCAATTCCTCAGCCCCTATAAACACTGGCAGGGCCAAGTCCTCTCCAAAAGAGTAATTGGCCAAAGACTCTAAATTCCCCATAAACCCAGACCCCACCCCCACTCTAACCTGCTTGTCCAATAAAGCCCCCATCTCTTGCAGCCACTTCTGGGGGCCAGAAAATTAAATTTCCCGTCATGGAGAAGAATGGATAGGGGACGAAGCTCACACACTAGAGAAGGCAAATCCTGCCCCAAGAAGTTGAACCCACTTCAGTTTTGCAGGGGCACCCTTTAGCTTTGTTCCCGCTCTGCCCCCAGTGGGCCGGCCCCCTTTGGCCCCCTCTCGTGGGAACCTGACACTCCACACAGGCGGTTCCACCTGTGCTGAAAGCAAACAGGGAGCGTCAGCGTGTCGGTTGCGGGTGGGCGCTGCCTGGAGACCGCGGAGACAGCCGCAGCCTCTTTTGCCTGGGCTCAGGGCAGGGAATGGAACACTACCCAATCCGGGTTTATCCTAGGCATTTTTCACCTCCATCCATCGCCGCCCTCAACACCCTAATAAGACTTTCTTTGGGCAGCCCTTTCCCCTGACAGGACTTCCCTGTGGACAAACGACGCCTTCTCCCATCCCCGCCCAGTTTCTGAGGGTTCCTTGGAAGCCTTGGGTAAAAGCCTGGGCGTTGGGCCTCAAATTGAGGTGGGGTGTATGGAAGCACTTGCAGAACCTACCCCAGCTCGCAGTGGGGAGCTGCAAGGAACTAAGGAACTACGGTAGTATGACGGCCACTGCGGCCACTGCGGCACTGTACCTTAGGCGCCGCGACAAGCAAGCTAAGGCACCTGCGCCCTAGAGGGTGACCCCTGAATGCAAACCCACCTTTCCATCGCCACCTCCCTGGCCCCTGACCCACCGGAGAAAGATGCTGGCCCCGGCAGAAGCTGCACTCAGCTCTCGGCTCCACTCCCCTCACCTCCCTCCCCCGCAATCTCCCTCCGCCCCCCCTACATAGCGCGCGCGCCCCCCCCCCCCCCCCCCCCCCCGACACACGAATTCCCCAGAATTCATGGGGGCGTTGGTAAAGGGAGGTGGGCAGGAAAGACATCTCTAAGAGAAGACGAGCGATCTAGGGAGGGGGCGAGCCTGGAGGACAGTCACGCCGGAGGACGCGAACTCCCGAGCGAGGGAGGAAGGCTGAGAGTCACCTGGTGGGAGAGGCAGACCAGAGCCTGGGAGGCACCGGAGCCTGGGCGGGGCGAGCAGAGGAGCGGAGGGGCAGGGGCCAGATTTGGGGGCGGAGACCAGGCGGGGCAGGGGGTGGGGTAGGCGGGAGTCAGCCAGAATCGCGGCATGAGCAGGTGGAGCCTTGGCAGGAGCCCGCCTGGCCGAGCTGAGTGAGGCAGTGGGCTTAGTGGGGGCCATGGAGCTGCTTAAGCTAAATCGGAGCGTGCTGGGACCCGGACCCGGGCCAGGGGCTTCCCTGTGCCGCCCAGGTGGCCCCCTCCTCAACAGCAGCAGTGCGGGCAACCTCAGCTGCGAGCCCCCTCGCATCCGCGGAGCCGGGACAAGAGGTGGGTGCCTCCCTAAGCCCCCACCACAAGCTCCTTATCACTGCACCCCATAACACTAATAGAGCCTCCCCCGCGACTTCTACACTGCCGCGCCGAACCCCCGCAGCGGCCCCTTCATAGTACTAGCTCAGCCCCCAAAGGGCTCCCTCACACATTTGGTCCCTACAGCTCTTTAAACCACATTACAGCTTCACATCACCTGGTCACAAACCTTCGCATTCCGGCCCCTGGTCACACCAGAGCTCCTGGTCACCTCCAAACACAGCACCACACAGCACCCATAGTTAAGGGACAAGAACCTCCCCTTGCCAACCCTTCTAGATTTTTTTTTTTTTTTCTTTTAAATCCAGCTCAAAAAAACACCAAAGGAAAAAAAAAAAAGAAGAAAAAAAAAAAAAAAAAAAAGGGGGGGGGGATCTAGTTGAGGGAGGGAGCACTGTGGGAGGCCTGGATGGGAATAGTTGTAATCTCCTGTGTATCCCACCCCAACACCAGCCTTCCCAAAAAAGATTCTTGAATCTCAATTATACTGGACATGGGGGGATGCTCCTTAGAACTGCCTGTCACATTATTTTACTCTTCCTCAAACCCCTCTGCCTCTTAGGTTGGAGTTCTCAAGGCTCTGTGCTTGCCCACGCCCTCTTCCCCCTCTCAGAATGTCTACCGGCCCTTCCAAGTCCTCTCTCCAGTCTGCTTCTCTTTTAAGTCTCACCCTCTTGGATTCACTACGTCACCCCATCCCTTTGTGTTACTATCACCTCTTCCCCTCCACCCCTTTTTAGACTGCTTCCAAACACCCAGTCCTCAGAGTGAGTTTTACTCCTCCTGTCAGCTAGCATCTCCATTGTCTTGATGAACATCTTAAAATACATTTTCTTCCTTTCCTGTACCCTTCCTGTCCTGCACTGTTCTCTGAACACTTTCTATCCTAGTCCCTAGTATAGGTGCTATGGACACAGGGATGAACTAGACCCAGTGCACACATTCGTCAGTCCATCGTCAAGGGCAGAGGGAAAGACAGGCCAATGGAAAAATCACAGTCA
This sequence comes from Glaucomys volans, assembly GCA_020662805.1. Lineage (NCBI taxonomy): Eukaryota > Metazoa > Chordata > Mammalia > Rodentia > Sciuridae > Glaucomys > Glaucomys volans. The sequence continues at coordinate 184,451 of JAJEJO010004248.1, forward strand.
GTATCGAAGTCCCACAAAGGGTCTAGACTGTGGGGACCTAAAGGAGATGGTTTGAGAACTTCACAGAAGATGTTCCCTAGGAACTGGGTCTTAAAGTTAGACTTCAGTAAAAAAGAAAATAAATGGGATTCTAGAAGAAGGAACAATGATAAACGATGGATTTTTAAAGTAAAGTTATTCTAAAATCAAGAAGGGAAAATTGGAATAAATTGTAATCCAAGTATTATTTATCTCACAAAATAATTCATGCCTTTTTTCCCCACTGGTTACACACTGTCACTTAGCTTCTTTCATTTAGCAAATATTTATTGAACCAGAGATTGTGCTAAGCAGCAGGGATATGAATTGAACAAAACTGGCATAATTCCTATTTCATGCAGCTCAGAATTTTGTGGTGAAGAGAGATAAGAAGACAAAAAATGGCAACACAAACTGGAAGAGGCAGGGGGATACATGGGGACACACAAGAGGAGCACCTCTGGCCCGGCCTAATCATGGGAATTAAGGTTGGCTTCATGAGGACGTGTAGTATCAATTAAGTTGAAAAAGATGAGGGCAAGCCAGCTAAGAAGGGGCAGAAGATACAAAAAAACATCCCAAGTGAAGGAGTAGGATGTGTAAAAAGCCCAAAGTTTAAAACCGTGGCACTTTTTTTCAATGTCATATAGTTTCCTAGTGGCTAGAGCATGTATTATTAAAAATGAATAATAAACATTCAGGCTGGGGACCAGGCTAGAGAAATTACAGAGAGCCTTATAGGCCTGGCTAAGAAGTGTGGATTTTTATCCTGAGGGCACTGGGAGCTACTTAAAATTCAGCAGTAGTGCCAGGATTAGTTGTATAGTATAGAGAATGGATTGGAGAATGAGGTAAAATACAGAGGAATGCTTTAGAAAGCTATTATATTACACATGTCTGCGTGAAAGATGATGCCAGCTTAGACTGAGGTATTGGTGGTGAGCATTGAGAACAGTAGATGGATTTGAGAGCTACTTCTGGAAATGAAATCAACAGAATTTGGCAATCGATTGGAAGTGAAGAAGGTAGAAGGGGTCAAGGGATGACATCCAGGTTTCTGACTTGGACTGTTGAGTAGATGTTGGTACTATGTAATAAGAAAGATACCAAAGGAGCAGGTTTGGATGAGGTCATTATAATCTCAGTTTGGAACCCACAAGTTGAAATGCTAGTAGTATATCCAAGTAGGGTTACAAATCAACTGTTGAATCCAGGGGTGTGGAACTTAACTTAAAGATCCAAACTGGAAGTACAGATTTGAAAAGTTATTGCCTAGAGGAGGTAATGATAGTCATGTGAATAGATAAAATTATACAAAGATTGTATAAAATGAGAAGAAAAGAGGTCCTGGGGCAGGACCCTGCAGGAGACCAATTTTTTTTTTTTTTTTTTTGGTTGGTGCTAGGGATTGAACCCAGGGCCTTGTGCACTGTGAGGCAAGCACTCTACCGACTGAGCTATATCCCCAGCCCCAGACAGCCAGGTTGGTCTTGCAAATGTATAATCCCAGCTACTCAGGAGGCTGAAGCAGAAGGATGGTGTGTTTGAGGACCACCCCAGCAACTTAGTGAAACCCTATCTCAAAGTAAAACTGGCCTGGAGATGTAGCTCAGTAGTCAGGTACCCCTAGGTTCAATCCCTAGTACTGCGTAAATAAATAAATAAATACATGCTAGACAGAAGAATGAAAGTCCATGAAGGAGATTCAGACAAAACTGTCAGAGAGAGGAGCTATTTCCTTCTAGAAAGCAAGGAAAATGAGGGTTTTAAGCAGGGTGTGATAAGTGAGGTCCAGTGCAGCTGATATGCATCAGGTAAGAACAAAACAGCTAGAAGAGCATCCTTCCGGATTCAGTAACAAGAAATCCTTAGGAAGACGTGTAGGTATTAAGGTCTGACTACAGTAGGTTTAAGATTGGGCCAGTGGGAAAGGGGTTAGGAAAAGTAAACAAGGGTATTTGACAAAACTTCTAAGAACTTTAGGAAATGGGGAGAAAGAGAAATAATGATAATACCGGAAATAGTATTTCCTTAAGGAAGGATTGTTTGTTTGTTTATTTTGGGGTGTGTGTGTATGTGTGTATGTACAATAGTAGTAGGAGAAATAAGGGCATTTAAAACAAATTATTTTTGAAGCAGGATTTTTCTATGTTGCCCAGGCTGGTCTCAAATTTTGGGCTCATGTGATCCTCCCACCTAGCCTCTTGCATTGCTAAGACTACAAATGCATGTCACCTATAGTGGATTTAAGATTTTTTGATGGTAAAGGGCCAAGAAAGAATAAGATTGAAGGTCCTGATAAGAAAGAGGTTAGTCTACAGAGCAAGAGTCCCTGATAAATCAAGATGTGAATGATTCAGAGCACAGATGCAATAATAGACCTCACTAAAATGGATGTTGTTGCTCACACACATTGGAATGTTACCCAGATAGTCAGATATTACACTCATAGATTCATTCAGATATTACCCACACAGATTCAAATGTTACCCAGGCACACTCCAATGTTACCAATAGAAATTTGCCCATTTTGTTCCTTTTTTTGGGAGGGTGGAGCAGTATCAGGGATTGAACTCAGGGGTGCTTAACCACTGTTACATCTCTGACCCTTTTTTATTTTTTACTTAGACACAAGATTTCCCTAAGTTGTCTAAGACCTCACTAACTAAGTTGCTGAGGCTGGTGTTGAACTTGAGATCCTCCTATTTCAACCTCCTGAGCCACTGGGATTACAGACATGTGCCACTGTGCCCGGTGCCCACTTTGTTCTTGTGTAAACCAGATTACTTAAATATCAGTCACATCTGCTTAGGTGCTACCCACAGATGTTATCCACACTCAATATTTCCCACAGTCACTTAGATGTTACCCATCCATCAGACTCTACTCACTTTCATTTTATTATTATCCACACACAATCACATATTGCCCATGCTTAAGTAACCCTTCTCCAGATATTATCCATAAAGTCACAGTTAGTACTCTTATATACTCAAATATTATCAGAAAAAAACTAGATATTACCTGTGTTCACTCAGGAGCTCAATAATTTCAAACAAAATTAACATCTTAGCTGGGCATGATGGTACTTGCTTGTAATTCCAGGTACTCAGGAGGCTGAGGCCTCAGTTTGAGGTCCCCTGGACAACTTAGTGAGACCCTGTATCAAAATACAATTTTTTAAAAAAGGCTGGGGTGTAACTCAGTGGTAGAGCTTGCCTAGCACATGCAAGCCATAGGACCCATCCCCAGTATCACAAAAAAAGAAAAAAACTTAATTAGGCTTAACTTAAC
>JAJEJO010004248.1:188162-301478 GCA_020662805.1 Glaucomys volans
CTAAGTTGCTGAGGCTGGCTTTGAACTCACGATCCTCCTGACTCAGCCTCCCAAGTCGCTTGGATTACAGGCGTGGGCCACCACGCCTGGCCTCTAAGATTGCTTTTGATTAGAATGTTTCATGTCTATTAACTGTTCAACAGCAAAGCTCTAGAGGTATAGCAGTGGCATGGAATAAGAAAATAGCTAGAAATGTCCAGTAAAATAGCAAAGTGCTACATAATTTCTGGTGATTTTTACTAGAACTTTGGCCTCTAGCTTTCAGGAGTCCTCAGACAGATTAGGTTCATAAAGGTGAAGCCTAATTTCATCTTTCCAATCTGCTATAATTAGCCAAGCTCAAGGACAAGTACATGGGGCACATCAGCTGAATTAAGAATGAGACATGTGTTTTTCAAATTTCAGAGTACCCTACCAACTTGAGATGTAATAATTGCATTGAGAGTTAGTTGAAGAGAGTTCCAGAGAAGGAGGTGAAGAGGTAATGGAACTGGTGAGATTAAGGAGGTAGGCAGGGTAGAGATGGAGAGTCAGTGGAATTGGATGAGACACAGAGAGTATAAGAGAGACCACCAGCTCTTTTATCTTTTCTGGATCCAAGGACCTCTTTGCCAAAATTCCCTTCCCAAAAGTTCATTATTTCCTCCTATATAAGCACATTTACACAAACACACACACACACACACACACACACACACACACACACAAAATTTGTCCATAGTCCTCCTTTAGAGAAAGGAAAAGTAATGTATCCAAAATTACGGCCTGTCATTGACCCCAAACACCCATCATGTGTCTTCGTGACTAAGGTAGAGAAGGGAGGGCATACTGGAGCACCTTGACAGAAGTGAGGGATGGATAAAGAAAAGGAACGCAGGTGCATTTTTGTCTTGAGAGACAGATTCATTAACAAGCATGTGTTGACTGCCTTCTACATGCCAGGCTGAGTGCTAGCAATGTCCTAGAGAAAGAGCTGAAACTTGCCCCTGTCCTCACGAAGTCCATAGTCTAGTGGGGAGGACAGAGAAGTAAACATAGTAATAGAGTGAGAAATGCTATGATAAAATATAGAGACTAGGAGAAAGAGGCATTTGGATTGATATTTGGGAGAAGAAGGAGGCAGTATGATGGATGGTAGAGCAGTGAAGGAGCCATGGGAAGACAGCATTTTAGGGATTCAGAAACTTAGCTTCTATTCTGATTCAGCCCCTTACAGTTATGTGGTCCTGAGCAAGTAATGTGACTGCTGAGTTCAGTTTGGAACTTTCTTATAAATAACACTTACATGATACCTACAACAAATTCTGAATTGGTTGGTGATTGTCATAACAAAATGATTCAGTTGGGGGCTAAGACAAAAGACAAACAATGTATGAGGCTGGAGAAGAGAGGACTACCCCTCCGGACCTGGGAAGGTCTGTCCCCTGCCATCTCTTTCTTTAAGCTCCAATCTCCCTCATGCTGAGGCCATAGATATAGGTGATTCTATCTACTTCAATTCAAATTCTTTTGTATAGGTCTGCATAGTTGTAATATGAAGATCCAAAGATGAATCCACCTCCCAAAAGGCAATGACACAAATGAATAGTGCCATCCTGCTGCCCCTTCTAAGTCACCCAGCAATGTGAGGTGTCCCTCCTGTAAGCTCCCACAACACTTTGTGCATCCCTCAACCCCACTCTTCATCATGCTATGGCAATTATCTGTTTAAGAATTTGAGTTTCCCTCTCCACTGTGAACTTTCAGAGGGCAGAGAGTTAGCCTTATTCTTTCCCTTTGTCCCCAATACCTGGTACAAAAGGAATCTTCTGCAAATGCTTATTGAGTGAGAATGAATGTTTGGAGATAACTGAAATATAAGGCAGAAAGTAGAAAGAACTCTAATAGGTGCATAAGGAGTATGCATGGGTCAGTTGAGGGGAGATTAGTATCTGTCCAGAAAGGCCTTATGGAAGAGGTGGCAGTCAATCTGAGGCTTGACAGACAGGGGATGAATAGGAATTAGATACAGAAAATAAGTTTTTGATGGGGGTGGAAGTAGGGGGTTGGTGAAAGAGTATTCCAAACTGAGAAGCCAACTTGAGCAGGGAAGGAGTCACGAGTGCATATGATGCATTCGAGAAACTGAGTCATCCAGTTTAGCTTTAGTAGGTACAGTGCAAGGAGGAGGTGGGAGGAGAGAGGGCAGTTTGGAGAATCCTGATGACATGCTAATGGGTGTCAGACAGTACAGAGTAGTGAAGGGTTTTTTTGTTTTGTTTTGTGTTTGGGGGGCTATTTTAGAGAATTTGGACTTGACTTGATGTGGCTCAAAAGATAGTGGGTAGTCAACAATGTCAAATAGTACAGGGAGTAGTATACACTAAGAAGGAAACTTTGGATTTGGCAGTTAAAATATTAATGATCTTGGGAAGAAGTGATGGGGGACAGAGCCTCCTATTGCAATGGATTGAGTGACTGGAAAGACACAATGAAATCCTTTCAAGAAGTTTGGCTGCAAAAAGAAGGAAGCATTTGGAAACAACCCTGGAGAAGATACAGGCTTTCTTAAGAAAGAGTAATGTTGGGCCAATTTAACTAAGCCACCAGGGGTTGGTAAAGGACTTAAGTTCACCACTTACTAAGGAAGGGAGCATGTTACTGGGATGTAGGGATCTGACTGGGTGGTGGGGTTGGGGATAAGTGGGTTGGGGGTATCTGGCTGAGTGGGGCCAGAACCCCTGCTTCTACTCTCGCTTTTCTGCCCAGAATTGGAGCTGGCTGTTAGAGTCACCCTTTATGCTGTGATCTTTCTGATGAGCGTTGGAGGAAATGTTCTCATCATCGTGGTCCTGGGACTGAGCCGCCGTCTGAGAACTGTCACCAATGCCTTCTTGCTCTCACTAGCAGTCAGCGACCTCCTGCTAGCTGTGGCTTGCATGCCCTTCACGCTCCTGCCCAATCTTATGGGCACATTCATTTTTGGCACAGTCATCTGCAAAGCGGTTTCATACCTCATGGGTGAGTGAGACGACTACCCTAACCCTTGATCCTCTCCTTGACAACATAGGAGTTTTCCCTAATTGGGGAAGGGGGGGGGTGAGGAAATAACACTGGTGAGTATGTGGTACTAATTTTCCTTGTGACTCCTCCTTTTTTCCTTGCTTAGGGGTGTCTGTGAGCGTGTCCACGCTGAGTCTTGTGGCCATCGCCCTGGAGCGGTACAGCGCCATCTGCCGACCACTGCAGGCAAGGGTGTGGCAGACGCGCTCCCATGCAGTTCGTGTGATCTTAGCCACGTGGCTGTTGTCTGGCCTGCTCATGGTACCCTACCCTGTGTACACTGCTGTGCAGCCAGTTGGACCTCGCGTGCTGCAGTGTGTGCATCGCTGGCCCAGTGCACGGGTGCGCCAGACCTGGTGAGGGTGCCCACATGATTTCTCAGGATTCCATTCTCCATCAGATGTTTCCAACCATTCTCCACAACAGTCTTCCAATTGCTTCAAGAATCGTGCCACTTCCCATTCTGCAGCCACCACCCTAGAATTCTAATTTTGGACCCCTCCCCGGTTATCTTGCCCTGGCCACAGCCCTAGAAATACCAACCTTGGCTCTTCTATCTGTGATTACATTTGGATAGAGACCCATGTGATTGGACTGTGTTCTGTTTCTAGGTCGGTACTGCTGCTTCTGCTCTTGTTTTTTGTCCCGGGTGTGGTTATGGCAGTGGCCTATGGGCTTATCTCCCGTGAGCTCTACTTAGGGCTTCGCTTTGATGGCGACAGTGACAATGAGAGCCAAAACCGGATCCGAAGCCAAGGAGGGCTGCCAGGTGTGGCTGGACCTGGTGAGCCAATTCCAGAGGAGCGGGACTTTGGAAAGGGGAGGAGCCTAGAGTGTGGGGGGGAGCTATAAGGTGGTTGAATTTCAGGTTAAATGAAGGGCCTAAGCAAGTGGAGATTGGGTTGGAGGTACTAAGATTCTGCCTTACATTCTTGACAGTTCACCCTCTGTGCGCAGGTCCTGCCCACCAGAACGGGCGTTGCCAGCATGAACCTGGCCTGACTGGTGAGGACAGCGATGGCTGCTACGTACAACTTCCACGTTCCCGTCCTGCACTAGAGCTGACCACTCTGACCGCGCCTACTGCTGGGTCAGGACCTGGTCCCCGGCCCACTCAGGCCAAGCTGCTGGCCAAGAAGCGTGTGGTGCGAATGTTGCTGGTGATTGTCGTGCTTTTTTTTCTGTGTTGGTTGCCAGTGTACAGCGCCAACACATGGCGTGCATTTGATGGCCCAGGTGCACATCGGGCACTCTCAGGGGCCCCCATCTCTTTTATCCACTTGTTAAGCTATGCTTCAGCATGTGTCAACCCCCTAGTCTACTGCTTCATGCACCGTCGCTTTCGCCAGGCCTGCTTGGACACATGTGCCCGCTGCTGCCCAAGGCCTCCACGAGCTCGCCCCAAGCCTCTTCCAGACGAAGACCCTCCTACCCCTTCCATTGCTTCCCTGTCCAGGCTGAGCTACACCACCATCAGCACCTTGGGGCCTGGCTGAGGACTGGCAGGAGTGCAGGCTGAGGCAGGATAGGCAAGCCCTTAAAGCACAAGATCCCATCCATACACAATAAATACAAACCAAATTGACACCCAACAGCATGGACTAGCCCCAACATTCAGGAAGTATCTCTCTTGACACAAAGGAAACAGGAGCCAAGTTTACACAGAAAAGGAGGCATAGGTCTGTTATAAGATGGAGCCTAACCCTAGAAACATGGCACTGACCTTGGACAGGCAGACACAGTATCCCTAGCAGGGAAATATCCCTGTGCAGTGGGAACTTTGACAAGAGCTGTCCTGCCCCTCGCACACACATACATTAATGGCTCTGATTCTTTCTGTATAGCCTGGCACAGGAGTGACTCTGTATGTTCTAGGCTGTCCCCAGTTTGACTTCACAATACCTTTCCTCAACCAGTGCTGAAAATATCAACAGGACTAATCTCACATCCCCTGATCGGCAGGCTATTTAACACTGAAAAGTACTTCATCTCTTTCCAGTTAAGGACAGTGGCCCTGCCTTCTCCCCCTTCACCAGACTTGTTTTTTAAAAAATAATAATAAACAACTTGGTTTCCTCCTAGACTTCCTTTCTGGACTTTTTCAGAGGCAGGTGAGGAGGTGTGGGATATTGTGAAGTACTCCCTGTCACATCCCTTCCATAGCTTCCCACTCCTTTGTACCACCCTGTGCCCAAAAGCCTTTGATCTGAAGCTAGATAGGACTGGGTGTAATCACTCTGGTTTATCCTCCTGGATCTACCTACACTCCAGTGTCACAGTAGCTGGGAGTAGGTGTAGGAGGTGGGATATCCATGACATGCCATGATGCCATTGTTAAGGTACTATATTCATGGATGCTTATTAAAATTCTGATGAAAAGATAAAGCACTGCATAAGACTCAGCTAATTCAAGGAGTGTCTGAGACACCAGGGATCAGACCATGACAGGTGTACAGAAGTTAAAGAATAGGGTTTTTCTATGGCACACTTGCTATCCTCCAGCGTCAGAGCCTGACCATAATCCACTTAATGGAAGCACCCTTACTGGCTACAGCAAAGAGTCCTAAGGGCAGGGGCGGTGGCTGGGGTGGGGGATGGGGGGGACTGTACCTGAATAGGAGTCTGAGAACCCAGACTCTGGTTTGACTGTAAGACTGACCTAGCTCTCTCCACACACACAGGAACAGATGACTTCACCAAGGGATTTACATGGATAATCAAGGCACAGTGTTAGGAGAGGAATCCCTTGACACTTCACTAGTAAAAGGGTGTTATGGTTTTAGATATGTGGTATTGCCCCAAAAGCTCATATGTGAGACAATGCAAGAACATTCAGAGGTAAAATGATTGGATCATGAGAGTTGCAATTTAATCAGTGACTTAATCCACTGATGGATTAACTGGGTGGTAACTGGAAGCAGGTAAGAGGTCTGACTGGAGGAGGTAGATCACTGGGAGCATGCCCTTGGGACTTATATTTTGTCCCTGGTGTGCGGAGATCACTTTCACTGCTTCCTTTTTGGCATGCCCTGAGCTGCTTTCCTCCACCATGATATTCTGTCATGATATTCTTCCTCATCTCAGTCCCAGAGCTATTGAGTCATCTGTCTATGGACTGAGACCACGAGCTGAAAATAAACTTTTCTTCCTCTACACTGTTCTTGTCAGATCTTTTGGTCACAGCAATGAAAAAGCTGACTAAAACAGGGGAAACAAACCTAGAGGAAAGAAAGCTGCCCAAGACCATACAATAAATTAGAGAAAGATAGGAATAATAATATTGACGCTAAATAGCCGGGCGCAGTGTCGCACACCTGTAATCCCAGCAACTTGGGAGGCTGAGGCAGGAGGATCGAGAGTTCAAAGCCAGCCTCAGCAACTCATTGAGGCCCTAAGCAACTCAGTGAGACCCTGTCTCTAAATAATATACAAAATAGGGCTGGGGATGTGGCTCAGTGGTCGAGTGCCCCTGAGTTCAATCCCTGGTTCAAAAAAAAAAAATTGATGCTAAGCTGGAGATGAGGAAGAAGACACCTATGAGGGGCAGATCCATGCTTTGTGGTAGCTAAAGTATACACAATTTTAGTGCTCTTTTTAAGTGAAAAACAAAAATAATGAATACCAAATTGCTAAGACCCTGCCCAGGGCCTTGAAAGGGTCCTATGCAAGTAAGGAGCCCTGAAATTTAAATCTCATTAGCTTCACAGCCAATATGCCTCCCAAATCCACCCACTAACTACCCTGGAGAGGGGCTGGATGGAAAGGACAGTGAGAAAGGAGAGTGCATCTTCTGTTTACCAGTGCCGGGATTGCTTGCATCCGTCCTTCCACAGGCTTCTGGGCTGCAAGAGGCAGGAGGAAGGAAAAAAGGGAGGGAGAAGGCGTTGCAAGCTGTCAACCTAAGACAGTGCTGGTTAAAAATAGAATCCCAGCTGGTCTGAGAAGCTAAGGGAGATATTGAGCTGTAGTCTCTCAGGCCAACTTTTCTCTGTTGCAGGAATAGGCTTGCCTCTAGGTTCCCCAGCACATCTGACTATCCCTTGCAAAGGGATATTGAGGGCTGCCCTGATGTTAGCCCCTTCCTCCAGCTGGGGCCTGGACTTCTGGTGACCACCAGAGGCAGTGGGAGAGTGTGGGGTAGAGCTGGGTCCTGCCAGTTTGAGGGTGGAATGTGGCTCAGGCCTTGCCTAGAACCTAGGACACAGGTACAGTCTGACAAAGTCAGTCCTTTGGTGTGTGGATAACACCTCCATCAGCCTACTCCATGCCATATGCAGTTACCAGATGTGGAATCTTGTGTTTCTCTCCCACCTATTTTCCATTTCTTGAGATCTGACAAAGTATGTCAGGTCCATATTTCATATCACTCTCCCCATGAACTCCTGCCCCATCACTCTAGTAAAGCATATATGTTTGTACAGTACTTGCTGCTTTCTCTTGTCTATTGTAGTTATTCATGCCTGATTTCCCTATTAGACTGGGAATAGGATAATGCAGTGGGAAGATGACTGAGCCAGGCAATGGAGGGAGCAGTGGTGAAATCTAATGCCATAGTACTATATGACAGACACTTTATAGACACTAATTCATTTGTTCTCAGAACACATCTACAGAACACTTCTCCTCTTTTGACAGGTGAGGAAAGGGAAGCTGAGAAGGCTTGAGGGAGTTATAGCAGGTCGTGGAGCCAGAATAGAGCCAAGAACTAAAAACTTTTTCCATTATATTGTGTTGCCTTCTTTCCATCCTGGAAGACCTGAATTCTAGTCCTGGCCTCCCCACATTTTAAAAGTTGTGTGAATTAGTGTATGTTATCTCAATGACTTTTAGTTGGAGCTATAAAAATAAGAATAGTGACATTAACTTCACACTGCCATTTTGAAAATTAAAACAATGTTCACAAGGTGTTTGTACTAGGCATATAGCATAAGAAAAATTAGACTTGAGATTGCTTCAGGAACCAGAAGAAGCAAAACACACAAGAAAACAAAGCCTTCAGCAAATAGTTAGCACTCTAGTTTGGGTCCTAAATTCCCCCCAAAGGCCCATGTGTTTAAGTCTTTGTTCCCATCTTGGTGATAGAGAAAGGAGGTGAAAACTTTAAGTGGTGGGGGCTAGCAGGAGGACCTTGGGTCCTTGGATCTTCAGCACATTCAAAGGCATGTCATTGAAAGGGACATTGGGATAACTGGCCACTTATCTCTTTTTACTTTGGAGTCATCATGAAGGGAGCAGCTTTGCTATGCCACACCCCTCCACCATGATGTGCTACCTCTCCACAACCCAAAGCAATGTAGTCATTTGATCATGGACCTCTAAAATTCATGAGATCTTTAAAACTAAGAGCCAAAAATAAAACTTGCTCTTTATAAGTTGATTATTTCAGGCATTTTACTACAGTAACAGAAAGCTGAATAACACAGTCATGCATAAAAGGGACAGAACCCTGGGTCCAAGAGGAGCTTTGGGGCCTACTATAAGATGATATTATTATATTATATAGTCAAGTCAGGATTTGAACCCAGGTCTGCCTAATCCCAAAGTTCATGATCTTCCTACTCCATATCCTGGCTGTGATTTCCCAGAGGCATCATTCAGGGATGGAGAAGAAAGTAATTGGGAGCAATTTGGAATCACTCAGGACTCTTCCTGGGGCTCAAAGAAGAGAACAGATATTAAGTCCATAGTTCTGTAGGCTTAGATCACCATCCTTGTAGGAATGTCCTCATAGATCATCCTCCCCAAACACAAAAGGGTAGCAGTTCTGAAAATCTCACCCCCTCAAATTTTCCAAGAAATCAGGTTTCATGGCTAAATCTCAGAAACTCCAGGTAATATGGGGCCAAACCAGAGAAAAGTTGGGGTCACAGTGAACAAGCATATGGTGGACCTTAGGCCAGAAGCTGGTTCTTCTCACAGACATATCCAGCCAGAGTCTTAGAGGACCAGACACTCTGGCCAGTCTGAATAGTGGGGAGGGAGCAAGGGACAATTTGTGAACTGTTCCTTCCAGTTATCTCTAGGAGAAGGCAGGTGGAAGGGGAAAAAAGAAAGTTGTAGGGGTGAGAAAGAAAACAAGTCTCATGAGGAGTCTTAACTTTGCTGTTGAGACACAAATACCTAGAAGTGGAACCCTCTGGAAACTATATCCTTTATTACAGATTCTAAACATTGTCCTTCGGCTCCTTCCTGCTTGCTGACCTTCAGTCACTGCTTCCCAAATTCGAGAAGCACTTAGCCAGATTCTTGGTATATCACTAACAACATGCTCAGATTAGCACCTTCCTCTGGATAGGGCCCAGACTTCTGGAAATGGAATTCTAGTCCAGTCATGGAGCCACATCTTGAGGGTAGGAAACAGTTAACCAATTAGACCCATTGAAATAACACTTGGGCGTCAGAACCCAAGGTAGTGATAGATAAGACATGGAGGGCTCTTGAGGAATGTACATTTAAATGATAAGACTGGTTTGAGTGATAAGTCTGTCCAATTTCCCAGAATGAAACAAGAAGGCTTTGAGAAACATGGGAGAGGCACTTGTCCCTTGCTCAAGTGCCCAAGACACTCCCCACTGGAATAGAGGATCCCACCTACATTTCAAGAAGCAGGGTTGCAACTCTAAATGTGGGCAAGAAAGGGCGGGTGTAAAGGCCCTACCTAGACAGGGGCAGAGCCGTTCAGATGGAACTTAGCTTACGAGTCGGTGCAGGGGGTGTGGGGGTGCGTATTCCTCCATTGTCTCAAACCACACAGCCAACTTTCCTGTCTTTCCAAATTTAGCAGTATTGGCCCTCCGTGGATTAATGGGGGTACCCATTTTGAATGCCAGCCACCAGGATGCCTTCAGAGTGGATTCTGGAATACAACTGAGAAAAGGCAAGATCAAGAGAAATAGGATGGTTGAGGCAGGGGTAGTCTGACTTTGAGCACAGGATTTTTAGTGACTGCAGCCAGAGAAGTGGAGGGCCCTCACATATGTGTGAAACAGCTGCACCCACCAACTTGAAATGATAAATCAACAAAACTAGACAGAAAATATAGGGATCTGGCCAGAGGACATCAATATGCAGCTACGGTGTAGGAAGCTAACACTAATGTCCTGGAATGAACATGGACCTCGCTGGCAGAAGGATCTGGTGTTCGATCTACTCCAATGTCATTTACTCACTATGAACAGACTAGCTCTGATTAGTTGCTTTTTCCTTGATGAGCCTCAGTTTCCCTCATCTGTCATTGTATCTCACCTGCGGATATTTTATAACTTGCTATGTGGTTGTGAGAGTTACGTGAAGTGGAACACCTGTCTCCCTTGAAAAAATATACAAGCTCAGTAAGACTGTTATAGGCCCTAGAGTGAGACAATTCTTGTACCCACTCCATATGTAATTTAAAGTAAAAATTATAAAAAAAAATTATATCCATGTAGTGAATTTCAGTACACTTTTGCCTTTCCCATGAATACTTCAGTATCTTTTGTTATGGCAAACATTAATTATTTTCAGTTCATTAGTCATGTATGCACATAGTCAACTTGTTCTTTAACATGTGGACATATAGTAGTCTCGGTCCCCTGACTTGCTTTGCATCATTTTCCTGCCCCTCCAAAATCAAATCTTGTATCCATTTTTTAAGTATTTATCTGCTAATATTACTGCTTAGTTATTCTGTTGGCAGCGTTACCTATTGACTACCCACCAAGAAGGATGAAGGTTTAACCCTCATTTCTACCACCAGCCCGCCACACACACACATTCTCACTCCCACACTTCTCCCAATGTAATTATATTGTAACTTTTGCCATTGTATTAACCAAGCTCCAAGATGACCCCCAATGGCTCTCTCTTACCTCCTTGTACTCATGTCTCTGGATAGTACCTTCAATTTAGGTTGAGCTGACCTGTATAAGCAGCAAACCCCCACCCCAAATAATTAATAAAGACAGGGTTCAGCCTATACTTGCATGACTTGGCCTCACTCACCTAACAATCTCAGCTCTTATCTCCAGCCTTTAACACCTTGAAATTTTGTTTGTCATAAAATTTTTAAATTAATGTTTATGTTTAAAATTATCTGTTAAGGCAAGGAGTATAACTCAGTGGTAGAGTAAATGCTTAGTATGTGCTAGGCCCTGGGTTCAGTTCTCAGCACCACAAAAATTCTTTATCTTGACTGCTGAGTTTTTGAATGTCCAAGGCAAGCCCCTCACTCATTTTTTCCTAGTCCAGGCCCTAACAAATTCTAACAAGCTCCTGAGAAATTGTGTATAAAAGGTAAACTTTTAATACTTTCTATACCTGGATATGTCTAATTTTACCCTCACACCAGATTTGTGGATTGGCTGGGTATAAATTGTAGATTAGAATTTTTTCCCAGGGCTGGGCTATGGCTCAGTGGTAGAGCACTTGCCTAGCATGTGTGAGGCACTGGATTCAATTCTCAGCACCACATAAAAATAAATAAAGGTTCATCAATAACTAATAAAAATATTTTTTTTAAAAAAAGAATTTTTCCCAATGTTTTGAAGGTGTTGTTTTTTAATGAGGTCCAAAGTTTTTTGACTTCTGATCCTTTGCTTTGCTTAATGACCAGAACACCCTTATTATTGACTTTGAAATTTCGTTGGTTATTCAGGTCAGCCCTATTCAAAGTGGGATGGGTAGTTTCACAGTGGAAGACCAAAGCTGAGTAGTAGAAGGAGCTTGTGAACTTAGAGTTTTATTATGGGAAGATCAGGTTAAGCTGTATTTAGGGAATTCCAGATGCCAGGACCATCAGGTCTTCCTTGAGAAAACATTTTCAGTTCCTGTGTGGAGAAATGAAGGCCTTGTTTCTGACATTTGGGGAGCCAGTGGGAGAAGCAACCTGGATCATGTGGCTGGCTGATGCATTTAGTGCGTGCACGCACGCGCACACACACACACACACACACTGGGTCTTCCAGTGCCTTACAGTGTCCCTGCTTTCAACTGTGCCTGAACCACCCTAGGTTTTACCTTTTTCCAGGCAGGAAACCACTAGTCTTCTATTAAGAAAATTAGTGGAGACTTAGGGACAGAATCTAGAAATCTGCCACCTTTTCAACAGCTTTCAACCACTCTTCTTTTATTCCCCCCATACCAAAGTTATACTTCCAGAACACTTCCAACCACCAATGACAAGGCCTTTTGAGGGTTCTATCATCTAACTGTGGCAGTTGCATATTTGTCTTGTAGCATTAGAATTCTGGTTATAGGTCTACTAAGGCAGTGAATATATGTCCATCTGTTTTTAAGTTTCTAAAATTTTGTCATCCCCTGTTTATCTTGCCACTTGCCATTTATGAGGACTTATTATTAAAAAAAAAAAAAAAAGAATCCCAGGGATGGTGATGTAGCTAAGTGGTAGAGCACTTGCCACACACACACACACACACACACACACATCCATTTAAAAACAGCTAGGAGTCAGGCCAATCCTCAGCATGATGCTGGAGGAGGGACAGAGCTAGGAGTAGGGAACACAGTATACATTTCACTCTAGAGTAGATGAAGAAATCCTATTCCCCAAATTCCTTTCACTTTCACCTATGTTACAATACATGCTTTAGTTGGGGGTGGGGTGCAATTCCTTTACTGTTGGTTTTAGTGGATAAAGAAAAGAAATTTATACTTGTGTTCAAAGAGCAATCTTTACTGGAAAGTGCCCTAGGCTTCTGTTTAGTTTTTATCTTGAATTATAAAGCACTGGATGGTCTGCTTTGGGAGATATATTTAGGCTCTTAAGGGAGAAAATAGTGTGAGATATCAGCAGTCAGTGCATTCCTCAAATAAACCTTTTAATCATAACCATTATAATTTAACCATTGTAAAAACTATAAATACATTTATTTTATGGAGAGAGCATGGGTGAAGAGAAACCTCCCACCGATGGGTGCTGGGTCTTGCCGGCCAGGTCCCTGCTTAGTCAGACTTCCTCCTTGAAAGTCGACTTAAGGTCAAGGCTTGAAAGCCACCAGCCCAAACCAGTTCAGGAGATGCAAAGATGGCAATTGTGCCTAAGGGAGGGGGCTCAGTGCAGCACATGAAACTTCAGGTTGCTGTGGATACTGACCTGTAGGTCACCATTCCTAGGTGAGCCCCAGGGAAAAACAGGTCTGCCCTTCTCTGGTGCCACAGCCCTGCCCGCACCTCGATGCACCCTGGGAACTCCTAAGAGTTTAAAGCTTTCAAACATCTAACAGTGAGAACGCAAATCAAGCACACAGGCTGAACCCAGGAAGCCTGAAAGGCGGGAAAGAGCCTGACACAAAAAGTCAGCAACGTTGCAGGCTGAAATGGGTGTTCTGAACTGGGATGCGGGAGAGGGGAGTAGGACATACAGAGAAGAATGGTTGGGCTGGGAGGAGTGTGGAGGGCAAGGGAATGGAACAAAAAAGGACAATGAGAAGAAGGGGACCAGGGTGACAGGGGCAGTCAGTTTGAATGAGAGGGATCAACAGCAAGGGGAGGAACAGGGGGACAAGAAAGTGAAAGAAGAAAATGAAGTGGAGGAATATAAATAGGGTTGGGGAGAAGAAAGGATGCAAGACTGTTCTATTCCAGCAAGGAGGCTCCCGAATCAAGGACAGAAAGGACTACTGTTGCTGTGGAAGTGGCTGCCTGGTTAAGCCTCAATTCTGATATTTTTGATGACCAGGCAGGGCTCTCACTTTGCAGGATCTGGCAGACACGGCTATACCTGTTGGGTTGCCTATGGTCTGAAAATGCACAGAACTGTAATTGTACTACCTCTTAGTCAATACTTAACCCTTCCAAAAAGCTTTCCTTTTTCTCAGCTGGTCCCTGCAAACACCTGTAAAGTGATCAGATAGTTGTGTCATCCCTATTTTATGGGAGAATTTAACACTCAGGTGAAATGACTTACCCAGAGTCATAGATCAAGTAAATAACTGAGTAGAAACAACACTTTGGCCCGTATCCACCAGTGTGGAATGAAAATAATTATAGCAGGATGACTAAGTAATGATAGATAGCACAGAAATGATGACTTGCTGAACCTACAGAAATGTCCTCAGACTCAAATCTTATTCCCTCCTCATCTATTAATCTCTCCTCAGCCTGGATTTCAGGTCTCCAGGTCCCTCTATAGAAGGAGTGCTCAGTGTGGAGCCCTATGTCAGGCATGTCATTACTGAGAATAGTGCTCAATTTAGAAATTGGGAGCCATGACGGAGTCACTTGCTGTTTGGATGGTACCAAATATGCTGAGGTGATATTATTGCTTCCCTGTTCTTCAGGGGTAAGGCAGGGTTACAGCTGTCTTATTTCTTAGATTGGCTTGTCTGCTCTCCCTTATTGTTTTAAAATGTGTTTAAACTTCGTTTCAGATTGGTGTGCAGGACCCACATAACTTAGGTGGCCATTTAACCTACTGATGCTGAACCCAGGGAAAATTCTGGGGCTTTGGATTGGTGGGTAGGACCAGCAACCTGAAGGTCTGGGAAAATAGTTTTCAGGTAGATGGAATCCCTAGGAGGGAACTCTTCTAGGGCAGAAATGACATTGGCTTGTTCAGGAAAGAAATCCAATGAGGCTGGAGCACAATGAGCAGTGGGAAGACTAGAGAGAAAAGTAAGGAAGGCAAGTGTTCAACCGTGGGAATCCTGTAGACTAAGACATGGAATCTGGCCAGGAAGTACTGCTGAAGGAGACAGGAAAGTCCCCTTTGAAGTGCTAATTTAATACTGCAGATCAGCAGAGGAGGTGAAACTGAGGAAATGCAAGCTAACCTGGCTGAACTTCCTAAATGAAGAAGTCAGAGATAAAGAGGGGAAGGTGAGGTGGGGGCACAAAGACCATGAATTGGCAACATAGACAGCAAGTGAGTTAAAGAACTTTATTAAAGAATCACAACATCTTCCCAAACCCAGAAAGAGAAGGTGAGAAGATATGTGAGACTACAACTCCAATTCAAAGCTGCAGCCTGTCTTAAGTGACTTCTCTCTAGAAGGCTCCTCTGAGGATGGAACTACACCTTCCCATTGTCCACTATACAGAGAAATGGAAAACCATTGGTGGAAGTACTTGGAAGTTTATTATTCACTAGCTCAGGACTGTCTTCTAAAAATATGTAGCTAGGATACACACACACACACACACACACACACACATTGTTTAATAGATTGTCTGATGGTTGGTAAAAATGCAACAGAGAATAAAATCTGAAGGCAAAAAACACCGGAATGTCATGCCACACTGTAAGGTTTGGAATCTTGAGAAGTTTCTATACAACCCTAACCTTTACTGTGTCTCTTAAAAGAAAATCGTAATGCAAAACTATTAAATTTTGTTTTTAAAGGGTTTATTGTAAAATTATTCACCCCTTCTGTCTGGGTTTCTGCTCTGTTGCCACCTTAGACAAAGACTTCATCATCTCCCACCTGAAATAACTAATTTATATCTCTCCTTCCATTTTTACAAACTGTTTCCCCAAACAGCAGCCTAAGTGAGTCTTCTAAGAAGTTTTTAGAACTTCTAAAGTCTGAAAATCAAGGCTTCCTTTTACCAGTAAGGGCGGACCAGATTAGTTGGATCAACCTTCCAGCTGAAAACAACTTAAAAAAGAAAAACAGGACAAAATACAAAAAAAAAATTAATCAATTAAGAGATGTCAAGGCTAGGGATATAGCTCAGTTGGTAGAGTGTTTGTCTCTCATGCATAAGGCCCTGGGTTCGATCCCCAGAACCACAGAGAAAAAAAAAAGAGAGAGAGAGAGAGATGTCAAAACAATAAAGAATTATCATGTCAGAAAGTGAAGGGAACTTTTGGAGAATTACAAAGGCAACAGAACCCAGGTGCAGTGGCATGTGCCTGTAATCTCAGCAGCTTGGGAGCCTGAGGCAGGAGGATCATGAGTTCAAAGCAAGGCACTAAGCAACTCAGTGAGACCCTGTTTCTAAATAAAATACAAAATAGGGCTGGGGATGTGGCTCAGTGGTCAAGTGGCCTTGAGTTCAACCCCCAGTACCATAAAAAAAAAAAAAAAAAGAGGCAACAGAGCCACTTTTGCCCTGAAAACACTTGCATATTTCCTAAACTCCAGTCTTTGTTTTGACAGTGTACAGAAATCAAAGCAAGGGCTGGCGGAGTAGGAAGTTTAATAGGTGGCTGTGTTAGGCTCCAAGGGACTCCCACCTTGAGTGTGGGAGAATAAATTTGTGACTTTCTTCTAACAAAGAGAATGTAGCAAAGTGATGGGGTGTCACTCCCAGGATGGTTATGTTATAAAAGATGAGGTCTTGTTAGTAGACTCAGTCTCTTCCTGTTGCTGGCTTTGAAGAAGTAAGCTGTCATCATCTAAGTTAGGGAAAGCCACACATCAAGGAACCAGGGCAGCTTCTAGCAAGAAACTAAGCTACAGATTTAAGAAAGGATGGATCCCAGTAAAGAGAAAAGAAATATATGTCTAGAACATCTCAGAGAAACTGTAGAAAACCAAAGAAAAAGAGAAATGTTTAAAAGCTGCAAGATAAAGGATAGACTACATTTAAAGAAAAGAACATAGTATATAGGAGATACTCAATAAGTATTTGCTAGATGGAAAAACGATCACACTACATTTGGAGTTATTTAGCCCTATGATTTCTGTCACTTGACCTCTTTGAAACTCAGTCTCTCAATCTGTAAAAGGAAAATTAAAAATCTACTTAAAAAAGACAAGTATGAGGACTGAATCTGTAATGTATTATATATAAAACTAGCATAGCATAAACTGTTAGTATATATTATGTGCTCCTATTGTAGGCATATTCTCTTCCAAATTTGGATTTCTGATCTGTTCTATGGAAATTCACTCTATTACCTAGGTCTGCAGTCCAGGCATTCTTCATGGCTTCAAACATGTATCTTGAAATATTTTTACATCTAAAACACATTTCCTTCTTTCCATTATAAAGACTGGGAGCCAGGCACAGTGGTGCAAGCCTGTAATTCCAGCGGCTCTGGAGGCTAAGGCAGGAATTTCATGAGTCCAAAGCCAGCCTCACAAACTTGGCAAGGCCATAAGCAACTCAGTGAAACCCTGTCTCTAAATAAAGTAGAAAAAAGGGCTGGGGATATGGCTCAGTGGTTAAGTGCCCCAGGGATCAATCCCCAATACCAAAAATAAAAATAAAAATAAAGGACTGGGAGCTTCAGTAAAAGTAGTTCTATTGTAATAACACCTGTTTAGCCACAGGGGGGAAGAAAAAAGTAAGTGGAACAAACATATAAATTAGAGTGTGCCTAATAATTCCCTGACCTAAAAATGTGCTCAGCAGTATTTTCAAAATTTCCATCATGGTAAGAATTACCTCGGGCATTTGTTAGTAATATACTTTTCAGTTCCTTCCCCTGGACAATCTGATTCTTTCGATTTAGGGCAAAACTCAGGACTCTGAATTTTAACAAACACTCAGGTAACTCTCACCTTCTTGGATTACTGGGAATATGGGAAAGAGGTGAGGGTTACAATACCAGCCACACCCACTGATTAATCTGAATGAACATTTCCTACTACCAGAAAGAAGGAGAAACTGCAGACTAGATCTGTGAAGGTGGATGTACTGGGGTCTGTACTCACTTCACTCATGTTAATTCATCACTTTTGGAAGATACAGGTACACAGGAAATATTTTAAGGCAAGTAGACTATGCTTGCATTGAATTGGCAAAAATAGTTTTTGATTGTGGGGAGTCTGAGAGCTTTGTGAAGGAAGTGCCCTCTGAGCTGAACTACTCTAAAGAGCTCTAAAAGTAAACATTAAAAGAAAACGGAATTTCAAGAAAGGAAAATCGCTTTGAGAAAATAAAGCCAGAAAATATCAGCTTCAACTGAGTAAAAGCAAGAAAATTGAGCTATTTCTTCCATACCTGTAGGAAAAGTGTTGCACAAAGAAAGTTGGAAGGTATAAAAGGGGAGGTGGAAAAGAGTGGGTAGTTTGAAAACCCAGTGCAGAGAATTGATCACATTAGGGGAGATAATGGATGAGAAGAGGGAGTAGAAGCCTGAAAAATCTGCTGAGATTAGAAGCCCCTGAGACAGAGAGAGCCCACTGTCTCAGAACAGTCAATCACCACACTTCACTTTCTGACTCCATAACTGACCAGAAAATCCTGAGGTGTTAGCCCTAAAATGCCCAAATCCTTGCTAATCCACCCCAGTGAAACTTTTAACACTTCCTGCCAGTTCTGACCCCTGCCTAAGGACCAGCCTCTTTCATTCATTCAGAAGTCCTGTATGTTCCTACACCAAGGACAATGTCCTTTTTTCATCAGTGATTTCCTTTACCCAAAATATCTTCCCTGAACTTCATTTGATTAACTTATTATATTCATCTGTCAGGTCTCTGTTTACATTTTTTTTTTTTTTTTTACTGAAAGAAGCCTTTCCTGCTCCCTGAAATTGTCCTCCATCCATTATTTCTTAAATCCCTTTTAGATTTTATTCCCAGCACATACAAGTATTTAAGATTGCATACCTTTTTGTTTTTGTGCTCTTCCTTTCGTGCTGAGCCAGCCCCTCTGTATGGTCTGGTACAATAGTGTGCTACAGGATTCCATTCAAGCAGCCTCCCATCAGTTCATTGTAGACTCCCTAATAATTTGTTTTTAAATCAACCCAATATTTTATAGGCTTACATACCAAAATGTATGTGATAAATGGCAGATTTTGAAGGACTGTTGACATCATCTGCACCAATAACTCCAGAATACCCTGTTCTTCAGATAAGTTTCAAAATATTTCAATATATTATAGAGAAGAAAATTATTATAATGCACCTACTTTGTAAGAAAAAGCACATAAACACTCACTATGCTTAGAAATGAAGAGCACAACTCAGAGGATCTTTGGCATGCTTCCTGGAACTTTAGTCTCAAAATGCAGAGAACTGCCATGAAAGTTTTTTAAATTCATTGCCTCTTCTGTCGCCTTTGATCATTCTATGGTTTTGACAGCCAGACAAGTCAACACTGACTTTTTTTTATTCTTCTCTGACAAACAAGCCCTATCCCTAGAACTTTCTGTTTGATGAATCCCATGAAATATTCAGTATTTGAAGCCAATGTTAGAAGACCCTCCCTTTAAAAAAGTGAAATCCTATTGATATTTTCCAAGTTGACTGCTGTGGTTGACAAGCTCCTTAGAGCCTACAGGGTTTCTTTCTTTCTTCCCCCCCGCCAGGTGCTGGGAATTGAACCCAGGACCTTGTGCTTATGAGGCAGGCACTCTACCAACTGAGCTATGTCCCCAGTCCTCTTTTTCTGTTTAGGAAAACTCAAAGACAGAAATTTCTCAATCCCTATAAAACTGTTTTACAGGGACAAAGGCAGACTTACTGGAGGTTGGGAAAGAGTCTGCCTTTTTTGGAGCTAACTTGACTAACCATTATGTTAAAAGGGTGGCATTTGAAAGAATGTAATCATGAAGCAACTTCATTTTCTTTTCTACTCCCTCTGATTAAGGGCTAGTTTCTTCCTTGTCCCTTAATGAAACCTCAGGTAAGTTTTCATAGCTTTTCTAAACACTCAGGAAAATAAGCCCTCCAGTCATTTTTAGTCATAAAACAGTCTCATTTCAGTAGTTAAAATGTCCACTTCCATGTAATAGTCAAAGCTCTGAACTTTATTTAAGGCAAATATTTTTCCTTTCTCTCCTTCCCAGTCCAGTCTGATTCGGGCAGGAAGGCTAAAGTGAAGGGATGGGGGTGGGGGGTTGGGGGGCCGTGGGGTACATGTGTGGCTGGCTTGTTTTCCCATCAAATGCTTCTACTCCTCTTCCCACACTCACTGTGGATCCTGTGGGTCCTGGAGTTTGGGTGTGGAGGTGGGAGAAAGGCAGAGTGATAGGAAAAAGGCCTTCCTTCCAGGGCACTCTAGTGCTTGGTGATGGTGTTTTATGGTCTTGGTGGGTGTACGGTGTGGTTTCTGTCACCTATGTGGGACCTCTGAATTGGTTCCATTTAAGATATTGGCCCATAACACCTGCCCTGCTGCCTGCTCCACTGGCTTCAGCATTTGATTCTCACCCATTTGCTCTAGACTTCAATCTAGACAGAGAACCCATATCTTCTTGCTGGAAACCCACTTGTTTGGGGGCTCTTTGAAAACAACCTTCATGTTCATTTTTTCCTTTCCCCAGTTGGTCCACAAAAGGCACACTCTTCAGTTCTGCTTTTAGTGGTTTAGATGTTCCTCTTCACTCAACAAACAGGCTCCAGCCAGGGTCTTTTGCCTGTAATCTTCTCTGACACTGCTCAAATACCAGTCACACTGGCCCTTTCAGTTCTAAGGGATACTGTTTTCCAGCTGATATCTCAAAGCCAGATATCATACAACCCTTGAGGTGCAGAGGAGCTCCCCCTCAACCCCACACCAGGAAGGGGTAGGAGAAGGGTAGGAGAAGGAAGGAGGGAAAATGCCACTGCGCCTCAACCATTTTCCCTGAGTCTCTTTGTAAGTCTTTCTGCATTGATCCTTGAGGGGTCAAGAGGTGGGTGTTAGGTAGAATTGGGCGGCTGCAGGGGGAGGGAGCATGGTCACCTAGCAACACACTGTGCCAGAAGTGACCAATGAGGCAAACCTGCTGACCCTGACGTCCACCTTGGGTCCACCTTTTCCTGGGAAGGACCCTTGAGCCCTTTCCTCTGTATAAAAACCCTGAGCAGCCAAAGCCACGTGCGATTTCTCCTGGCTCTCCCACCCCGACTTTCACCCCGGGGGCGCTGGAGATTTCGCCCGGGACACACATTCCAATAAAATCAAGCTACTACTTTTGTCTGACTCTGGTGAACCCGCCTGGCGAGCTTCTTTTGGCCACCCGCTGCTGCCTTTGTGAGCTTTACCCGCCGGGCCCCTTCCGCGAGCTTTACAGTGGGTGTTGATCAAAGATTCTCAAAATCTTTTGGTCCTACACAGGTGGCCTAGTGCCCCACCTTGAAGTAAGGGGACTTGACACCTATTGTTTTTCCCTTTGCTTCTGGACTTCAGTCACATTCAAGCCAGAGCCCAGTTTAACATCATGCCATGCTCTTTAGCTTTCCAAAGCAAAATAACATTTCATTTTAAAGACCTTAGAGAAGGAAGTACCTCTGTCATTTTTTTATTATTTTTATTTTTATTTGTTCTAATTAGTTATACATGACAGCAGAATGCATTTCGATTCATTGTACACAAATGGAGCACACTATTCTAAATGTGAGTGATAGGCTGTCTTCTGTTTTTCTCCCTGTCCTTATTAACAATTCATTACAGTATGTTTGTGTGAGAATTCCTTTTTTCTTTTCTTTCCTGGTAAGAAATGAGATTGGGCAATTTACAACCTCAAGTCAAAAAGAATTTTTACATAGGGACTTCACAGAAGAAGGAGAAGCCTGCTATTTTTCATGTTGAAAGTAGTTAAAGAAAAAATGCCTTTAGATTTGCAGGTATTTTCTTTCCACAGTGGAAACTGAAG
This sequence comes from Glaucomys volans, assembly GCA_020662805.1. NCBI lineage: Eukaryota > Metazoa > Chordata > Mammalia > Rodentia > Sciuridae > Glaucomys > Glaucomys volans. The sequence goes on from JAJEJO010004248.1 coordinate 209,677, forward strand.
TGAGGGAGATTTTAAACAAAATCAAGTTTTGAAAAATCACTTGGGATTTCAGCTGGAGTGGTGGCTCAAGCCTGTAATCCCAGTGTCTCAGGAGGCTGAAGAAGGAGAATTACAAGTTTGAGGCCAGCTTCAGCAACTGAGGGAGGCCCTGTGCAATTTTGTGAGACCCTATCACTATCTCAAAATAAAAATAAAAGGGCTAGAGATGTTACTCAGTGGTTTAGTGCCCCTGGGTTCAATCCACAGTACCCAAAACAAACAAACAAATTAAAAAATCGCATTGGAATTTTAGAAACATGGAAGGAAGGTTGTTTTTGTTTCTTTCCATTATGTGTAGCCTGATGAGGGATATTGCTGGGTTAGGGGGGTCTGGCCAGATTGGATGAAGGCTGTCGGACTGTTTGGGTTAGAGGAGGGTTATAAACATAACCCTGGAGAAATAAGGTGGGGCCTGGGGGTGACTGGATTACAGGCCAGCCCAATAGGACCATATCTTTCTAGTTAGGAAATGATATTGGTACCTCAACCTTATTGATAACCTTTTGTAAGGAAACATTTGAGATTCCACAAAACTATGCATTGTCAATAGCCACCCCCCATCTTATCTGAATCTGATTCTGTAAAAGCTATTTTATCTCTAAATTACAGATAATTAATAACAATTAATAGCAATGCAATTAATATCAAGGCAAAATACCATTCCCTTGACCTCTCCCCACAAAAGACAGTTTTGTTTCCATTTACACATGCATCTTTACTATATTTCTAATATTAATGTTTGTCTCTACTCATTTTGTGTTCTGGTTTGGTTTTGGCTGATTCATAGGTAATAATCCTGAGTGGCAGCAAAGACTGAGAATTTGATTTTGTGATCTGACAATTGGTGATCACAAAATGGATTAATGATTTATGGAAGTCTATTCTCTGTTACAAGAAACAATAGAAAATATATATGGAATATTCGTCTTTTTTGTCTATTTTTTTTTTAGCCTAAATCAATCAAGAATCTCGTGCTCACAGATTCCTGATTGATTTGGGCTCACCAGTCCTTGTATGAAGGAGAATCCTTCAAACAGGGGGACTTGTGAGGTTTTGAGTTACTATATTTACTATATTTATCCTTAAGCCACGACTGCAATTTTAAGTTGAAGCTATAACTCTCTTTATCTGTCTCTGTATGCCTATGTGTCTGTAATTTAGAAAGGCCTTTATCTCTCATTGTGTGTGTAAAATTTCCTCTCCCTAGAGGGTAATAACAAATTAGATTATAAAATCTGTGTTAAAGAAGCTCATCTCAGATTTTCTGATGGAGAAAATAAGCACTTATACTAAGAGAATATTCCTAAAATCCCCATAAAAATAGTAGAATTGAACTTGTAATACTTGAAATGTTCTCCATTAAAAATTATTGTTACAGAAACTGAAGCAGCATAATATGTCAAAGTATATTCTACTGTCATGTATAATTAAAAAGAACAAATAAAAATGTAGTAAATAAAATTTAAAAAGGAAGAAACTAAGACAGCCAGATGCAGTGGTACATACCTATAATCCCAGTGATTCAGGAGGCGGAGACAGGAAGATTGTGAATTCAAAGTCAGTCTCAGAAACTTAGAAAGATCCTGTCTCAAAATAAAATAAAAAGGGTTGGGGATGTGGCTCCATGGTTAAGTGCCCTTGCACTGGGTTCAATCCCTGGACCACAACAAAATTAAAAATTTAAAAATTTAATAAAATAGAAGAAGAGAAAAAGAAATTAATGCAATATTTTAAGAATTCAAGTTCATGAATTTCGGTCTTTGGAAAAGAAGTCTAGTTTAATGTTTAGGACTAGAAAAGGCAACTTTTTCTCTGACTTATTAGTGTCAAGTATAATTGGTTTTTTGTTTTGTTTTGTTTTGTTTTGTTTATAAGCAGTAGAAGTTTATTTGGCTCAAGGTTCTGGAGTCTGGGATATCCAAGATTACTATGCTGAAATCTCCTCAGCATCTGGTGAGGGTTTTCTGGCTGCATCACACCATGGCAGAGGGTATCACTTGGCAAGACATAACAAGTGTGCCAGTTTAAGTCTCTTACTTCTTCTTATAAAACACTGAAGCCATCATGGGGTTTCAAGTTTAATTGTAACAATATTCTACTTGGTTGTGTTTTTCTAAACTTTTACAGTTTTACTGGTTAATATTACTCCTAATGTTTAAGATTATGAAAAATGTATGGTGTTTAACTAAATCAAATCATTATTCCTACAAATTTTTTTTTATTTCAACAGTACATTTGTTTTGTAGTTTGTCTGCTTAGAGATGATGTCCAAAAATTTTAGGTCACTTAAAATCCTGTACTAATGAGTTGATTTAGTATACTAATTTAGTTAATTAATGGGTAATCATTTGGGTACCAATATCATTCCTAAGAAGATAGAGTCCTGCGGTATTGATTACCAGGCATAATTTTAAGCTTTTAATTTTTCATTTCTCTTTGTGTGTGTATGGGTGCTGGGGATTGAACCCAGGACTTGGAGCTTGCAAGGCAAGCACTCTACCAACTGAGCTATATCCCCACCCCTCCAATTCTCCTACGGAGAGGCTATATCTTTGGGTTTGCTAAGAATATATACTTTTTCCAATTTGTTCAATGGAATTTTAAGGGGTATATGTCACTATGGAAAATTGTTTTATATATATTCATGAGCTACTGATCTGTTGAAAAGCTGGCATATGATATATAATTCACAGTTATCCACTGTCCCCCTCTAGTTTTCTCTGTAAAATAGAACTAAATTGCTTTGGTTAAAAGTTATAATTTATGGTACAAGTGATAGTAGAATGAATTGGACATTATTACTCTATGTGCATATATGATTACATGACCTATGTAACTCTACATCATGTTCAACCAGACAAATGAGAAGTTATACTCCATTTATGTAGGATGTGTCAAAATGCATTCTACAATCATGTATAATTAATTAGACAAAATTAAAAATATATTTTAAAAAGTTATAATTTATGTTAGTTGTTGAGATCGCATTTGGGGGCAACAGTTTCAGAGAAACACAACTGTGTGTATGCTTCTGTTTTTCAAGGGAAGAGAGCAGTTTGTCCTAAAGAAACAGTTCTCAGGATTTTGTGCTTGTCTCCTTCTGTCTCCAAACTCTTTACATTCTTTGAGTATATCAAAGACTTTAAATTGTATTGTATGTGCTGTGTTTTGGGGTGATAGCAGGGGAGAATAACTCTCAATGTTTACCATACTGGAAGTTGAAAATGGGAAACATTTAAAACCTTATTTATCAAATCATTTTAAGATGGTAGTAATGGATGTATCACATATTAAAAGCATCTTAATATTATGAAATTAGTTCTGACATTGCAGACAGTCTGAGAATTTGCCCTAAAATAAAGTGTTAGTTTGTTCCAGAATAGAAAAAAAAACATGATGAAGGCAAAACTTGGAAATATTTTTTATGTGATAAAATATACACAATATAAAATTTGCCATCTATCTTAACTTTTTTTTTTTTTTTGGCCCCCAGGATTGAACCCAAGGGTACTTAAACTGTGTCACGTCCCAGCCCTTTTTATTTTTTGAAACAGGGTCTCATGTCTCACTAGGTTACTTACAGCTTCACTAAGTTGCTGAGACTGGCTTTAGACCTGCAATCCTCCTGCCTCAGCCTCCTGAGCCTCTGGAATTACAGGATGCCCACCACTCTCACCCCTTAATTCTTTTTAAGTGTATGGTTCAATGACATTAAGTACATTCCGGGTTTTTGTGCAGCCATCACCATCATTCTTCCCTGGGACTTTTCTGTCATTCCAAATTAAAACTGTCCCAATAAACAATAACTATTGATACTTGCACCAGTCCCTGCTAACTACCATTCTACTTTCTGTCTGTAAGTAAATTTTATTTTTGTAATACCTGAGTCTGAAAAGCTATGATACGTGTTAAGACATCAACAAAGTTTGCTCCATTTTGATGGTCTTCTTTCCCTGGTTTGCTGTTTATTGCCTTCTCCTACAACATGAAAAGTTATTTTCTGTATAACCTACCTAGGCAGCAAGATTCAATGTTTTACCAGAATAATCTTCTATACTTCATGCTAACTTTATTATGCTCTTGATCACTTGTAAAAAATCAAACAAAATTTCTTCATTCATGAAAGAACTAAGGTTCTTCACAATCCTGTTACATGTCAGGCACCCCCATGATCCCATCTTAAGTATTCAAATCTCCCAGTAATTCTTGATTGTGGTGGGTGTTTGGGTGTGTGTGTGTGTGTGTGTGTGTGTGGGTGTGGGTACACGCGCGCGCGCACTGGGGATTGAACCAGGAACCTTACACATGCTAGGCAAATGCGACACTAAACCCACAGCCCTTTTTTAAATTTTATTTTGAGACAGTGTATTGCTTGGTTGCCCAGACTGGCCTTCAACTTGTGATCTTCCTGCTTGTCTTATTATTGATGAGTTTCATAAGAATTTTGTTAAATCAGAAAAAACACACTCAGCCTTCCCTAGGTTAAATTTGAATAGATAAAATATTATTAATATAAATATTTTAGAAATTGAATCCTTCATAAGAAGTTCTTGGAGATTTGTCAGTATTTCAATTTATCAGTCTTGATGGTGATTTGTCTGATGTTAAGTAAAAATAGTATAATGTTATAAGTCATAGCTTTTTCTCAGCAAAGGAAACAATCAGCAATGTGAAGAGAGAGCCTATAGAGTAGGAGAAAATCTTTGCCACACACACTTCAGATAGAGCACTAATCTCCATAATTCATAATGAGCTCAAAAAACTTTACAGCAAGAATACAAATATCCCAATCAATAAATGGGCCAAGGAAGTGAGCAGAGACTTCACAGAGGAGGATATACAAACAATCAACAGGTATATGAAAAAATGTTTGACATCTCTAGTAATAAGAGAAATGCAAATCAAAACTACCCTAAGATATCATCTGACCCCAATTAGGATGTCTATTATCAAGAATACAAGCAATAATAGGTGTTGGCGAGGATGTGGGGAAAAAGCTACACTCATTCATTGCTGGTGGGTTTGCAAATTGGTGCAGCCACTCAGGAAAGCAGTAGGGAGGTTCCTTAGAAAACTCAGAATGGAACCACCATTTGACCCAGCTATCCCACTCCTTGGCCTATACCCAAAGGACTTAAAATCAGATTACTACAGTGATGCAGCCACATCAATGTTTATAGCAGCCCAATTCACTATAGCGAGGTTATGGAACCAACCTAGATGCCCTTCAAGAGATGAATGGATAAAGAAACTGTGCTATATATACACAATGGAATATTTTCCAACCATAAAGAGTAATAAAATTATGACATTTGCAGGTAAAATATTTACTTGATTGGAATCTTACTTCTTTAATTTGAATCCAGGATTTTCTAGTCCAGTGGTTTTCATCTGGGGATGACTATCAGACTTACCTATGTAGTTTTATTAAAATATGGATGTAGAGGACCTATTCCATACCTCTTTACTTGATGCTACTTGTATATTCTTGATATATTTACTATAAACATGGCGATGTATTCTTATATATATTATGACTCAGAAATGGTATATGTTATATCTCAAGAATTTTCCTCTGCAAAAATTATGTTTGTCAGTCAGCACAGTGGCTCATGTCTGTAATCTCAGCTACTCAGGAGGCTGAGGGTGGAGGATTGCACATTTGAGGCCAACCTGGGCAAGACTTAGCAAGGTCTTGTCTCAAAATTAAAAATAAAAAGAGGGCTGGAGATGTAGTTCAGTGGCAGTGTACCTGGGTTAATGGAAATTAGTTTGTCTATTTTTATAAATCAAGCATAATATTACTGTCTTCTGTGAAAATAGCCTGAATCATTAAATGTGTAGACATGATATCTAAAGTTTTGGTGGGCATTTGACCCAGTTATCCCACTCCTCAATTTATACCCAGAGGACTTAAAATTAGCATACTACAGTGATGCAGCCACATCAATGTTTATACCTGCTCAATTCATAATAGCTGGATTGTGGAACCAACCTAGATGCCCTTCAATAGATGAATAGACAAAAAAATTGTGGTATATATACACAATGGAATATTATTCAGCCAAAAGAAGAATAAAATTATGGTATTTGCAGGTAAATGGATAGAGTTGGAGAATATCATGCCAAGTGAAATAAGCCAATCCCAAAAAACCAAAGACCGAGTGTTTTCACTGATAAGTGGATGATGATACATAATAGGGGAGTGGGGAGGGTGGCAGGGGAGAGAAGGAATGAGAAAATTTAGATTGTGTAAAGGAAAATGAGAGGGGATGGGCAGGGTTATGAAAGATGGTAGAATGAGACAGATAGACATCATTACCCTATTGTACATGTATAATTACACAAATGGTGTGAATCTACATCAGGTACAGCCATAGAAATGAAAAGTTGTACCCCATTTGTGAACAATGAATCAAAATGCAGTTTGTAAAAATTTAAAAAATTAAAAAATTTAAATAATAATAGAAGTAAAACTTTGGTGGAGAAGGGGATTAGCTTTATTTTATACACTACAACAACAGCCGAGTTTCCTTGTCAGTTGCATTATTCTTGTAATGAACTCTCATCAGACCGCTCATTTAAAAAAATTGTCAGCCATGAACCACAACCATTTGAAGTCTCTGGCTTCAATAGATAGTTTTTGTTTTTGTTTTTTGGTTTTGGGGTTTTTTTTTTCTCTTTTCTCAAATGCTTCCCCAAAGTCTGTGCAATCAGCTATAGACTCTGTCTCTTCTTGTCTTCAGCAAAGAAAGATGGTCTCACAGCCTGCAGAAAGGTCCCTACCAGGCTCTTCACATTATTGACACTTGAATGAATACATCTTGGGTACAGGCTTCGGAAGTCCTTACTTAAAGCACTTTAGAACAGTATGCATGAGCTGAGTCAGGATTTCCACAACTCCTCTTAGCCAAGAAGCAGATGGGTTCATGAAATTGCTAGCCCAAGATTCAGCAGAAAAAGAATTAATTACATAGGACTGGATGAACTAATGAGAAATGATTATAGTGGTTTATTTAGAATATTGTTGAGGTTTTAATAACTTATTTTCTGGATATATAAGAAGCTTTTTCTTTTTCCTATCAAGTTATCTGTAACTCATAACAATTTAAACATCTTTTTTTTTCTTTTTCCCAGTCCTAGGAATTGAGCCCAGGGTCTTGTACATGCTAAGCAAGGCGCTCTGCCATTGAGCTACAATCCCAGACCAAACCCATAACAATTTAGTAGATTCTCCTTTTTCAAACTGAAATGAAACATTTAGGTGACATCTTTTTCTCCCTGTTTGTTTCTCTCAATCATTTTCACTTTTAACGGAAGAGTTGTCACATATGTTCAATAAGAATTTACTATCATTTTTAGTAGATATAATTGGAGAAATGGTTATACAGCCAATGCTGTGTAACCAAACCTATGTAGAGCATCAAATTTCAGAATGCAGCTTATTTAATTAATTATGCCTGGGCACTGATTTCATTGAACTATTTTAAAGAATTCTTGAATTTAACTATTCACCCCAAATTATGGAATATGAACTAGCCATTTACACTTTTCCTTCAAAAAATGGCCCTCCCTATAAGATACTTTATAAATAATATTTTCAATAGATTTTCATTTTATTTACTGCAGACATAAAAACTGAAATCAATCATTTTTCATCTCCTGATTCTTTTGAATTTCTCCAACTTTCCTTCATGTTTCTTACACAGGGAGCAAAAAGCTTTTATCAAAAACACTTTTTATTCTAATATTTCAATTAGAATATTAATTATTTAGAATAGTTATTCAGAGCAGTAGCATTATTCTTGTCTCCTTCTTTAACATCCTTCATTATAGACCCAAAGATCTCAGTCCCTTTTCTAGTGTGATTTTGCAGCCACGTGGCTGCAATACACCTGAACAGCTTTTCTGACATGATATCCTCTGGCAATGTAGTTAGATATTGTGCTGTCTGAATAAAGTCCATGTAGTTGGGGGATTCATAATCCAGTTCTAAATAAAAATTTCTCCCCATTTCTATAAAACTCATCCTGAACTAGATAGTCCAGATCTTGGCGAGTTAGTGATTTGCAATGCAGTATAAAGATCCAGTCTAAGTATGTGTCTGGTGCAAAACAATTAGGCTTGACATGAAGAAATAGTTTGGAGAGATTGTCATCAAAGAATACTTCATTGTTGCAAGCAATTTCAACGTCTTGCTGTGATCTACAGAGAAAAAGGCCAACTGGCATGGCATATTTAGGAGATTTTTGCAAATGTGATGAAGGCATCTGTCTATTCCAAATTGAGAAAAAACATTACTGCAATGAAGGAAACTCCTTAGACATAACAAATATTTGGCCTATAATATAAATATGCTCCTACAATACTATGTAAAACATCATGAAAAGGGCCACCCTTCTGAATGATGGAGCAACATGGAAATGCATAGGATTTTCACCTTAAGCTCCAATTGGCACCCAGATAAATCATGGATACATCTTCTGTATCGTAAACAATGATATATATTCGGAGAGAAGTTGTTTCACCAATGCTTCTTCACCATTCTTTTCCTCTCAACAGGAACATTACTTAAAGATCAGGAATGATACTGCTTTTGTTTACTGGAGGCCCCAAACTTGTGGAGTGTCCCCTGCACAATCCTCCACCTTTTCTCCTGCCATGCATTATTTCCCAAATGGGCAGTATTTCACTGGTCCAAATGGCCATTGAATTTACAATATTTCCTTCCTGGTTAAATTACCTTTTTCTTTAGTTTTTTTTTTTTCTTTTTTTTTCCTGCTTTGATTTTTGAATTCTGAGATTCAGTCACAGTCCCAGGTTCTTGGGCTGGTGTTGTGGCTCAATGGTAGAGCTCTTGCCTAACATGTGTGAGCCACTGGGTTCAATTCTCAATACTGCATATAAATAAATAAATAAAATAAAGGTCCATCAAAAACTAAAAAAAAATTTAAAAAAAATTTAAAAACAGCTGGGCGTGGTGGCGCACGCCTATAATCCAAGTGACTTGGAAGGCTGAGTCAGAAGGATCATGAGTTCAAAGCCAGCCTCAGCAGCTTAGCGAGGCCCTAAGCAACTCAGTGAGACCCTGTCTCTAAATAAAATACAAAATAGGGCTGGGGATGTGGTTCAGTGGCCAAGTGCCCTTGAGTTCAATCCCCGGTTCAAAAATAATAATAATAATAAAATAAAATAAATTTTAAAACTTCTTCCACAGATTGGGCAGGAAGATTTCCTTGGAGCGGGCAAAGCTTTCCTAAACACAACTCAAAAGCAGCAAACAATCATAAGACGTCCCATGCATAATAATCAGATTAGTGGTAAAAACAAAAAGCATGCCTCAAATTCAAAATTCTTATGTCTAAAAGATCTCCCTGTTAGTACTTTGCATTTCTGCTGAATGATCTTTGGAGTTTCCTAAAGTTTCTCTCCACAAGGGACTTTACTCAGTACTATAATTTCCAAACAGGAGTGCTAGGAGCAACTGGGCTGAGTTCCTTTTGTAAGTTTTGGAAAAGATTTCAGATAACCAGAGGTAGGTGGTGGGCACTCCAGCAGTGTTTACCTCCTCAGAAGCCAGAGTTCAGGCTAAGGTGAGAGAAATTGCGCCCCATTCCCCTTCTCTGTTCTCTGGCCCAGGCGCCAGCACACCCTCCTCTGACCCCACCAGAGACTCAAATCCATGGTTTTTGGCCTCTGTAGCCACCAGGCAGTAGCTCTTTGGAGGATAGGCTGTCCTTGCCACCCTCTTCACCAGACCACCCTGTGCCACTGAAGGGGCTCTCTGTCGGGCTGGGGAAGCTGTAGCCAGCACCTGGTCAAGATGGGAAACTAAGGTTGACTTTATAGAGCCAGTACAGATAAAGCCCTTGGAGGAAAACTGGTCTTGTATGCCGCTTAGGGTCCAGTCTTAGAAATGATAAGTTGGGGTGGCAGCTGTCACTTTCAAGGCAGGCCAGGATCCTTGGGATGGTTTTGAAAAATTAAAGAAAAGGAGAATGTACTCAAATTATAGGTATTGCAAACTTTCTGCTTTGTTTTGTTTTGTTTTGTTTTGTTTTGTTTTAAATAAGGTCTCACTAAGTTGCCTAGGTAGCCTCAAACTTGTGATCCTTCTGCCTTAGCCTCTGAGTCACTGGAATTACAGTTGTGCACACCTGTTCCCAACAGCAGAGGAAATCTTATGGAGAGAGTTCCTTGGACTTGGCTTCTAGCCTCAGGGCAGCAAATTGATAGAGGTTTTTTAGAAGTCCAAGTTGAAGGGCAGGGGATTTAGTGGTAGAGCTCATGCTTAGCTTTCCTTTTGAGGCACTGGGTTCCACACCTAGCAACACACACACACACACACATACACACACACACACACACACACCAAAAAAAAACATTTTTTTTAATTAAAAAGCATAGGTTAAAAATAAAGATATTTATTCCTTTGCTTAGAAGTTCAAGCTGAGATTCCTTACAGAAACCTCCAGCAGAGCAAACCTGAAAAAGGCCCATGTGGTAAATTAACATTCTTGCTGCACCTATGCAAATAACCAGGCCAAATTTAATAAGACCAGACTCATTTTGTGATCAAGAATCTCAGAGACACTTTTTGATCAAAAGTGGGGAGACAAAGGAAAAATTTGTACTTAAATGGAAAATTATGTGTTGTCATTCTAGAGCACACCTGGGCTGTCTGATTCTGATTCTGTGAAAGCTCTGTAAATTGTGGATAACTGCCAGCAATGCTAATTCTTATCCATAGAAATGCAAATTAATTCTGTCCAGTGGAAAAACAACCCAAAAACCTCACTTGGGCTCTATTTGCACATTCATTTCAATGTTCCAGTTCTGTAGATGTATATTCTTGGATTCTTCATTGACCAGGTTTTAACAGTTTTGATACTTGGGGGGTTTAATCCAGGGGTGCTTTACCACTGAGCCACATCCTCAGCCCTTTTCACTTTTTATTTTGAGACAGAGTTTCACTAAATTGCTTAGGGGCTCTGTAGTTGCCAAGGCCAGCCTCGAACTTGCCATCTCTCTGCCTCAACCTCCCTAGTTGCTGGGATTATAGGTTGCACTGCCATATTCAGCATGCTCATTTTTATATTTGTATGAGAGCCATGATTTTACCTATCTCTGAAAAAATTATGGCTTAATAACTAGAACTAAAGCACCATCGAATGACCCATAGCATATCCCCTGTCTCTGCCTCAGCCACAGAGAGCCTAGAGACTTTAAGACAACCTCTGAAAGACTTTTGGTGATTTCTCTCAGAAACAGCATGGGCACTTTCTAGAAACTTCATAGTAACCACTCTGTTTTGACACTTGATGTTTTTTCTGTTCTTCTGAGTGAGGTAACCTGACACTTCTTGGCAGACATTGTCCTGGTCATTCTGCTGCTCCTAATGGGCTATATGTGCCCCCAAAGAATACTTCAGGAGAAAAATAGAAATTCTAATCCCTCATATTCTTAATAACTCTCAAAGGCAAACTTGATAATTGCTGAAACACTACCACAAGTTTAAATCAAGGCTAGGTAAAGCTCCATGCTTAAGTTCAAATGGCAGGTAAGAAGGATTGTCATATTTTCCTCAAGGAAGTCTGACATGCTCTGGTACTTTTTGATGATGGAGTACCTAGTATCTCTTCTCTGCATACTACGTTAGTGACCTAGGATGCAGTGAAACTCAGCAGGGCCCCCCAAAACCCTCTCTCACTTATTTACCTCTAGACTTTAAAAGCAATTGTCTTATTTTCCATATTTGTATGAGTGTTGCTGGGGTGCACATGCAGTCCTGGGAATGGAACCAAGATCTCATGCATGCTAACCAAGCATTGAGCCACATCCCCAGAGCTTTTATTATTATTATTTATTTGGAAACAGGTTCTCACTAAATTTCCCAAGTCTGTAAGATTACAGGGTGTGTCACTATGAACAGCAGATTTAGTTTTTATTTAAATCAATTCCTGCTTTCTTTATTAAAAAAAATAGCTTAGTATACTAAAAAAAAGTTGCTTCAGTCAATTTCGGAAAACCTTTATGATTGAAAGTCACAGAAAGCAATAGTTTCTTTGCCATCCTTTCATACCTACTCTTTCTAACAGTCTCTGTTAACTTTGATAAAATATGCACATCAAGTTCCAAATTTCTGCTATATGTTTGAACTATACACTGGGAAAGTTCTCAACTCACTGAAGCTGAATGCAATATTCAGGACTCATTTACTTCTGCGTTTGATTCAGGAATCTCTGGACACCTCTCTTAGATACCTTCTGTGATATTAAATTAAAGAAAACAGAGTTTATGGAAATATGTAATAAACTCAATGTGTTTCATAAGCCTTTTCCAGTGCTTCATATTTTCCAAAACTCTAAATACCTCCTGACATTATTCTTAGGAGGTCCAGGTACTACTGAGCTTCCTTTAAGCATTTCAGTACTTTCCCCTATCTCAGAAACCCTCCCTGCTCCTTCCACTGGGTCCTTGGCTAAGCTGAACTATCTACCAAACTGGCACTATGGACAGCGACTTGCTGCCATGACAGGCTGTACAGGTAGCCTTCACATCACAGCAATATGAGATGCTCATCTCTCCAGCAGGCATAAGGCTCTGACTTACAATTCTCCCTGTTGGTTTCAGACTGACTGCTGACAAGACTGGTCATCACACACTTCACTGAATGCCCTTCTCCACACGCTTAAGTCCCTTTTAAATTCCCTGCTGTGGTAATAATATGTATCCACACTGGATTCATACTGTCTCTTCCTCCCTTCCTGTATAATAATACTTAAATCACAATTGTAAAATGAAGAACAATATTCACTCACATCCCTCTGAAAATACTTCCATAAGCTCCGGAAGCTTTTCTGATACAATATCATTGATAGTATAAAAGGGTCACCCTAAATTAACTTTGCATTTTTTTCTTCTGCACCATATGGAGAGGCATGGATTACAGTCTTCACAACTGACATATCTGGTTCTATATTATAGGACACCAGATTGAGGGAGATTCATTTTAACTAATAATCAATATTATTGAATTAACACTTCACACAGTCTTTTATACTGAGAGCTACAAAGAGGCATAGGTCAAAGACTTTGGACTTGAACTTTGAGCAATCTTGGAAATGTTGAGACTATGGAGACTCTTGGAAATGGACTAAATGCATTTTGTATTGTCAGATGAATGTGAGCTTTGGGGGACCAGGGGCAGGATGTTATAGTTTGGATATGAAGTGTCCCCCCAAAAGCTCATGCAAGAGACAATGCAAGAAGGCTCAGAGGAGAAATGATTGAGTTGTAGAAGTCTTAACCCAATCAGTGATTTAATCCCCTGATAGGAATAACTGATAGTGGTAACTGAAGTGGTAGGGTATGGCTGGAGGAGACCGGAATTATTGAGGCATGGCTTTGGGGTAAATATTTCTATCTGGAGAGTGCAGACTCTCTCTCTCTCTCTCTCTCTCTCTCTCTCTCTCTCTCTCTCTCTGCTTCTTGATGAGGCAGCGGCTTCCCTCTGCCACACTCTTCTCCCATGATATTCTGCCTTACCTCAAGCCCCAAGGAATAGATCTGGCCTTCTATGGACTAAGACTTCTGAATCCATGAGCCCTCAAATAAACTCTTCCTCCTCTATTAAAAAAAAATTAAAAATATACTTTATACTAAATAATAAAAAAATAGTAAAGAAGAGGCATAGGGTAAGTTTATTGCTAGCTAAGATAATAAATAATAATAAACCAACTCTGTCTTCACCAAATAATTTATCTAAATTACAACCTGTCTTATTGTAGTACTTCTGTGAATTCTAAGCAATGTCCTCCCTTAGATCAAAAGAATAAGTAAAACATAAAGCTCCTCCATTGAGCCCTTCACTGCATGCCAGAAGAATATTTTTCACTTGATTCTTAGCTATAGATACCCAAGTAAGAAACAAGGCTCATACCAGGGATCAACCATGTATGAAGTTTATCAACCTCTGCACTACTGACATTTTGGACATACCAGTTCTTTTTTGTGGGAGACCATCTTGTGTACTGTAAGCTGTAATCTGTTTAGTAGCATCCTGACCTCCACAAACTAGGTTCCAGTTGTTACACTCAAAAATGTCTCCAGGCATTTCCAAACATACCTGGGGGAACCAAACTGCCTTCAGTGGAGAACATTGGTGGAGGACAGGGGAGGCAGCTCAGTGGTAGATCCCTTGCTGGGCATGTATGAGGCCCTGGGTGTAATCTCCAGTGTGTGGGGGGAGGGGGCAGAGTGAACTGGTCCTGGAGAAGAGACTGTAACTGACCTCCCTTGAGTAGTGGGCATAGACCTGAGCCAGTCAGCTGTGACCAGGGGATGGGGAACAGTATAAGATAACTCTAATTATAGCATGAATCTATGTGCTTCTCCTTTAAGAGGTACTAAAAAATAAACTAAGTGCCTACCATGTTGCAGAGATTCCCTCAAGGATTTGACTTGTGTAGTTTTGTTCCTTATTGAAGTTATTATGGTATTTGTGCTCTCCTTAAACCCATGTGTTGAAATCCTAATACCCAAGGTGACGTTGAGAATTATATTAGGAGGTGGGGCCTTTGGGAGGTTAATGAAAGTGGAGGCTTCATGAAGGGGTTAGTGCCCTTATGAAATACAGATGAGAGAAATCCACCCCCAATCCTCTCCACCATGTGAGGGCATAGAGAGAAGGCTCCTTCGGTGAACCCGAGCAGACCCCCACCAGACACCAAATATGCCAGCAGCATCTTGTGTACTTCCCAGCCTCCAAAAGTGGGAAAAATAAATTTCTGTTGCTTATAAGCCACCCAGTTTAGAGTGTTTTGTTATATCAGCCCGAGAGACTAAGACATTGTGTTCGTCACCTAACACTATAATAAAATACCTAAGATAATAAAATTAGGAAGACAAAGGTTTATTTTTGCTGTTACGGAGACTCCTGTCCATGATTGGTTGGCTCTGTTGCTTTAGTCCTGTGACATGAAGGGAGCACACGACAGAGCCAAACTGCTCACCTCACGGCTAGGAAGCAAAAGAAGTGATCAAGGTCCCAAATCCCCATCAAGATCTCCCACTAAACCAAGCATGATGGTGCTACTCAGATGATTGAGGCAGAGGGATCAAGGCCAGCCTGGGCAACTTAGCAAAATCCTATCTCAAAGTGAAAAAAATACTGGTGATATAGCTCAGTAGTAGAGGGCTTTTCTAGTATGCATTTCAATCCCTAGTGCTGAAAAAAAAAAAAAAAAAAAAAAAAGACCTCGCACTAAAAGTTTCCAACACCTAAATGTGGGGTTTTTCTTTGGGGTTTTTTGCTTTGTTGTTGTCATTGTCATCATTTTGATACTGGGGATTGAACCCAGGGGTGCTCTACCACTGAGCTACATTCTCAATCTTTTTTACTTTTTATTTTATGTTGCTGAGGGTAGCCTCAAACTTGTGATCCTCCTGCCTCAGCAAGACGTGCTAATAAACTTTCTTTTTATTGGTTATTTTTAATTATACATGACAGTAGAACCCATTCTGATATAATTATACAGCAGGGAATATATGGGGTTTTTTTCACAATGTAGATTCACACGATTCATATAATTTTACATATATACAGGGTAATACTGTCTGTCTCAGTCTACTATCATTCCTTCTCACACCCTCTCCCATCCCATTTTCCTCTATACCATCCATCCTTCCTCCATTCTTTTCTTATGGCCCCCATAACACAGCCTTCCCCCACCCCATATATCAGCATCCACTGATCAGAGAAAACATTCGGCCTTTGGTATTTTGGGCTTGGCGTATTTCACTTAGCATGATAATCTCCAACTCCACCCATTTATCAGCAGATGCCATAGTTTGCTAATAAACTTTTAATATATTTGTTTTTTATTTTATCTACAGTTACTGAAATTTCTTATCTTGTGTTTGAAGTTTTTCCTCTGTTTTCAGATATTTCTATTACCCTTACAGTTGTAGTAGTCTGCCATCTTCAAATAAGCCTTAAATTGATATTTTTGTTTAATATAAATCAGAACTCCATTTTTCCTATTTAATTCCTTCTCATTAGTGTAACCTGAAATCTATTAGGCAAAATGTATGAATTTTATGGTGTCTGTCCTGCAGGAAATAAAAAGCAGGATAAGGGGGACAGTCACACCCAACTATCCAGTGCTCATTTGCTTATAAACCTTGAAACTCTAAGGCTATGTTAGTAAATAGTAGCAAAAGCTTAGAGGAATAAAACCCCTCACTATTGTAAGGTTCATAGATTTAATGGTCTGGCTGGTAATATGCTTTTAAAGTCAGAGGACCATAATGAGTCTGTTTAAGTTATTGTCTTGAATTCCCCAAAACCCACTGCCTGGAGAAAGGATCAAGATCCCAACTATTTCCTTGAGTGAAAGATTTCAAGTTGACTTTTTTGCAGGGCAAAAGAGCAATCCTATAACACAGATACTCCCTTTTGAAATAAAATGCTTCAAAGGGATGGACTTCCACAGACATGGTGAGATCAGTAATGTTTCCCCTGGGGAATCTTTCGCCTCCAACCCTAGTTGGAACAAGGGCAGGGAGTTTCAACTCTATGGTAGAATACTGGAGCATTGGCAATGGTAGAGTGGAAGAGAGCTTCTGGACAGAAATTCCTAGTGACAGAGTAAGCAACTTCCAGGAAAATAAGCAGAGCATCCCATGTGGTGGCAACAGAATAAGTGCAGGCACCCCAGAGTTGGGTGCCATCAAGAGCTTGTGTCTATCAAAGTACAGGAGCTGTATCTATTTGTGCCTAGTAGAAAACACTTCATGGGCATCAATCTCCAACACAGGTGGAGGTGCCGCCACTTCCAGCGAAAAAGCAGTTGTTAAAAAGGAGTGACAGCCTCAATGTTTTGGGCATTCATGTATTTCTATCATTAATTAGTAACTGGGGGAAAACAGGTGCTCAGATGATGGATTTTATAGTTACAAGAGAACCCATCAATTCCATTTCTCTTACCTAAGACAAGCTTTTGAAAGGAGCTTCTTGGCACTAGGGGAAGAGGGGAGGAAATCTAAGTTAATAATTACACCCCAAGAGCCACTATGAAATGGATTAAACATTTTTAGTCAGCTTTTTTGTCACTGTAACCAAAGGACTAGAGAAGAACAATTTTGGAGGAGGAAGAGCTTATTTGGAGGCTCATGGTTTCAGAGGTCTCAGTCCATAGATGGCCAATTCCATTCCGTAGGGCCCAAGTGAGGCAGAACATCATGGAGGAAAAGTGTGGTGGAGGAAAGCAGATGGGGACAAGGCACCAGGAAGCACAAAGAGAGAGCTCTGTTCAACAAGGACAAAATTTATACCCCCAAAGGCATGCCCCCAAGAACCTAGCCATACCTAGCCACACCCTACCTGTCTACAATTACCACCAAGTTAATCCCTCTCAGGGGATTAATGCAGTGATGAGGTTAAATCTCTTATAACCCAATCATTTCATCTTTAAACCTTCTTGCATGGTCCCGTACATGAGCTTTTGGGGTACACCTAATATCTAAACATAACAGTAACATATTGAAAGATAAATGAGATATATCACCTCTCTTGAGAAGCCTACATGTTGGTGATTGAAACAATTACACAAATAGAATATGGAAAATGTCACACAAAAATGCTACTCTTTGACTAAGATGAAGAGAAGTTCACAAGTTTGGGGTAAAATCAAGAGTAGTATTTTGATGAACTGAGTTTATCAAATACATTTAAGAGATGATTTTAGAAGCCCATATAAGACACAATGAGGAGCTCATACAAGACACAGAAATGAGGAAATGGATTTATGAAATGTTGCACAATTAGCTTCTTCAAGATAGTTGCCTAGTTGAATATGAGGGGGTGGTGACTGAGAGGAAGTAGATAACATGTTTTAGCATTAGGAATTGGGGCAGTTGAGGCATAGTAACATAAGTAACAGAAAAAAGGAAATGGTGTGGGAGATGGCAAACTTATTTTTTGAGATACTGCATTAAATGTGGTACACTAAGTATAGAAAGCTTGGTGATTATATAGGATGGTACACTGAGTATATAAGAGGTAGGTGATTATATAGAATATTGCCATTTTGTCTTATTTTCTCCTAGGAAAGGCTCCTATCTTTTGACTCTATTCGTAGTCATGGCCCTTGTTTAAAGATATACTGAGCTGATACGTATTTATGCTTTGGAAGTCAGTGCTTGAGATTCATGCCATCACCACCACCTCCATCCTATCACCTCTTTATTTAGCTTTAGCTCCTTATGAGTAACTTGGATGCCAGCAGCTTTATTTTCCTGTGTGTGCTGACGTGGTTGGGATGAGCTTCCTCAGCTAGAATGTGGGAGTACTCCATTATTAAAGCTCTGTCACGGCAAGAATGACTGATGGCAGCAACTCGGGTTCTGCATTTTTAGGGTTCTCAGCACAATCTGACAGTACCTGATGTAGATTTTGGGAAAATAAAACTTACACTCTCAAGTCACCCTTCTCTATAAATCAAATGAGGCACTCTTCAATTCTTAGAATTCTCCACATGTCAGCATAAAATTGCCTCAATCTTCCCTCCCCTTCTTTTCACTCAAAAACTTCATTCTCATTTCTGACAGCTTTGATTTACTTGGGTCTATTTTTTAGGGTTGCTTAACATTTTTTAATATTTGCTTTTCACTGCTTATAAAAGTAATATATACTCATTATAAACATAACTTGATTTGGAAACAAAGAAAAAAATATAAAGAAGAAACTATGACTCATCACTGTTAACATTTTGAGCTAGTCTTTTTCCTTTTGTGCACATTTTAATTTTAAAACATAGCTAGGATCACACTGCATGAATGATTTGGTTTTCTGATATTTTTAACCATTATATTTTGAGACTTTTATCATATCATTAAAATTATTTTTAATCTTTTTTTTATTTATTTTCAGTACTAGAGATTGAATCCCAGGATGCTTTACCACTGAGCTACATTCCCAGACCTTTTTATTTTGATTTTAAGACAAGATCTCACTAAGTTGCCAAGACTGGTCTCAGCCTCCCACGTAGCTGGGATTATAGATATGTACCACCATACCCAACTTAAATCATTTTTGATAGCCATGTGAAATTACATTATTGAGGATATGATATTTTAAATTTGTTACAATTCAAAATTTCTGCTTATACTTCCACTATGAAAAATATACAAGTTGACTAAGATATGTGGAGTTTTGTTTTGACAATGAGTAGGTAAGAATTTGTTTACAAGTTAGAAATACAGGGAGTTATTTCTTGAGTTAGGTTTAGGTAGAGGTGTCCCTTTTTATTACCAAAATTAATGCATACTTATATGCAAACAATTGGAGAAGTATTAAAAATTTAAGTATATATTTCCTCATTCCACTACCCCAGTTAAACACTTTTCTATTGCATAGATATTATACACTATAGTTGTGGGTATATTTAATGGATTCATATAATTCGTATGATTCTACATATGGTAAATTAACAATATATTTACATCTTTTCACATATTATATTTTTTTCTTGCTTTATTTCATTGGCTAAAACTATCAGACTAATACTGAATAATATTAAGAGTTGACATTCTAGTCTAGACATGTAGAAGGCCAGCTTTATTAATATGTGCTATAAACAGTTCACTAGTTCACTGAAATGACAGGAAGCTGCTTTGGTGATGGGAGATAGTTTCTCAACCTTCTGTATATGTATGTCATGCACACCATAATTTCATGATGGCCTTTGCTGAGTCTATACCATCATCAAGAGATTGTCATGCTCCCCATACCAAAATCTGTTGTCCTGTGAGTTTACCAGCTGGTACCATGGTCTTTTAAGGGCTTTCTCCATATTTTTTTTAACCATCATTTGCTGATGTTGTCCTTACTCTTTGATCTCTTTGTGTATGTGGGGACACATCAATCACTGAGATGTACATAATGTTCTACCAAGTTTGAAGACAAATTCTATCAAATAAAAAAGTAATAAGTTCTACTTAATATATATGTCCTTTTACATGTCACATGTCAACTTTAAAATAGAGAGAATCTGAAATAATGAATAATCCTAATTTAGCAAAGGAAATTGGACAGAAGTTAAGGTTTTAGCTGTGAAGGGTATGAAGTGGAGCTATGTATAGTCACCAAATTCACAGACCATCTCTAAAGGAATGGCAAAAAAAAATGAATAAAAATTAAAACATTGACATTTGGGTACTTATTCCTATGCTGGTTGTAAATTGATGCTTTTAACTCTAACTCTAACTTATTCTTTTTGAAATGTGTATGTTTAATTTTTTCATCCATCCATGGAAGAAAGGAATGTCTGTAAGCCCTGGGGGTTTGAGGAATTAAGAGAGAATATTCTGACCTTGAAATGATGTGACAGCATTCTCAAGATATGTTTGCTCGAATAGATGCCTTCAAAGCAAATGTTAAAAAAAAAATACTTAATTTGGAACATAAAACTTGCATTCATAAATATAAGAAACTTCTTTTTTGGAAGACTATGTTTTGACCAGAATGAATGTGTGATTTATATGTGTGAGAAGTTGAGAAATTGTAAATCTTATCAGTTTCTGGATAAATGTGTTATTCGTCTGTGAGAAAAAAGTGGAAGCTATTAGCTATGTCTATTCCAGAATGATCTATGAATCACAAGTATACTGAAATAAGATGGACTCTGTATGAGGAGAGTAAAATGTCACCATGAATTATGTCTAAAGCCATAACCTTTTCTTCAGAATGCTTTTTCCATGAATCTTCTATTTCAGGGATAAGTATGATCTTGATAGACTGAATCAAGCAACATATCAGGGAGGAAAAAGAGAAACTTTTTTTTTTCCTTTTGGCAGTGCTGGGGAATGAACCCAGGCTCTTGATGCTTGGGAGGCAAACACTCTGCCAACTGAGCTATTTCCCCAGCCCAAAAAGAGGTACTTAACGTGAAACATACATAAACAATTCTCTGGCAGTTTCTCCCATACAGAGATTCTAGTGGAGAATTTTTTTTTTTTTTTTTTTTTTTTCGGTATTGGGGACTGAACCCAGGGCCTTGTGCTTATGAGACAAGCACTCTATGGGCTGGGGAGGGAGTCTTTTGAGCTAGTTAAAAATCCTTCCTGAGACTGCTGCCCCAGAATCAAGGAAGGAAAAGAACCCATCGCAACTCTCATTTTAGTAAAATCCCTATCTGAGCCTCTTAAATTAATTTTTATAATTTCAATTTGGCAAATTTTGTACTAAATGTTTTGTTTTAAACCCAGAAATACAGTAGTAAGCTGTATAATATAATAGACGAAAGATGTACTATCTCTTAATTTGGAAATTTTCTTCTTAGATGTTCCTAATTAAATAGACAAGTGTTAATTGGTGAAATAAGCTGAGTATGAGCCTTAGTACTTAAAGGTGGCCACGTGTTTTATTTGTTATAATCATGCAAAATATTATTAAAAATGCATTTGGGGAACATGGGAAGGACATATTGTAATCCATGTAAAGAGTTAGTTGTTATTATGTATATGATTAACAACAGAAGAGACCAAGGGATAAATGGCACCAAATATTGGAACAAAGAAAATCAGGATATGCCTGGAATATAATATTTTGTAAGAAAACAAGGACACTTTCACAGATGACTCAAGTATTTAAGAAAAAAACTGTCTTCATTTGATTTGTGCTACCATAACAGAATAACTGAGACTGGGTAATTTTTAAAGATAAGAAATTTGTTCCTCACAGTTCCAGAGGCTGGGACATCTAAGATCAAGGTGCTGGTATCTGGCTAGAGCCTTCTTACTGCATCATCACATGGCAGAAGGCAAAAGGGGCAAACCTCTTCTAATGAGCCCTTCTTATAGTGGCACTAACCCCTTTGCAAGAACAGCCCCCGTGGCCCAGACATCTCCAATTAGGACCTCCTGTCATTGTTGCTTTGGTTATTAAGTTTCCAACATGTGAATTTTGGGGCATGCATTCATGAAGCCATCATGAAAAGAGCTTCCATTGGTCAGGAAATGACAATTAAACAGCAGGTAAAGAAAATAAGCAGTCAATAATCAGTTCATGTTGAATCTTTAAAAAGAAGTCATGAGCTAGGCACAGGGGTGCACACCTATAATCCCAGCAGCTCAGGAGGTTGAGGCAGGAGGATCTCCATTTCAAAGCCAGCCTCAGCAAAAGCCAGGCACTAAGCAACTCAGTGAGACCCTGTCTCTAAATAAAATACAGAATAGGGCTGGGTATGTGGTTGAGTGCCCCTGAGTTCAATCCCCAGTACCCACCTCCCTAAAAGTCAGGAATCCATAACTATCCTCAAAATATGGCATGGGAGAAAGAAAAACTTGCAAAAATAAGACTTATGGCTTTCAAATAAACAAAATTGTGGAATAATGATCAAAACACCTGAATCACACATTCAAAGTGTTGGTTAATGCATATTAACAATTTCAAATGGTAAGTAAGAATTTAGTTTAAAGAATATTAAAATACATTTTGGCTAGCCAGATTAAAAGAGATATCTAAAAATTAAGGTAAAGTGGTTAGACAGTCTGGGAAAATTGATAAAGAAATAACTAAGGTAGACATGTAATATGAAAGGAGCACAAGAAATGATAGCATCATAAAATAATGCTGTATCAAATAATCCACATTGATTTATAACGGCCTAGTCCATGAGCCTCTGAGAAATAAAAGGAGTTCTGTAAATACAGTTGGGACAATGTTGGACTATTCCATCCTCTTCATTCTGCATAGGAGGGGGAAGGGCTACAAAAGCCCATGAGCAATGCAACTCACAATGTAGAATCATTCAAACCTGTCTTCTCTAATAAGCCAGACTTCCTAAGTGTCCATGCTCAAGAGACATGCAGTAGATTAAATTTTAAAAACTACCAGAATAATTAGGCTCCATCTTACAGAATTGAAGAAGGGCACTCTTGTTTTAATATGACTGAATAAAGACTGTGTTTTCCACATATCAACCTAGAAATAATCCTAAAGCAGAAAAAAGAAGCATGAATGCAAACTATCTTTGATGAAAATAAGAAACATCTGAAAGTCCACAACACAAACAGGAAATGCTATTGAAACGCAGTAAAGATCCAAGCATAACCAAAGATGTAAATCAGTGTACACAATCTGCTAGAATGAGTTTTTCCAAGGTGAATAGACATATCCTGAAGTGCAGAATCGATAGAATTTAGTTTGTAGCAATGAGAATATACTCCACGAGCTTCTAGCGGGTGCTTCCTTAAAATTGGTTTGACTCTTATAGGAGGAGATCTCTCTCATAGCAATGAACAGGAAATTGCCCCTAGATGGCCAACTGTTAAGACTTTGCCTCCTGAACCAGCAAACAAGGCTAGTGGCTGAGGGGTGAGGGCAGGGTAGATAGGGTTAGGTGGATCTGGGAAGGACATAAAGGGGGCCCAGTGCATTTTTAATAAAAATGTTAAAGGCTAATTCTAAACAATAGACAAAAAACACAGAAACAAAAAGTGTCAGACTAAAGAGAAAATTTAGAATCAAATTAAGAAGTCAAATAGAAGAGAATGAGTATCAGAAAAAATAAAATCATGAAAACTTCAAAAGGAAGAAGATAAAAAGGAGGTGGAGGAAGTAAGCTAGATCATGACTTCCATGGACCCTGGCACTTTTCTCATTAATTTCATCCCCCATTAAAGATTCTTTTAATTATATTTTATAACTATGTTGGTAAAAGATGAGTATAATAATATAATACACTAAAACATTTTCTTTAACAAAGAAGTTGATTTCAGTTCCAGGGGAAAAGAAATAAAAATACTAAAATTGAGTCAGGTGTGGAGGCACACACCTTGTAATCCCAGGTGCTTGAGAAACTGAGGCAGGAGAATGGCAAGTTTGAGGCCTGCCTAGGCAATTTAATGAGACCTTGTCTCAAAATTAAAAGTAAAAAAAAAAAAGGACTGAAGATGTAGCTCAGTGCTAAAGCACCCCTGGGTCAATTCTCAGTACTAGAAAAAACAAAATTAAACTAAAATTGGGATTAAGCAAAAAGCACATTGTTTATATCATTTAAATAACATGGCTGTGGTAAGAGCATTTCCTGCATGACTGAATTTAGTCTCCAAGTAATCAACAAAACAACAATGAACCTTAAGCTTTCACATGCCTGGCAGGGTTCCAAGCATGTTATACATATTCACTCATTTAACTCTCAACAAACTTACAAGGTAGACGTAGCATTAGCTCTAGTTTACTCAGCTCCAACTTCCAGGGTGAAGAATTTTCTTCTCAAGTCCTCATAGTGACCCCAATTTTATTAGACTCTTTACTAGAAAAGAATTCACAAGAGTTAATTTTAAAAATCTGCAATACTTGATGACTCACTGGATGTAGGGTTTGGGGCAGGGGATGTGGATGAAGGGTCAGGTTGTTACATTTTTCAAGTGAGTACAGAGGAGAATCTTGACTACTGAGAAGAAATGAGTGCAGTTTTAGATATATTGGGTTTAATATATCTAATGTCAGTGGGATACCCAGATGAGTATTTTTTAAATTATAACTGATCTTTCTAAAAGTCACTTGATAAACTTACATAAAAAGAAATCATACAACATAATATAACATAAATAGAAGAGGAAAGCAGATTGGAGGGAAGATGATTGGAGGGAAGATCATTGGAGGGAAGATCAGGAGGCTTCTCCCATAACTGTGATCATCCCTGCTGGGTTAGAGGGGCCCCCTTTGTGTGTTTCTATAGCACCATATCCTTCTCCTATCAGAGCACTTATTTAAAACTCTATTGCATCTGCCAGTTTACTGTGCGTTCCATAAAGGCAGCATCCTTATCTGTACAGTACATCATCAATCTCCATCACCTAGAAAAACAAATATCAAATGAATGAATGAGCAATCTTATTTGGTTCTTATTGTAGACCTTGGAAAAGGAAATTGTTCATCACTAGCAGTCAAGCTCAGATGTTTTTACTATGATGCCATACTTTTTCCATGGCACTTTGCCACTTCCCTATTTAAAGCAATTCACAAAAGAATGGTCAAGACTTAAAGGAACACATCATGAGGAACAGCTGTATAAACCAGTAATGTTTGGCTTGAAAAAGAGATGAAGGAAAATCTTGGAAGAGTCAGTCCTGTGTGCCCTGCTGGAGTTAGACCCCACCAACATACACATCACTGAAATACAAGAACCTTGTTATGCAGATATTCCTGAATAATAGAGGCAAGGCAGATTTTGATCTCAGAATAAAGAAAAGGTTTTGATCAAAGTTGTCCAAAATATAATGTTGCCTGAGAGAAAGTGAGTTCTTTGTCACTGCAAGATGATACAGGATGTTTTCGAGTTGGAAATGCACGTCTGATGGTTTTGAGTTATCAGTGTTGAGGTTACATGAGTCTTCTGCTTGCAATAAAGATCCAACAGGATCTCTGGTCCTTACCTAAAGATGAAATTTTCTACCATGAATGTATATGTTTTTGCCCATGTATGAGATACCACAGCAGAATGGGCATGCTGAGTTAGATAATCCTGCCTATTATTTTTATCCACTTTAAGATCTCACTTTGGCTTCCCTTGTAGACTTCATTGCAGAATGAAAAATGTTCTGACTAGCTAGCTAGATTATTCTAGTCACTTGGCAGTTAGATTTCTAAGGGAAATGATTGAATCCAGCACTCAAATTAATTGATATTTTTCTGAGTTTGTTTATTTCAGATCAGTCTAATCATGGTAGAACAAAGAATGAATTTGCACTTCTGGCCTAAAAGGCTAAGAACCAAATTCTGAAGTTAAGTGATCCACCAGTGTGCCTTCTAGCCTGCTCAAAGTTGCCACCTCCCTATGCCACACATGATGGATTACAAGTCGGGTACTCTGTGTCAGTGTCTCCACTTCCTTTAATTCATAATCATATTAATAATTATGACAGTGACAAAGAAGAACATAATGTAACCAAATGGGCTATTAAGAAATTGAACTAATTTGGTTGTAACCTGATTTTTTTGCTTGCAACTGTAGACAAATAAAAGTAATATTCCTCTTCTCTTTGGAAGTCTTCCAAGCCTCTGGGTTCCTAGGAGTTAGGGACCAAGATATTTTATGTGGGAAATGTGCAGTTAAGCTCTTTCAGGTATTGGGGAGGTGAAAATCAGGTAGACTCCAAGGGATTTCAAAAAATAAGAATTTATTTTTCCTTGAAGATACAAAACTGAGCCTGTTGGTATCAGGCCCTCCGAGATGACTGAATCTTGAAAGGACTGACCACTGGGAAGCTGGAGCAGTCTGAGCTCTAAGGCTTGGCAGCCTGCAGAAGGAACCCTGATGAAATGGAGCTACTGCAGAGCCACCCTCCACAGCGGGTCCTCTGTTCCCCACACCCAATCTGCCCCTAGCACCTCCTACTAACAGCCCTCACCCTTAGTGAAGGGGACAAGCAGACCTAAGGGCTTAGATGAGCCCTCAGGTAGGACACTGACATCCCTATGGTGACATCCAGTGGTCATAAAGAGCCATAGCAGCCGACTTGCAAAGGCTGAGTGATGGAGATGGTGTGAGCCTCCTGGTTAACTGCATAATCTAGGGAAAGGGAGGATAACTCAAGTAACTGATAACAGGCTCCACCAATAATGGCAGGTGGGGGCTTAAATTCTTCTAACTGTATCCATGAAAATAAAACACGTGTCACTACTTGAACTCAAATGTCGAGTAATTCATACCTGTAACTCTGGTCCCATTAATAATCAACCAACACCTTCATCTGAATCCCCAATCATTATCTCTACCCTTAATCTGTTTCCTTTTCTTAAGATTCCATAACTAGGAGGGCTTTATGGCTCATATGTTTTCTTTTCTTCATCTGGCTTTTGTTTATTACCTGTCTCTTCCTGCTGGAATTTAACTTTATGAAGGCAGGGATCGTGACTTTCCTATGTGCCACCATCTCCTTAGCTTTTAAAATAGTGCCTAGAATAAATTTGTTGAATTAGTGGATAAATTAATTGTATACCTGCAATTTAGGGAGCAGAAACTATATTCTAGGCAGTGTGCTATGAACTTTACTGATGTTACTAAATCCTTAAAATAGCCCAGTGGGACTATCATTATCCCATTTAATAGATCAGGGAGCTGAGGACTCAAACTATAAATTACTAAGATCTACTTCCCTTCACCATTCCTGTTTTTCATCTCACTGTTTGCCTTTCTTAAACATCCCCCCTCTTTTCCTGCTTTAGTTTGGATCATGACCCTTCCCTCTTTGCTCTCAAATAACTCACATGTAACTATCACAGCACTTTTGACATTCATTATTGCTGGTGTTTGAATCTCCCTATAAACTCTCAGCTCCTTGAAGACAGGGATTATCCCATCTTGGTGTTCACAAGACAGCATAGGGCCTGGAACACAGGAGGTATTCAAAAATGTTTTTATATGATGTGAAACTGGTGACCTATTTAATTCAGTGACTGAATGAAGGAGTAGGTTACCATGATCCTCACTCTTAGGTACTCCCCTTTGCTTCTCACTTTTATTCTATAATATTCTTGCTTTACTGAAGCAGGGAAAAATCCCCAGGCACTTGTGCCACACAGAGTACTTGGTGTGGGAAGCACAGAAATTAATAAAATGGTCCCTACTGAGAAAAGCCATAGTCTAGTAGAATTTGGTGGACAAATAACTGCAACAGTCATAATCAGTGTTATTAGCACTTTGGGATATGCAAGTGGTGGTTTGGGAGCAAGGAAGAGAAACATCCAGCTCTGAAGCAGGTGTGCCTTGGCTGCTTTTTGCAGGACAGTAAAGATGACCCTGAGCAGTCTGATACCATATATATTGAGTACCCCTTATCCAAAATGCCCTGGGATCAGAAGTATTCTGGATAACAAAAAGTTTCAGATTTCAGAATATAGGATTTACATCTACATAGTGAAATATCTTAGGGGATGGATCCAAGTCTAAACATAAATTTCATTTATGTTTTATACATACTTTATACACATAGCTAAAGGTAAGTTTGTACAACATTTTTAGCACACCTGCATTTTGACTGTGACGCATCACATGAAGTCAGTTGTGTAATTTTCCACCTTTAAGACAAGGTCCTTCCATGGTGGCAGTGGGACGTCAACTCAGCCCAGGCAGGTTCTTTACTTACACCATTGAAAAGAATTTCAGGATGGATCAAAAGCAAAGCACAAGCAAAGATTTACTAAAGGACAGCTAAACAAAGATATACACACTCAAAAAGCAGGGTGCCAACAACTCTAGCCTCTCAGAGACAAGGAACAATGCGCCTATGGTTGAGCTCTCTGACTAGATAAAGGATTTTCCTGGGAAGGAATGTGGAGGTTCCCAGGCCAGCTTTTGTGAAAATCTTATTCCATGTCAGTCACCTGATATTTGGGGTTCAGAATATTTCTTCTTGATTAAACAGTCTAATCATAAATCAGTTGTGGACACATTGTGTAGGTCTTTCAATCTGGTGACATTTTGATTATGTTATTGTTCTAATGGATCTGGTACTTATGTTATTATTCTAATGGATCTGGTACAAGCATTTGCTGGAGGTTTTGTTCATCTAACTAAAGAGACATCATGACTGACCTTGCTCATAGATCTGTGTCTTCATCTAGTAAAAGTCTCTTTCTCCCTGACAGCCCACCTATCACAGGTCATTTCAATGTGGTGGAATATTTTGGGTTTCAGATCTTTGGATTAGGGACACTCAACCTATAGCAGCATAAGGAGAAGTAGCAAGAGATAAGGCTATATAAACAAGCAAGGACCAGCTCATGAAAGGCCTTGAAGTTAACCTTAAAGATTCTGAGCTTCATTCTGAAGATGATGGGGACACACTGAGGGGACTGACTCAGGAGAGTGATGTGATCAGACTGAAAATTCAAAAACTGTTCAGGTGAAAGGTAAGGCCTAAAAGAAGGCAAGTGGACACATGAGTTTTTAAAAAAAAAAAAAACTGTACAGATCAGATTTACATAACTTTCCATGCTGGAGGGCACGAGTATTCTTGAGCCAATGAGGACTCCCAAACTTCTGTGTAGATGATACAATACTATTCATTGGTAAAGAAAATGCAGAAACGGAGAGAATTTTGAACCATTCCTACTAGAACCTGTCACATAGGAGGTACACAGTAAATAAATGGACTTGCAATGGAACTTACTTAAAAGGTAGAAGATAGATTGGTACTTTTGGAGTACTTTTCAACTACAGCTCATGACAGTGGTCTGGGTTGTAAGAGGCTGCTAGGAAAAACTTGGAAGTGAATGTCCATCAAAAAGAACCTAGAGTGAAAAGAGGGATGATTAAAGAATTCTGGAAAACCCAGCTCTTAAGGGAGCAGAGGAAAAAGAGACTAAGAGGAAATTTTTAAAAAACAAAACAGAACAAAAACATTATTGACATCTATTGAGCACATACAACAAAGGGCTGTACTAGGTGCTTAAAAAAATGTGATTGTAGCCGGGCGCGGTGGCGCACACCTGTAATCCCAGCACTTGGGAGGCTGAGACAGGAGGATCTCGGGTTCAAAGTCAGCCTCAGCAACTTCGCGAGGCCCTAAGCAACTCAGTGAGACCCTGTCTCTAAATAAAATACAAAATAGGGCTGGGGATGTGGCTCAGTGGTGGAGTGCCCCTGGGTTCAATCCCCAGTACCAAAAAAAAAAAAAAAAAAATGAACACGAACAAAGTGTTTAAGGAGCAGGTGGCCAGCAGGATGTTCCTATGTGACACTGGAATAGGGCCCAGGAATCAGGGGAAAGTGGAGAAATCATCTGACATTCAAGCTCTAACATTCAAGCCACTTTCAGTTCCAACATTGCCAATTCCTTGTACTGCCTTCTCCAAACCCACCCTCATCCTTTCACATGGACTCTGGAGTAGATGAAATTACTTTTATTGATTATGAGTGCAAATAGGTGTAAGCTGCGCCTCTTCTGTTAGAGGACACAAACTACTAGGCTGAAAAAGGAAGGGAGGGCCAGGAAGGGAGGGCCAGCGCTGGGCAGTGGATACGGGATTCGCTCCTTATTTGGGCGTGAATGCTGCATTCTGAAAGGATTTATTTTGGGCCGAGGCATAGACACAGAGGAGTCGAGCAGCACCAGCTATCAGGCTGCACTCTCTGTTTGAAGCACAGCCGTTCCGGCAACCCCAGGTCTCCCGGGATCTTCCTCCGTATCTTGCGGAGGCTCCGGTTCCACCGTGGACTCCAGCGGAGGCTGGGCTGCTTCAGGCTGGCCTTCAGCGCTCCTACTCGGCCCAAGGCGAGGTGGCTTGACCGGTGTGGATGGTGGCGCCGCAGGGCCTTTCCGGCCCGAAAGAGCCCGTCGAAGGTTTTGTACCTTCTGCAAACCAGTACGCCGCAAACGATGAGCCCGGGACTCCACCGGCTCCTCGTCAGAGCTCTCTCCAACTTCGGCCTCAGGCTGCTCTGGGCTCAATTCCGACTGGTCCGCCGGGTCCAAGGACTCTGGCGCCTTCTGGAAGGCTCTGGTTGGGATTTCCGCCTCTTCCTGCATGTGATCACACAGAATTGATCTTGGCAGCCCCTTACCCAGGACCAGCCTGAGACGCACGCCTCAATAACACAGGGGAAGCTGCCCCACCCTTTACCGCCACAGCCAGAGTAGGGAAGAAAATGCAGGCCTGGGAAGGTTAGGGGGCGGAGGAGGAATGAGAGACGAAGGGCCGCGAGAGAACTGCAGAAGTCTGTAAAGTAGGTGAGACCTTGTTCGGGCATGAAATAAAGGATAGTGGCCGCAAGGGCAAGAACCGGAGGAGTCAGAAAATTACCACTGAATGCACTCCCGACACCGTTATTTTATTTGGGGGGATGGGCTGGGACTTAGACCAAATTCTGCCGACGTGTCTGAGCTTTGGGCGGGCGGGGATTGGCCAGGCTGGGCTCGGGCGTGTGAAGGCGGGATGGGGATGCGTGTGGTTAGTGGGTGCGGCCCTGGAAGTCTGTTTCACAGCTGCCGGCGGCGCATGGGGTGGAGAATATCGACACGGTAGGCGGATGAGAAGGGAAGTCCCCAGAAGATGGCCCGGAGGCGGGAAAAGGTTCCACACTGGGGGACGCCCGAGGTCACTGACCTTAAAAAGCAGGACGTGTAGCTTCCCGCGCGCCACCAGCAGCCCGTGGTTGGCCTCCAGTCTCTGCACCTGGGCAGCGCGGCTCACCGCCCGCTCTTGAGCAGCGTCGGCGTGCGAGCCCACGCGCTCCGCTTTTGCCAGCAGCTGTGCCAGCGTGTTGCTGGTGGTGTCGTGGCTGCGACTCAGCGCGCCCAGGCCGCTTTGGATGCGGCGTACGGAGCCTGCCAGGCCGCCCTGCCTCTGAGCAAGGCCTCCCTGCCTCTCCTTCAGTGCCTCCAGCATGGTGGCCAGCTTCTCCAGCAGGGTCACCACCGTCACGGCGTGCACGGGTCCTCCAGGAGGAGCTCCGGACACAGGCCCCGGTTCCAGCGCGCTCTCCCCCATGATCCTTGACCGCCCTGCCTGCTGTCCCTGCGGCCGCTGGCTGCGCTTTGCGCTGGGGCCGCCCTTCCCCGGCTCCTCCCCAGCTCCCGCCGTGACTCAGGCAGGCGGAGTTGGCCTTTTCGGTGGGTGGGAGGGAGGGTGGAAGGGCAGGGGGCGGGATGTCTGTTGCGGGGTCCTTCCGAGGCGCTCCGGCTCCTACTGCCCCGC
Organism: Glaucomys volans; assembly: GCA_020662805.1. NCBI lineage: Eukaryota > Metazoa > Chordata > Mammalia > Rodentia > Sciuridae > Glaucomys > Glaucomys volans. The sequence continues at coordinate 241,427 of JAJEJO010004248.1, forward strand.
CCTGGCGAACCGTCGAGAAGCAGGTTGATCGGGCAAACCCTCTCCCTCTGAATTTGTGTTCCCCTCCTCCACCAGTTGCCTGGTGTACCTCTTTCTGGAATGTACTCCCCACAGCAAAGGGCGAGTCACGGAAATATTTATTTCATGCATCGTGTGGACACAGAAACTGTTTAGGTTAGCGCGGCAAAAGAATATCCAGAGCAGGGATGAGGGGAGCCGCCTCTCGGCCTCCCACATCGCTGAAAATTTTAGTCGGGCTGACCGCCCGCGGGGCACATAGGACTGGAGGCCCTGGAATGATTGGTTGCAGATCTGGGACTGCCTAGGCCTGAGGCCGCACTCTGTGACTAGTCAGACTGAATGTGAGCCAGGCGGGTGGGGCATCCTCTGGTATTCTCCTAACAGTCAATGCTAGGCTTTGGCTGCAGGCTTCGTTTTTGGCTTCTCTTTTTCATCTTGTTGGATATCATTATCTTGCTTTCTTAATGCACTTCTCTTTCTTTGGGCTTCATTGATGTAACTCAGCCGTGTCTAACTTTTGCCACCCCAAGCTTGGGGAACAAGCAGGACACCTCTGCTTTTGAAACCCTTGAAAGAGTTAGGTACTGGTATGTCTTTGTTTTGATGGAGGATAGTTGACTACACACACACACACACACACACACACGCACACCCTTTTCTGTAAATAGGTAAGAATAGCTGCTGAGAGTGAAGAATCGAAATTGCTGCTGTGGACAGGGAAAGAGTGAGCATGGAGGGTCCAGTTAAGGATGTAAATCATGAATTTGTAATGCCATTAGTTTGGAAAATCCCAGGCCTTATTTTTAGCAAGACTAAGCAAGTTGACTGTATCTCACAAGTACAAGCAATTCTTTGATCCTGTTTGCTCTCCCCCTTCCTCTCCTCACTTGACCTGTGAGGGTCATTTGATAACAACTATGGGAGAAAATCGTGCCGCTGGTAGGATAGAACTTGCCTGAAAAGATCTGATCTGACTTGAACATAGAAGTACAGCAGAGGATGGGCATCTGATGATACTAAGTTGGTGCCTGACATCTACGAAGTGGTAGAGCCTGGTCCTTCTGCTTAACCCAGAAGATAGACTGCCTTGGGAATCACCATCTCTTCCACTGGATCTACCTGCCCAGAGAGGAGCTTATTAAGGATGTGCCACTTAGAGTGCTTTCAGATTGAGCAAACAAAATCCAATTCAGAAACATCTTAGTAACAGGAAACCCAATTCAAACAATTTAAAGACTTTTGGTAAAGTGATAATTAAGTGTTGGGTGGGCACAACTCCAAACCTTTTTCTTGACAGTTTCTTCAACTGCACCCCCTTTTATCCCCAACCTGGCATTGGCTTCATTTTCAGGTAGCTACGTAGTAGTTTCAGGTCTCACATCTCTAACAAGATATAGAAGAAAGACAAGGCCATCATAAAATTTAGGATACTTGTTTCCAAGAAGCTCTCTGTCACAGACTTTTTCTACTTGCCTCACTCTGGGTTGCATAGCCATTCCAGGACCAAATTCTATGACCAGAAGTGTGTCATGTGTTGATAGGCGTTAGGTCCTTAACCTATCACTGACAAGAGAGCTAATAATCCCCTTTTAATAAATCAGGTCCACCTCTGGAGCAGGGTAAGTTCAGTTTCCTGAGGAATATGTGGTTGATACAGAAAGAAAAGTGGGTATCGCTATAAAAATCTGAGTACCTCTAGGAATGAGTAGTTGTTAGTCAGATTTCCATTACTCTGACAAAATACCTGAGATAAACAACTTAAAAGGAGGAAAGATATATTTTGGCTTACATTTTCCAAGGTTTCAGTTATTTGGGGGCCTGTGGCAAGGCAGTACATCATGGTGGGGGTGCATGGTGGAGTAAAGCTCTTCACCTTATGGTGACCAGGAAGCAAAGAGAGAAAGGGAGGAGCCAGGGTCTTAATAGTCCCTTCAAAGGCATACCCCCAGTGACCTATCTTCCTTTCACTAGGCCCCATCTCCCAAAGGTCCACTTCCCAATAGCACCACAGGCTGGGGACCAAGCCGTTAGCATATGAGACTCCAGAGGACATTCAAAATCCAAACCACAACATCAGTCACTCAAAAATATCTACTCTAGAAAGTCTGTGAAAGAATCCACAGCCTTAAAGAAGGGTGCTAAGAGAGTCCAATGTATTAGGAAAGAAGAACTACTTGGATAGATATTTTTCAATGACATAAAAAAGAAACCATGTGGTGACAGTGGCCGAGATTGGAATTATGCTGCCATAAAACAGGAGACACTGAAAAACGAAATAGAAGCTGAAAGAGGCAAGGAAGAGTCCTCCCTGAGAATCTTCAGAAGGAACATGACCCTGCCAATATCTTGATTCCACACTAGCTTCTAGAACTGTGAGAGCATAAATTTCAATTGTTTTAAGCTATCTGGTTTGTGGTAATTTTTTGCATGCCCTGGAAACTAACCCAGTCCCAACTCAGTGGCTCAACTTGTGAATTTCCAACTTTACAGTGCCATCTACAAGTAGAAACTGTACTTCAAATTTTAAATCTGGATCTTTTTCCAGGTGGTGATACACTCTCCTTCTCCTGAAGCTCCTGTTCAACCACAAATACTTCACAGTGCACTCTGCTGCTAAGATATTTCCGTAGGTTAGGTGTAGTTAGTGTACTTATGATACTTTCAACTTAGGATGGGTTTATCAGGTCCTAACCCATTATAAGTCAAGAAGCATGATTAATGCTGATTAATCATCATCAGTATCACAGTATCCACTTACTTAAGATGACCTACCTAAGTGACACCCACTTCAGTTAATTCGCTGGATGTCTGAAGTTCTATATAGGAAAAGTTAATAGAACCTGGAGACTCCCAGTAGAACACAGACAATTAAACTAACAGTTGGCCGGATATAATGGATGTTACAAAAAAATTATTGGGATAATACAGAAGTTGAGCTAACAAATGCTTTTTAGAAAACTAAAACAAAGATATTGTCCACCCTGTCAAGAGAACCTTTATAGACTGGCCTATAGGTGATAGCATACTATGAATAAGTATTGGCACCATTAATGACAAAAACAAACAAACAAAAATTCCCCTACACCTTTTGTCAATACTGGCCATGCCTGAAATATAGCTGCCTAGAAAGACCTGATTAACGGTGGCCCTCTTCTCTACCAAAGCCAAGAAGAGCCGGGTGCTCCTTTTACTTTGAGAGCACAAAGGAAACCCCCAAAAGAAATAGATCAGGTTGCAGTGCCTTTGATGGTATCGTTTTACATCTTTGTTTTCTTCATTTCTCAGTAGTCAGGTGCTCCACTAAAGAATGCTGCCAAGATCCCCTGAAACGAAAGTGGCAGACACAATGCAGTTCTTAACATCATACCCAAGAGGAGGAATATCAGGCCCTTAGGTCCAGCAACCAGGGAGAGATCCAGCAGACAGGAATTGCCTACAGTAGGAAGTACTTAAACCTATGACAGGTAAAGAAACATGAGTAATACCTCCTGCCACAACAAAGAGCAACAGTTAATAGATGTTTGGGTGTAGAGTCAGTCTGTGCTCCACCCTGGAATTCTGAGTGTTTTGAGGATCAAGCCCAGGGTCTTGCACATGAATGTTCTACCACCAAACCAGCCCCTCACCTTGGGAATTTTGTTTGTTTGTTTGTTTGTTTGTTTGTTTTTTGTACCAGCCAGGGATTGAACCCAGGGATTCACTTGAGACACATCCCCAGCCCTTTGGGAAAAAAAAAAAAAATTTTTTTTTTTTTTGAGACAGGATCTCATTAAGTTGCTTAGGGCCTCACTAAGTTGCTGAGGCTGGCTTTGAACTTGTGAGCCTCCTACCTCAGCCTCCCAAGTCACTGGGATTACAGGCATGCGCCACTACTTTAGTGTCACCTGGGGATTCTTACACACTCTATATTTTGGGTCATCCAAAAACTTCACTCTGAATAGGGTTGACAAAAGCCTTAGTGACAAAACTAGCCAAGTCATAAGACACAATCTGGCCAGTTCTATCTGTCGAAGGTCACCTATCACAAGGGTCAGGGCTGACACCTCTATAACAAAAGACAAGTTAATGAGAAAAAGGCACAACAAATTTATTTAACCAAAGAAGACTTCAGAAATGAAGACCCAGGAAAAACTATTTCTATACTTAGATTAATGAAGAATGGACAGCTATGCAGAAAAGTAGATGGACAGAAAGGTATGATGTCATGACAATAGGACAACTGGAGAAACCCAGCAAGGCCTGTCCAGATTCTTCCTGGCCTCTCTGTGTAGCAGTCCTTTCTCCTGGGTAAGAGGAAGAACTTCCCTGGAAAGAGAATATTTAACGTAGACAGAGTGACCTTTCCAGGTTTTAGGGCTTGCTTTGGGAGAGAGGGGTTCTAGTTTCTATTACTTTTCTTGGAGATGCATACTTCTGGTTTCTATGAAAGACTTCAGGAGAATAGAGGGAGAAAGATGGTGGGAAACAGGACAGGAAGTCAAAGAAACCTTGCTTCCGAGGCTTTCCAATCTCCCTAAATTCAAAATATGCAAGGTGCAAGGCACAGTGGTGCACACCTGTAATCCCAATGATTTGGGAGGCTGAGGCAGGAGGAGTTTGAGGCCAATCTGGGCAATGTATCAAGACCCTGTCTCAAAAATAAAAAGGACTAGGGATGTGCTGTGTTCTATCCCCAGTACTGGAAAAAGGGAGGGAAGTACTGAATGTGCTAAAATGTCATACCTTGGGGAATCATTTTCTGAGCCCAAGTACATATTTTCAGCCCTATCAGTCAGAAGGAAAGATGAAAATGAGGTCTCTGTTATTTCTGCCTCTCCCACCAAGACGATTTGAGGATGTAGGGGAGGGAGAAGGGCAGGTTTTATAAGGAAAAGTAGAGCAGATGTATTAAGGATTTTAGACTAAGGTAATGATTTCAGCAGTTGAGAATTCTACTCTTTCAGGCAACTGCTGGCTCACTGCTGGTTGCTAGTGGAGAGATTCACCAGCGGTCCCCGGGTTACTTGTGCATTGGTACCCTTTGTCTCACATAATGATACAGCCTAATAGTCTCTGATTGTTAAACAGAACAAACATCTAAGAAAGGATGAGAGATGTCTATGTGAGTTCCTTATACAAGAAATATCCCTGACCCTGGGCATCACTTTGAGATACTGAGGCAAACTGGTACATCCTTCAAGGATTGAACCTTTGTATCAAAAGTTACAACACGAAGCACAGACAGAACCACCCATTTAACAGGGAATGAGCCCCAGTGGACAGGCATTACTTCCCACCCTTTGTCACTGACATCCTGTGTATGGAAAGGGTAAGGCCATTTTACACAATAAGTGATCTCTGTGCCACTGGCAATTAAAATAGCAATAAATTTGGGGCAGCAGGAAATAAGAATTTGCACTGACTCCAGAAATTAAAATATCCAAATAGATGGAAGATGGCATAGTATGACCAAGTGGTTGAGGAATGCCTTTAATAGCAAGAAACGGGCATATTGCTTACTTAAATGGCTGTCGTTGTGCTTCAGATTTTAGTGGATTGAACAGAAACATGCCCAGGTCCTAGCTCCCAGTACCTGTGAATGTGGCCTTCTTTGGAAATATCAACTTTGCTGACAGAATTAAGTTAAGGATCTTGAGATGAGAGCAGCCTAAATTTAGGGACAGGGGCTCTAAGCCCAATGACTAATGTTCTCATAAGAAGAAAAAGAAGACCTAATTTTACACAGAAAAGGAGATGAAGAGGAGATAGAGGCAGAGATTGGAGGGAAGCCAAAGCCAAGGAATGCCAAGGGTCACCAACAGCCATCAAAAGTTAGGAGAGATGCATGATACAGATTTTCCCTCATAGCCTTCCCAGGGCGTGAATCCCTTCCAAAACTGATTTTGTGCCTCTGTCCTCCAGAACTGTGAGGAAATACATTTCTATTGTTTTAAGACAGGCAAGTTTCTTTCTTATGAGAACATTAGTCTTTTTTTTTTTTCTTTGGGGTCCGGGGGTTTGAACCCTAACCCTAACCCTATCCCTAACCCAGGGCCTTGTGCTTATGTGGCAAGCACTCTACCAACTGAGCTATATCCCCAGCCCAAGACAGGCAAGTTTCTGCTAGACATGGAACACATGCTTGTAATCCCAGTGACTGGGGAGGCTAAGGCAGGAGGATCACAAGTTCAAGGCCAGCCTGGACAATTTAGTGAGACCTTATATCAAAAAACCAAAAAACAAACAAAAAAAATAAAAACCCAGGTAAATTTGTGGTAATTTTTTACAGTCGCCCTAAGGAACTAATACACACATAGATGACTACAGAAAGGATTATGGCAGAAAAAAACAAAAAAACAAAAACAATGTAACAATAAGTAAATCAATAAATATATAGTAGGTGGATGTTTTGTCCAAGGTTCACTGGGTGCATCAGAGCACTGGGCACCTGGGATAAGACCACGGTTGGCACGAGCCCTGAATTTTGAAGGATATAATTGCTGCTAGAGCCAGTTGTCAGGATGTGGGAGTTGGACTTCTCCCCAAAAATGTCCTGGGACATTCCAAAAGGCAAAAAGCCTGGAAGCAGTTACTGAATGGATGGTATTGAATCTCTTTCAGCCGTCACAGAATGCAAGGCACTCTGACAGCAGAGAGGCTTAGCCTGGATTAGAGTTCACATTTTTTAAACAAATCATAGAGAAGTCACCATCAAAGAACTGCAGTCCTCTACCTTAAGAGCTAATGTGGCAATTCTCAACTACAGTCTCTGATTCAGTCATATATTTTACCACCCACATGATAAATAGCAGAGCAGATTACTTGGTAATGGTGTGCTTTGCCTCTCACAGGCAGTCCTCTGTTTTTGGTTTTGTTTGTTTGTGGTGTAGGGATGGAACCCAGGACCTCTCCCATGCTATGAAAGTGCACTACAACTAAACTACATGCCCAGCCCTTCTTAGTTTTTTTATTTTAAAACTGCTATTAAATTTATTTTAAATTGCTGAGGCTGAACTCAAATTTGTGATCCTACTACCTTAGCCTCCCAACTAGCTGGGATTACAGGTATGAGCCACTGCACCTGGCTCGTAGGCAGCCCTCTGGATTGAGAGATAGAATGGGAAACTGAAAACTATATTGAATAAGATCCATAAGCAGCGACTCCAAACAGGAAATGACTTAAAATTATAACTACATGAATGACAAATACTGTGATCCCAGCTACTTGAGAGATTGAAGCAGGAGAATTGTAAATTCAAGTTAAGGCTGGGCAACTTTGTGAGACCTTAAAAATAAAAAAAGGCTGAGGATATAGCTCAGTGGTAGAGCACCCCTGGTTCAATCCCCTGACAACCACCACTACCCAGACCAAAAAAGAAAGAAAATGATATAGAACTGCAGCTCTGCAACTTCTTATATCTTAGCATCAACATCCCCCTATGTATCTAGGGCTGGGCCCAGGGAAGGTGAAGTCATTTTGAGCCAGCCACCCAGTATCTACACCTGGGAAATAATTTGACTTATAAGATTGAGCACTACACCCAATCAATAAATGGACTAAGGAACTAAACAGAGACTTCACAGAAAAAGAAATATAATCAATCAACAAACATGAAAAAATGTTCATCATCTCTAGCAATTAGAGAAATGCTAATCAAAAGTACTCTAATATTTTGTCTCACCCCAGTCAGAATGGCAATTATCAAGAATACAAGCAATAATGAGTGTTGGTGAGGATGTGGGGAAAAAGGTACACTCATACATTGTTGGTAGGACTGCAGATTAGTGCAACCACTATGGAAAGCGTATGGAGATTCCTCGGAAAACTCGGAATGGATCCACCATTTGACACAGCTATCCCAATCCTCCGTTTATACCCAAAGGACTTAAAATCAGCATAATACAGTGATGCATCCACATCAATGTTTATAGCAGCTCAATTCACGATAGCAAAATTATGGAACCAGCCTAGATGCCCTTTAACAGATGAATGGATAAAGAAAATGTGGTACATATACACAATGGAATATTACTCAGCCTTGAAGAAGAATGAAATTATGGCATTTGCAGGTAAATGGATGGAGGTGGAGAATATCATGCTAAGTGAAATAAGCCAATCCCAAAAAACCAAAGGCTGAATGTTTTCTCTGATAAGCAGAAGCTGATCCGTAGTGGGGGTTGGGTAGGGAAGAATGAAAGGACCTTGGATTGTACAGAGGGGAGTGAAAGGAGGGGTTGCAGGTGGGGATGGGAAAGATGGTAGATTGAGACAGACATTATTACCCTATATATATTTATGAAAAATTTTTTAAATATTTATCACTGTCAAAAAAAAGATAATGAAAAAATAAATAAAAGTAATAAAAAAAGATTTAGCACTGCATTAGTTGGATGGTGTTTAGTTATGGGATTTTGTTTGAAAAATACCAATCATTTGTTTGGTATCTATTAAGTTTGAATCTTAAAATATCCCACAAATGCTATGTGTCAGAGGCATGGTTCCCAGCTGTTGGTGCTGTCTAAGGGGTCAGAAATATTAGGAGGTGGGGTCAAGTTGGAGGAAGTAGGTCAAAGGAGGCATGTTTTGAAAAGGCTTATTTTATTCCCAGTCCCACTCTCCACCCCCCTGCAACTGCTTCCTAACTATAATGAGGTGAGCAAACCCTTCTGCCATAATGCTCTGCCTCACCATAGACCTAGAGCAATGAAAGCAGCTGACCAGACTGAAATCTCTGAACTTGTGAGCCAAAATACATGTTTCCACCTCCAGTGTTCTGTCACAGTGATGGAAAGCTGACTAACACAGTATCTAAAAAAGAGATAGTTGTTAATCCATTCAGTTAAAGATGTTGGGGGAGAGAGCTTACCCTGGGCAAAGAACAGCACTGGCTCTTTGATTCCATCCACTCACTGTAGATGCAGTTGACATGTTTTAGCAATATTGTACAACGCTAATTACCCTACTGAACATTTCTCCTACTTGAATTCATTGAATTTTTAAAAGCAGAACAGAAAGATGCTCAGAACCAGACCAAATGCATAATAATTAACTAACTGAGCTATTCAGGTATGGCAGTTAAGAGGCCTTGAAGATGGTTAAAATCTTTTAATAGGTCTCTAAGCTTACCCATTTAGTTCAAAGGTAAAATGATCCCTGAGTCCTTAAGACTGAGAGCCCAGGTTATTGGCATCAAGACCCCTTTCAGTTAAGTGTGATGGCATTACAATAATCCAATAAGGGCCCTGGAAATCATATACTCTGCAAAATCAGTCTGCCACCTGCTATTCAACTTGCATTTGTGGGACCTGTAGCTTAATTAGGACTCCTGTTATTAACAGGTAGTTGGATGAAGGAAATACCAGATGTGGATAGGGCATAGGTTGTTTTGTATGTTTTTGTACTGAGAATTTAGCTCAGGAACACTTTACCACTGAGCTACACCCCTACCCTTTTTTTATTTTTATCTTGAAACTGAGTTTCCCTAAATTGCTGAGGCTGGCTTTGAACTTAATGATCCTCATGTCTCAGCCTTTCCAGTTGCTGGGATTACAGGCATGTGCCACAGCACCTGGTTAGGCATAGGTTTTAAGATGTCCCTCCTGTCATCAGATTACATCTAAGCCATATAATGAATGGGCTAAAGAGCATTAAGTAAGGTACTTGTGTTCCTGCTTTCCAAACCTAAACTGTGTGAAATACAGCAGGAGGAAGGAGAACTGGTCTTGAAGTCACATCCCCAACAAAGTAGATTCAGTCAAGGGTTGATTTGCTTGGGAAGTTCATGTAGGTGGGGGGATGCTGTATAAGGGGCTGGAGCCATATTATTGATGTGAGCTTAAGATGAAAAAAGAAGAAAGAGATAAAGATGGGGAAGGGGAAGGAAAGGGAGGGAAATTTTTATGAGACAGAAAAATGTAATGTTTAGCCGGTGTTGCACTCACAAAGGTTGCAAATTTTAAATTGTGAATTCTCAAATGAAAAATAAGAACTACTCTCTATACTTAATTTAGGATTTGTAATTTCCTCAGGAAACCAGATTAGAGTGCCCCCTGGTGAAGCTTGCAGGATCTACCAAGAAAAGCAAACCTGGACCCCTGCAGGGTTAGAGGGATGAACTGGGAAACCAGGAAAACTGGGCATCTCGGTGGTAAAGATCACTGGAGGAGGCCTGTGGGGTCTCAATATGCGACTCATGGGGAGAGACTCTGTTACTGCTGCCTGAGGCCCTAATCACAAATAATGGGAGGAGCAAGTAAGTTTCTGGTTCAGCATTGTCCAATATAAATGTAATGTATGTAATTTTTTATTTCCTAGTAGTTACATTTTAAAAAAGAGGAAAGTGAAATTAATTTTAATAATGTTATTTAATTCAATATATCCAACATTTTATCATTTCATGAAATCTTTTTAAAAAGTATTTAATTAGATATTTCACATACTTTTAGGTCTATGAAATCTGCTATGTATTTTTTATTTACAGAACAACTCAATTCAGACACTAAATTTTCATTAGAAATAATTGGTCTAGGGTTGGGGTTGTGGCTCAGTGGTAGAGCGCTTGCCTAGCATGAGTGAGGCAATGGGTTCGATCCTCAGCACCACATATAAATAAATAAATTAATTAAAGGTCCATCTGCAACTAAAAAATTTTTTTTAAAAAATTGGTCTGCATTAGCTGGGCGCGGGAGCACACGCCTGTAATCCCTGCACTTGGGAGGCTGAGGCAGGAGGATCCTGAGTTCAAAGCCAGCCTCAGCAACTTAGCAAGGCACTAAGCAACTCAGTGAGACCCTCTCTAAATAAAATACAAAATAGGGCTGGGGATGTGGTTCAGTGGTGGAGTGCCCCTGGGTTCAGTCCCCAGTACAAAAAAAAAAAAAAAAAAAAAAAAAAAAAATTGGTCCACATTTAGTTCGTTCATAAAATTTACAGTTGAAAGGTAGATTCATATACCCAAATTGTTCCAAATATGCTTAAGTTTTCAGCAGCTGAATCAAGCAAGCATCAGGAGTTTTTGTTTTGTTTTGTTTTGTTTTGTTTTGTTAGAGTAGGGGGAATTGGTTTTTTGTTGTTTTGTTTTTTTGTACTGGGGATTGAACCCAGGGGCACTGAATCACTGAGCCACATCCCCAGCCCTTTTTTATGTTTTATTTAGAGACAGGGTCTCACTGAGTTGCTTAGGCCCTCACTAAGTTGGTAAGGCTGATCTTGAACTCAGGACCCTCCTGCCTCAGCTTTTCGAGCCGCTGGGATTACAGGCCTGCACCACAAAGCCCTGCATGTAATTATTTTTGTTTACCTAGAGGTGGGGTTTGAACCCAGTGCCTGGCACATGCTAAGCAAGTACTCTAACATTGAACTACATAACCCAGCCCTTCAGTTTTTAAATTCAAACTATTAAAATTAAATTAAGTGGAAAGAGAAACTCAAGAGTCAATCCTGCAGGAGATTTGTGCTTATCAGATCTATGCTTTTTTCTCAATTTTGGTAAAAACTGACTCCTGAGTAGATAATAAAGTCACAGAAGGAGGAACCCAATCTCATACAGTAAAGTATGAAGGTAAAAGGTAGTATCAGTAGGTAGGAAGTAAAAGGTAGAATCAGTATCTAAGGCTCTAAATTTCCTTTTAAAAAGGAGATTGTCTCCATCAGCTGAAGCCTGGTTGCCTCAAACAACTAAGCCCTGAGAATCCACCCTCTAGTCTAAAGTTACTTACCCACACGTGGCAGAGCTCTGGACCACTTGCAAGGCATTCTTGAGGTTGGGGAGGACAGAGGTAACCTTGGTTCGTCCCTCACTGCCCAGCAGAGCCGACAACTTTTTCTGGGCCTCTCCATTTTTTCTCCATTCTGTGGGCCGACCTACTTGCTGACACTGTATTTTTTCTCATAACAGTAAATCCTCATTTTGTGGACTCAATATTTGCAAATTCATCTACTCAAATTTGTTTTTATTCCCCAAAATCAGTACTCAGAGTGCTTTTGTGGTCATTGTCAGACATAAAGTGACAAAATTCGAGTTGCCAAACAGCACACATTCACAGCTGAGGTCTAACAAGGCAATATTCTGCCTTTTTTTTCCCTCACATATACTTTTGTTTAATTAGCCCTATTACTACTTACTACTAATTCACTCTCTTAAATAGTCCTATTATTTATTTATTTATTTATTTATTTTTAAAAATTTAGTCAATGCACAATATGTATGCATATGTATGGGCTACAGAACAATAATTTGATACATGTATGCAATACGTAATGACCAAGCCAGAGTAATCAGCACTTCCATCTTTTCAAACATTTATCATTACGGTGCACTGGGAACCTTCAGACTCTTTCTCCAGTTTTTTCTAAATATGTCATAGATTAATGTACATTATATTTACCCTAATAGGCTATAGAACACTAGAAATAATCCCTTCCCTCCAACTGTATTTGGTAGTTGCTATCTGACCTTTCTATCTCCCCTCCCCCTCCCCTGCCTCGTCTCCTGTGACCACTGTTCTACCCTCTTCTTCTACGAGAATGACATTTTTAGTTTCTACAAATGAGTGAGAACATGTGGTATTTGTGTTTATGGGCTTGGCTTATTTCAGTGATGTCCTCCAGTTCCATCCACTTTGATGCAGATGACAAGATTTCACTATTTTTATGGCTGAATAATGTTCCATTGTGTATATACATACATACCACATTTTCGTTAGTCATTCATCTGCATTGAATACCACATGGATCTATATCTTGGCTACTGTAAATAGTGCTGCAATAAACATTGAAGTGCTGGTATCTCTTTGATATAATTACTTAATTTTCTTTGACTATATACTCAGAAGTAGGATTGTTGGATCATATAGAAGTTCTACTTGTCATTTTCAGGGGAACTTCCATACTGTTTTCCATATCGGCTATACTAATTTACATTTCCACCAATAGTGTGTATGAGTTTCCCTTTCTCTTCATCTCGCCATCATTTGTTTTTTGTCTTTTTACAATAAATAGCCTTTCTAACAGGTAAGATGATTTTCATTGTGATTTTGATTTGCATTTTCCCAGTGACTAGTGATGTTGAGCATTTTTTCATATATTTTTTGGCTATTCATTTGTGTAATTCTAAGACGTGTATTCTGACCCTCTCTCCATGTTTTAATCAGATTATTTGCTTTCTTGCTGTTGAGTTGTTTGCATTCTCTATATATTCTAAATATTAATCCCTTCCAGATAAACAGTTTGCAAATATTTTCTCCCATTCTGTAAATTGACTCTTCACTCAGTTGGTTGTTTCCTCTGTTGCGCAGGAGTTTGCTAATTTGATATAATCCTGCTTGTCTATTTTTTGCTGCTGCCTTTTTCCTTTGTACCAGGGATTGAACTCAGGGGCACTCGACCACTGAGCCACATCCCAGCCATATATTGTATTTTATGTAGATACAGGGTCTCACTGACTTACTTAGCGCCTCACTTTTGCTGAGACTGGCTTTGAACTTGCGATCCTCCTGCCTTAGCTTCTCAGAGTCGCTGGGATTACCTGCTGGGATTACCTGCTGGGATTACAGGCGTGGGCCACCATGCCTGCTTGCCTTTTTTTTTCCCCCCCAGCTTTTGTACTGCAAACAAATGTCCTTTTTGTGACCTATGTTGTGCCACATTTTTTGCATTTTTGTTGGTGGTTTCACTGCTTGTAATAGCCCCCACACTTAGTGCTGGTGGGCTGGCTACTGTTCCTAAGCCAAAGGCTGTGATGTGCCTTCAGAGAAAGTACGCATATTAGATAAGCTTCGTTCAGGCGTGTATTATGGTGCTGCTGGCCTTGAGTACAATGTTAAAAAATCAAAAATATTTTTCAGGTAAGGTGTTTTTAAACAGAAACACATATGAAACAAGGTTATATGTTAATTGGCTGATGAAAGTATTGTGTTCATAATTTTTCAGTAAACTAACTCTGTTTTCCTTAGGAGTAATGATTCAGTATTCACTGGTCAGTATTTGCAGTGACTTTATGTAACATAATTACATTAAGGGAATTGAATTTAGATGTATATGTGTATATAAGATACATGCACACTTTAAAATACATTAATAACAAATATACAGGTATGTATTTTTATAAAAATCTTAGTGCAATTTTCTATTTATTCCTCTTATGACCCACATAGTAGCTGAGTCTACCTTTGTTCCTTGAAAGTCCTAGTTTGAACCCTACCAATTCCAAAGCCTTTGAACATCTAAAGTTCTCTCAGAAACATTTAGCAATTCTCAAGCTCTATTTTTTCCACCCCACTTCCCTGTCCATTTCCTAGAGGGTAGCCATTCTCTCAACTTCTAACAGAACTGATTTTGTTAGGCACAGTTTTAAGGCTTTTGTGCATATTAATTCAATTAATCCTATCCCATTTCACAGTGAAGAGCTGGGGAAACATAGAGGTTAAATGGTTACTTGCCAAGATAGCACTACTGATAAATGGCAGAGATGGGATACAACCCAGACATCTGCTTCTTAAACAAATAAACCATGCTACTAAAAATACAACGGCAACTAGAGAGACAGTAAAATAGACTTGTTGGAAAAGAAACACTAACCACCAAATTGTTCTCTGCATGTAGCTTCAAATATACTCTATCATTTTATTTCTTCTCACTACCCAGTGAGGAAGCCAGGAGGATCAGGGGGAAAGGAAGGGACCCAAGAGTCACAGGTATAAGTGGCAGAGTTGGTTTGGGGCCCAGTACAAAATAAATTTTATCTTCATTTCACAGAGGAAGAAACCGAGGCCAGGAGGGCCTAAACAAGTTACAATCCCAACCCTCCAGATGGCCCTGCAAAGGGCTCTGCACAAAGGTGATGTTAAACCTGTCTCGGGTCCTACCTCTTGGCTGAATGATTAGATGCTAATTGATTCCTCAGACCACTTGAGACAGCCTGGAACCTCGACTGTACTAATACTAATGACAGGGATTTGTAGGTGTCTAAGATTACCAGATCTAGCAAATAAAAGTACAGACCATCCAGTGAAATTTGAGCTTCAGATAAATGACAAATATAGTTTAAGCAGATCTCATGAAATATACTTTAAAAGTTATTCATTTGTTTATATGGAATTCAATTTTAACTGAACATCCTGTATCTTGTCTGTCAACCCAATCCATGAATTAGGTAGACACTGGAGAAAGAAAACAAAAGAATTACGGAGATGGGTGAGGCAGAGTGAGCAAGAAGAGGCACTCCGTATTTGAGAACCCAGAAGGGCTGACTTGTGGGTACTTGGTCTGTCCTAACACCCATGACAACCTTGTGGAGGGGCAGAAGAGCACCCACCTGGTTCTGAAAGGTCAGAGCTCCTATCCATACACCTGGGTTCAAATCCTAGCTATGCTGCTCCCAGTTGTGTGCTATGGATCATTCACTTAATCCAGAGCTTGCTTTTTCTAATAATGAATTGAAAATGACACTGACCACACTAATGTTGCATAATGAATTATTTTCCCATCCAAATGTTCTCTTATTGTGGATCTCTTTTTATTAAAAAAAAAAAGTTGTATGCCTCTGAATGCTGAACATTTTCAGTGATCACACATGACTGGCAGCAAGGAGAAATTCGGATAGGTTTGATAAGCAGGACTACACCCTAATACACACAGAGAACTGGCTGTGAGTCCTCTCTCTGCCATCCTCCACTTATTCACTGGGTGAATCTAGCAACATCACTAGCTCTCTCTAATCTTCAGGCCATTTCTCAAGCACCCCCAAATAGCTGGTGGGTGAAAGAGAACATGGTAAATGCTGCCAAATGATGAGGTGATGTTACGACTAGGTGGTGGAGAAATGAGACATCAAAGAAGAGAAGTCAGGCACGGTGGTGCATGCCTGTAATCCTCAGGAGGCTAAGGCAGGAGGATTGTAAGTTCAAAGCTAGCCTGTCAAAAGAAAAATAAAAAGTGCCAGGGATGTAGCTCAGCGGTACAGCACTCCTGGGTTCAATCCCCAGTACTGGCTTTGCGGGGAGAGACACCCCTACCCAAGATGGAGGCTTGCTAGCATTCTGTGAGTAGCAGCTAAAAATATTTCCCAGGCCTGTCTCCATGTGGTCAGGGGACACAGCCTTTTACTCAGCTCAGCTGCAGTACTTTTCTGCAACACTCATCACTAAAGTGGAAGAAAATTTGAAACACATGAGTTCCCTGTCCCACTCATCCATCATTCCTCAGCAAGTATTGCAGATATTATGCAATCATCCCAGTACCCACAGGGGGCTGGTTCATGAACCCCATCGTGATACTAAGCTCCTCAGATGTTGCTCAAGTCTCTTATGTAAAAATATAGTATATCTGCATACAACCTTCACATTTCTTCCCATATACCTTAAATCATCTCTAGATTATTTATAATGCCTAATGTAGTATAAATGTTATGTAAACAGTTGTTATACTGTATTTTTTAGGAAATGGTGACAGGAAAAATGTCTGCACATGTTCAGTACAGGCTGAATGAATCATCAGAGACCTAACTACACTGCACATGAATGAGATGCTAAGAGAAAACAGTACTTGAATGAGCATGGACGAGAGACCAAAGTCTATGAAATGAAGAAGCTGCAGCAAAATATGCCTACTCATTACCTCATTCAAATGGATTCAGCGTTGTGCTCAGCTCAGTGTATGGAAAATTCAAGTTCTGCCTTTTCGAACCTTCCAGAATTTTTTTTCTTAATACTTTTTTTTATCAGCAGTTGATTGAATCTGCGGATGTGGAGCCCAAGGATACAGAGGGCCAACTGTGTAATGATACTAACAAACCATCCAGGCACCTGAAAAATGCAGTGTGACCCAAAACCCATTTTCCTAAATGTTCTAAGGGTTTCTTTAGCCCTGCACTGTCCAATTGTTTTAGTCAGTTTTTTTACTGCTGTGACTTAAAGACCCAATCAGAACAATTTTAAAGGAGGAAAAGTTTGTGGGCTTATGGTTTCAGAGGTCGCCATCCATAGACAGTAGGCTCTGTTCCTTGGAGCTTGAGGTGAGGCTTATAACATCATGGCAGAACGTATGGCAGAGGGAAGCAGCTCACACAGTGACCAGGACGCAGAGAGAGAGAGTCTCCACTCTCCAGATACAAAATATACACCCCAAAGCCATGACCCAATTTCTACCTCCTCCAGCCACACCCTACCACTTCAGTTTCCACTCAGTTAATCCCTATCAGGGGATTAATTCACTGGTTGAGTTAACCCAATCATTTCTCCTCTGAACCTTCTTGCATTGTCTCACACATGAGCTTCTGGGGGACACCTCACATCCAAACCATAACACCAATATGATAGCCAATAGCTACACATGGATGTTTAATTTTAAATTTTAACTAATTAAAATTAAGTGAGAAGTAAGGCTCTGTCCCCGGTCACACGACTCACATTTCAAGTGCTCAACAGCTCACGTGACAAGTGGCTATCCTACTGGACTGCACAGTTCTCCCTAGTACAACTCTGCAGTGTTACCAATAACAACACTGCGGGCTTCTCTGAAAGAAGAGACAAAGAAACCTTCCATTTGGCTTGACAAGAAACAATCATGTGAATGAAGTTGTAGAGGAGCTATTGGAGAAGTGATTTCTTCCATCAGCATCTGGAACCACTTCACACTGATGGAAGAGGAAACGAGAGCAGTTTCTTTCAGGTTCCATGCTTCAGGACCTAAATCAGCACTCTCAAAAATACATACCTTTGACACGGATTATCTTGACTATAGAATTATTATTATTGTTATTATTATTTTTATTACTACTACTATCATTATTATTGATATAGCTTTTTTAGGAAGCATAATGAAAATTGTGCTTGCCAAAGTACCAAAATCCTATCTGTCTATATAGTGAAAGTGCAGGATGTTCATTGATGTTCCCCGTCTCACCCAGGAAGAAAGGATGCGAGAGTAATGAAAAAGATGAGTATTTTGAATTTAAAGCATGCAGTTTTTAATGAAAAAGTAAATGTAGCCAGACAAGGTGGTGCATGCCTATAATCCCAGTGGCTCAGGAAGCTGAAGCAGGTGGATCACAAGTTCAAAGCCAGCTTCAGCAGTTTAGTGAGGCCCTAAGCAACTTAGGGAGACCCTGTATCAAAATAAAAAATAATCCTGAAGAAGGTTTAAGCTCTATTGTGGGGCAGATGGGGAATTGGAGCTGGGGGGAATGGGGAATTGGGGTTGGATAGGAAGAATAAAGAGATTAGGCCTTCAAAAAAAATTTTTTTTTTTTTAACCAGGGATTGAACTCAGGGACACTCAGCCACTGAGCCACATCCCCAGCCCTATTTTGTATTTTATTTAGAGACAGGGTCTCACTGAGTTGCTTAGGGCCTCGCTAAGTTGCTGAGGCTGGCTTTGAACTCTCAATCCTCCTGACTCAGCCTCCCAAGTCGCTTGGATTACAGGCGTGCGCCACCACGCCCGGCTGAAATTTTTTTTTTAATAAAAATAAAAAGGGTTGGGGATGTGGTTCAGTAGTTAAGCACCTCTGGGTCAATTCCTGGTGCCAAAAAAAAAAAAAGTAACCTTGCACTTATCTACAACTTGTTGCCACAGATATTTTAGTTCTTAGTTTTAATAATAAGGTCCAACACAGAAGAACCTAGACAAAAAAGAAAAAAAAGGAGCCCAGACCATAAAAGGGCCCAATCCAAATTTGTTGCTTGAAAAAAAAAAAAAGTGCCCTTTGTTAAACAAGGCAAAGTACCAGTGAAAAGAGGACAGTGTTTGCAATGACCCTCTGGAGTAATGACGTTAATAAGCATGAAGCCTCTGTTTCTTAGGAAGCAAACTTAAGAGAAATAGACCAGTGAGAATGATGTTTGGAGAGTGGGAAACACAGTAAATGTACTGAGTCTAATCACAGGCTGGGCCTAGTGTTTGGAATATGGAACCCTGTTAATCTAATTGATGTCCCTTGGCTTTCCTGAAACCAGCACCCTTGGAAAAACACAAGCAGCAGTCAGTGCAAGAGAAGGCACCATCATTGCCAGACATTCCCACCCTGAAGTCTTCAGGTCATGGAGAAATGCTGGCAGCAAGGGTAGACAGTGAGAAGAACTGTGCCCCGCTTTAATTTATGTCTATTTCATCTTCTCTAAATAACCCTTTGCTTTGGGATCCTCAAGGCTTAATTTGTTTTATTTACTTAAGCGGGGTACATGGGAGGAAACAAACTATTTCTACAACTGAAATACTTAGTCCTGCCCCTATCCCAGGCTAGATAGAGAACTTAATTCTCTATAGGGTGCCCCAAGAGTTGTTGGTTGAAATTGAACACAATTTCAGTTGCCATAAGGAAACCCCACAGCTTGTCCATGTATTGTGCAAGCCTTGCTGGACCAGGGTCTTTTTTTTTTTTTTTTTTTTCCCTTTGGTGGTGCTGGGGATTGAACCCAGGGCCTTGTGCTTGCAAGGCAAGCACTCTATCAACTGAGCTATATCCCCAGCCCTTGGACCAGGGTCTTGAGAAAAGAGGACTATCTGACTATCCCATGTGATCTGTCCTCTCAGAGGAGTCTGCTGTGCTTAGTCCTTGACTGCACCTTGTGCTTCATAAGTTAGGAACTCCCTTTTTCATTCCTAAGTCAATCAGGGATCTTTAGAATAAGGAGAACAAAGAAACAAGATTTTGCCAGAGACAGTGTCACATCCCTATAATCCCAGCAACTTGGGAGACTGAGGCAAGAGGATCACAAATTCAAAGCCAGCCTCTGCCACTTAGTATATCTCAAAATCAAAATCAAAATTAGCTTGGAGTGTAGCGCCTTGGGTTCAGTCCCCACTAACCACCCACCCACCCCAAAGGGAGAGAGAGAGACAGGGGGAGAGAGAGAAAGGAGAAAAAGAAATAAGATTTTAAGTAAAGAAGGGAGGGAGGGAGTGAAGAAGAGAGAAATACTTTTAAGATTTAAATGAAAATCTCAGAAAAGAGTAGAATAAATATATATGATATATATACTTATATATACAATAAAAACAGCACTTAACAAGAAGAGCGAAGCAGGGGGTATCATAATACCGTACCTTCAACTATACTACAGAGCAATAGTAACAAAAATGGCATGGTATTGGCACCAAAATAGGCAGGTAGATCAATGGTATAATATAGAGGGCACAGAGAAACTGTATCACATAGGTACAGTTTTCTCATACTAGACAAAGTTGCCAAAAACATACATGATAGCCTCTTCAACAAATGGTGCTGGGAAACCTAGAAATCCATATGCAACAAAATGAAACTAAACCCATATCTCTCACCCTGCACAAAACTCAACTCGAAATGGATCAAGGACCTAGAAATTAGACCAGAGACACTGCACCTAATAGAAGAGAAAATAGGTCCAAATCTTCATCACGTTGGCCTAGGACCAGATTTCCTTAACATGACTCCCAAAGCACAAGAAATAAAAGCAGGAATCAATGATTGGGATAGAGTCAACCTAAAAAGCTTTTTCTCAGCAAAGGAAACAATCAGCAATGTGAAGAGAGAGCCTTCAGAGTGGGAGAAAATCTTTGCCACACACTCTTCAGATAGAGCACTAATCTCCAGAATCTATAAAGTACTCAAAAATCTTTACACCAAGAATACAAATAACCCAATCAATAAATGGGCCAAGGAAATGAGCACTTTACAGAAAAAGATCTACAAGTAACCAACAGATATATGAAAAAATGTTCAACATCCCTAGTAATAAGAGAAATGCAAATCAAAACCACCTTAAGATTTCATCTCACCCCACTTAGAATGTCTTTGATTAAGAATACAGGCGGGCTGAGGATACAGCTCAGTTGGTAGAGTGCCTGCCTTGCAAGCACAAGGCCCTGGGTTCAATCCCCAGCACCGCAAAAAAAAAAAAAAAAAAAAGAATACAGGCAACAACAGGTGTGAGGAAAAGGGTACACTCATACATTGCTGGTAGGATTGCAAGTTAGTGCAGCCACTCTGGAAAGCGGTGTGGAGATTCCTTAGAAAACTTGGAATGGATCCACCATTTGACCCAGCTATCCACTCCTTGGCCTATACCCAAAGGACTTAAAAATCAGCATACTACAGTGATGCAGCCACATCAATGTTCATAGCTGCTCAATTCACAATAGCTAGATTATGGAACCAACCTAGATGCCCTTCAATAGATGAATGGATAAAGAAACTGTGGTATATATACACAATGGAATGTTACTCAGCCATAAATAAGAATAAAATTATGGCATTTGCAGGTAAATGGATGATGTTGGAGACTGTCATGCTAAGTGAAATAAGCCAATCCCAAAAAAACAAAGGCTGAATGATCTCTCTGATAAGTGGATGATGATACATAATGTGGAGTGGAAGGGAGGCAAGAATGGAGGAAGGATGGATTACATAGAGGGAAGGGAGGGGTGGGGTTGGGTTGGGGGGTAGGAATAATAACAGAATGAGACAGACATCATTGCCCCATGTACATGTATGAATGCACAGATGGTGTGACTCTAATTCGTGTACAACCAGAGAAACAACAGCTGTACCCCATTTGTGTATAATGAATCAAAATAAATAAATTTTTTTAAAAAACAGTAAAAAAGCTAGATTTAAAATCAAATTTAATAAGCTGATGCCAATTGAATAAGAAATTGATGGTTACATTTAAGAAGTAAAATTGGTCTGTCCTCTATAATCCATTTCATGTTGTCTATGCTTTTAATCAGTCTGTACCGAGTGAATTGACTCAAACCTTACACTTCAAGAGTCTGAACCTTTGGTGTATTAGACTAGAATTGTACAAAGTGTGTAATTAACCCTTACCACCAGGCACGCAGTATAAGATGTCATAAAAATCTTGTCTCTGCCATTCCACCGGCATTCCTCCAGGCCTTTTGTTATCATGGGTCCTAGTCAAGTATCACTTTTGAGTATGTCCACTCACCAAACAGCTATTCCCAGGATGAGAGTTTTCACCAGTAAGGACCATGAGGAAATGCAGGGACAACACCCACAATACTTCTGAGGCTTGCAAACCTACTTGCCAGAATCCATTTCTCTTACAGGGAGGGATCAGTTGGTTGCAAGGAATGGAAACTATCTCAGTTAACTTATCTTCAGATGGGTTTATCATAAAAGAACATTTGTGGCCAACTCAGTTTCCAAAGTGGACTGTTGAAACAATTTATTGAGTCTAGAGCTTTTCCTGTATTAACAAAAGGGAGGAGCCATTAAAGGATAATATAGCTTATTTATTATTTCAATAGCTTCCCAGGCAGAGCAGGAAAGAAACCAGACCTCTTTTCTGCACAATAATGGGACTCACTAACTCTGGGGAAAAGCAAAGATGTCCTTCTAATTGAGGAAATATATCCTTTTTCAATATGAGTTTAGACTGTACCCTCTAAAAATTAATGTCTGTTCCTAGGAGCCATGCATGAGCTAATATAACAACTCTATTAATCAAATGAACTAACCTGAATCCTGCTCACACATGTAGGAACAGCAAAAAGGAAATCTAGCCAGGAAAATCTAAACCCACAATGAACAACAGACCCAGAGGCTCTTCTCCTTCCTGTCCCACCCCCCACCTGCACCCCCATACACACCATTCTGGGAGGCTTGGGTGGCAAGAGGCATCATTTTTAACTAGCTAAAGTTCTGAGGATCCTACTTCAAATTGACACATTCAAATTTGGGACACTGGGACAGAGTAGGAGTGATGAATTTAGAAAGGAAGATCTAAGAAGTAGGATTCCTTCTTGTGAATAGGTGTGGGATTTTCCCTAGCCAATTAGTACAGTTTCTAATGGACTAAACTTAAAAAGGAGGGTTAAGGAAACAGAAAACTGTACATATAAAAGTTAGGGAGCTTGTGAAGGATCTGAATCTGTAGGTACCATCCCTTTGAGAGGTGATCCTTTAGTCTCCTGACCTCTTATCCCCCTTTCTTATCTATGTGCCTGCTCCATTCTGCTTCCTCTGTACCTGGGCTTCCTGTGGCTGTTTTCCAACAACACATGGTGTTAAAACAGTCATCCTAATTCAGCAAAATGCCTACCATCAAATGATTTCAGTTATTGTGTCTAAATAGAATTTCTTTTCTTTTTTTTTTCTTTTGTGTTTTGTTTGTTTGTTTTGCTTTTATACCAGGGGCATGCTTAACCACTGAGCTATATTACCAGCCCATTTTAAAAATATTTTTTATTTTAAGACAGGGTATTGCTGAGTTTCTTAGGGCCTCACTAAGTTGCTGAGACTGGTCTCAAACTTGCAATCCTCCTGCCATAGTCTTCTGAGTTCCTGAAATTATAGGCATGTGGTACCACACCCAACCTTTAGTAGAATTTCTTGAGAGACCAAAAAAAGGAACACATAACTAGAAGCTTTGGCTCAGGTCCAATTAACTGTCTCCCAAAGGTGAAGAAGGAGACAAACATGGTACATACAGTCAACTCTTCCAGGATCTGTGGGCAAGGTAGGCATATGAAAGTTTTCTTAAAAGTGTTAGCCTACTTATTCTTAGTTTTGGGGATTTTTTTGTTTTTGTTTTTTGCAGTGCTGGGGATTCAACCCAGGGCCCTGTGTTTGCAAGGCAAGCACTCTACCAGCTGAGCTATATCCCCAGCCCTATACTTAGTTGTTTTTTTGTTTTTTTGTTTTTTGGTGAGGGAGGAACTGGGGATTGAACTCAGGGGCACTGGGCCACTGAGCCACATCCCCAGCACTTTGTTTGTGTATTTATTTAGAGACAGGGTCCTACTGAGTTGCTTAGGGCCTTGCTAAGTTGCTGAGGCTGACATTGAACTCGCAATCCTCCTGCCTCAGCCTCCCGAGTCACTGGGATTATAGGCGTGCGCCACTGTGCCCGGCTCTTATCCTTAGTTTTTGAAGGACTTGGGGGTTCTAATAAATTATACCCTGCCCAAGTTCTGAACCAAGTGAGGGAAAAAAAAAAGCAAAAGAATAAGACAAAGGAGAAATTAAAATAACCTTATCGATGAAGTTGACATTAGCAAGTATAGCCTGCATCATTTATCAAATGGATTTCATAATCTTGAACCCCAGGATTAAGAAGACTAACCCATCTACTTACAGAATGTACAAGAAAATTATAGATGTCCTCTCCTTTCATTTATATAGATGAATCAATATTGACCATGAGTTGATAATTATTCAGGTGGGTCATGAGTATGGATCTTTACACTATTGCACCAGTGTCTGTCCCATTTTAGTGCTCTGCACCTAACACTTTTTGGAGAAAAGTTCAATCACCCATTAACATCTCTTCCTTCCTCTTTCAGAGAGATATATCTGAAGGATTCCTGTTTTCCTTCGAAGTTTAGAAAGCTGGGTTAATGCCACTTCAGTCATTAGGTCTTCTCTAAGGGATTTGTCATTTGCATCCAGTCTGCTCAAAATTTCCTGAATTCAATGTATCTATTGAGTCCAAACCTGCTGGCACTGATTACACCCCAAGTCCGTGCCTGTCCTGACTTCCAAGACTGCAGTGCTCCAGTGTGTTGGAATGAGAGAAAAATGCATTTTTAGCTCTGTTCCCCCAAGTGGCTGCTACTACTATCTCCTGCTAAGTAACTTTTTAGGGTCAAGAAACCTGCTTCTTAGGGAAGTTTCTCCCTACTCTCTGCATTCATTCCCACTAGAGAAAGACCATACCAAATTCCAGAACTGAAGATGCTGCTGACATTTGGGAACGTGGGCCCTGATTAGTAGGATAGCCAACTGTCTTGGTTTACCTTGGATACAAGATTTCCAGTGGTAAAATCAGGAAAACCTGAATGGTTGGTCATCTAGCTCAGCCCTAATAAGCACCAGTCAGTAATTTGGCCATGATCTTCCTCAAGACTGTGTCTTTTCTTGACTTCTGATTAGTCCAGGCCTTGAGAATCAGTTCTTTCTGCCACTTGGACATTTCTCCTTCTCTTTCCTCTTCTTTCTTTTCTTCTCCTGTACTAGAGATTAAACCCAATGACACTCTACCACTAAGTTACATCCCCAGCTCTTTTTAAATTTTACTTTTTCTTTTATCTTAAGATAGGGTCTCACCGAATGGTCCAGACCACCCTTGAACTTGTGCTCCTCCTGCCTAAGCCTCCCAGCCATCTGGGATTATAGTCACACACCACCATGCCTGGCATCCACATTAATACGTTTCATCTTGAACATGCCTTCTCATAGATCCCTAATTCATAAATATTTCAGGCTTATTCTCTCATATCTAATTTCTTTATATAATAACTGTATTACCTGGAAACCCCTGGTGATGCTTTGAGTACTTTACAATGATCTCCCTGGTCTTCCTCTCCCAAGTCTGTTCAGTTTTTCTGTAACTAGCTGATACATCTGTTCCCATCTTTAAGGGGTAGGTTCCTATTTACTCATACTGTGATCACATCCTCTCAGATGCTGAAACAATGTCTCTTAGCAGTGCCCGAGATCTGGACCCCTTTTGAATGCGTTTTTTTCTGTCAGCTCCGAAATCTATTTTATCTTGTTAGATTTACTTAGAACCTTATTGCTAATTCGGAGTTAATAATAACTCAGTCTTCTCACACTTTTCTGAAACCCTCTTTAAAGCAATTAAATGCATCTCCTTTTCCTATTTTTTTCTTTGTCTGTCTTGGCAGTCTCAACATGTGGTGAGAGACACAGATCTTGAGTCTGATATAAGCAATATGAATCCAAGGTTAGTCCCTCCATGGTTGCCAGTCTGGGCAACTGAGTGATACCCTATTTAAAAATAAAAGGGTCTAGGAATGTGGTTTGGTAGCAGAGTAGTGCCTCATTGTTGCAGTAGCAGTACTGCAAGAAAAGACTGCTAATAATAATAATGATGATGATAATTTTTCAAGTAAACTTCAGCCAGTTGTGATGGCACATGCCTATAATCCCAGTGACTCAGGAGGCTGAGGCAGAGGAATTACAAGTTTGAGGCCAGCCTCAGCAGTTTAGCAAGGCCCTCAGCAAATTAGTGAGACCCTGTTTCAAAATAAAAAATGAAAAAGGACTGGGATTGTGGTTCAGTGGTAAAGTGCCCCTGGATTCAGTCCCCAGTACTAAAAATTTTAAAAGTAAATAAATAATTAAAGTGAACTTCAGAAATAGAGAGGGACTTGCTCATCTGCTTGTGCATCTATAAATCATGCTAGAAAACTGAGGTTTTCCCATTGGAGAAAACTCCTTTAAAATATCCTACAGAACACATGCTTCTGTAGTCAGCCCAGCTGCCAAAGAAAGAATTAGAGCAGCAGAACCAATACATTCAGTTTGTTCTTCCCAAATTTGTCATTAGGCTGTCATTGACTTCTCTTCTGGGGAGAGAGGCCAGGAGTGTTTCCCTAGAGGAGCTCCTTCCATGTGAAATGAAGCATTGAGACTGGGGGAAAGCATTTTTCTCCACAGTGGTCAAATGACTCATCTCGCCAACATTAGGATACCCTTTACCCTTTCTGCTGTGTGTCATGAGAAATGTGAAATGACTGGAGATTCCAATCTCCAATGTAGTGGAATCCTTTTCATGGTCCCCTAGTAGAAATGTCCTTGACTTGGGTAGTAAAAGAATCTTGGTGTAAGGAAGCCAACCTTTTTTAAAATATATATATATTTTAGTTGTAGATGGACATACTACCTTTATTTATTTATTTATTTACTTACTTACTTACTTACTTACTTATTTTTATGTGGGGCTGAGGATGGAACCTAGTGCCCCACATCTGCTAGGCAAGTGCCCCTCCACTGAGCTCTAGCCCCAGCCCCAGGAAGCCAACATTTTGAGAATGATTTTTAAAGTATAATTATCTTCACTTCCCAACCTGAGCCTGTGTATTCTGACTTTGGGAAGGAATGCTAAAGAGAGAGTGAGAGAGAGAGATCTGACAGAGAGCATAAATCACCACCAACAAGATAAGTAGCCAAGCTCACAAGAAATTGTTCCCCAACTTGTGTCTAAACTGAGCATCATTTTGCTATACCATCAGTGACTTCATGATAAATCTGTCTTTGCTTGCTCTCAGGGATACCATAACAAAGTGCCACAAAGATGGTGGCTTAAAACAACAAAGTAATGGATTTATTCTCTGAGTGTGAAGGATAAACTCCAAATCAAGGTCTCAGCATGGTGCACTGTCTCCAGAGACTTGAGCGAATACTTCTTTGCCTCTGGTGGCTCCTAGCAATCCTTAACATTCCTTGACTGGTAGTTGTATCACTTCAATCTTTGCCTTCATCTTTACATGGCTTTCTAACCTCTGTCTCTGTGGCTCCAAATCTCCCTCTCCTTATGAGGGCATAACTCATTGGTTTTGGGGTCCTCCTTAATCCAATATGACCTTATCTTTCATTGGCAAGGACCCTATTTCAAAATGAGATCACCTTCAACAGTTATCATAGTCAGGACTTTGCCAATATCTTGTGCATAGACACAGTTCAACCCTTCAGAGGTTTCATGCTGAATTCAATGAGTGGCATGGATATTGGTCCATTTTCTTCTTTTGCTATGAAATAAGTTTCTTGATAGAGCTTTGATGCATTATTTTTAAAAAATGAACCCAATTCTTTACCCCTCCCTATATCAATGCCCTTTGAAATGTGATTTTTCAGTCCTTTCCATCAAGTAATAGAGCCTAGCCAGGTGCAGAGGAACACACCTGTAATTCCAGCAGCTCATGAGACTGAGTTAGGAGGATCACAAGTTCAAAGCCAGCCTCAGCAACTTAGTGAGTTCCTAATCAACTTAGGAAGACCCTGTTTCAAAATTAAAAAATAAAAAATGAACTGGGGATAAGGGTCAGTAGTTAAGTATCCCTGGGTTCAATTCCTGGGGGGGAAAAAAAGAAAGGAAGGAAGGAAAGGAAAGGAAAGGGAAGGGAAGGGAAGGGAAGGGAAGGGAAGGGAAGGGAAGGGAAGGGAAGGGGAGGGAAGGGAAGGAAAGGAAAGAAAAAGAAAAAGAAAAAGAGCCTATTTCCTTACTCAGTGAATCTACACCGGCCTTGTAGCTTGCTCTGGGCAATTGAATGCAGCAGAAACAGCACTGTGCCAGCTCTAACCCAAGACAAACTTTCAGTCTGTCTTTTAGAACCCTGACCCCGCCATACAAATAAGCCCAGGCGAGCATGCTGTATGAGAAGAGACACATGGCCCAGTCTCCATGTCATTCCAGCTATCAGCCAGCCAACCACCAGACTTGGATGAGTGAAGTCATTCTAAACCAGTCAACTCCTAGCCAACCCAGATGGCCCACAGATTCATGGTCAAAGATGTATGGTGGTTGTTTTAAACCACTGTAAGTTTTGGGGTAGTTTGTTATATGGCACTGGATAACTGATGAGGTAAGAGATTATATGATTCTATGGCAATAGATAAGGTGTTTAGTTAGCTCATAGATATCAGCACTGCTAGAA
The DNA here is from genome assembly GCA_020662805.1 of Glaucomys volans. Taxonomy (NCBI): domain Eukaryota; kingdom Metazoa; phylum Chordata; class Mammalia; order Rodentia; family Sciuridae; genus Glaucomys; species Glaucomys volans. The sequence goes on from JAJEJO010004248.1 coordinate 269,826, forward strand.
TCATGACAAGTAGAGAAGAAATACCCAAATCCAGAATAAGGGTCTGTTCCTATAAGGACACTTATGTAATGGAACATGTCTTAAAAAAAATTCTAACTGGTACCAGTAGCTGGCTGGCCACCTTGAAATGCTGCCCCATAATATGAAATGAGAGTTTTGCCAATTCGGGAACTTGGCAATGGCAGCAACCAAATGAGACTTGGCCAGGAAAATTGCACTATGAGTCCAAACCTAGTCAACATCCCTGATCCCATTGCCAATTTATTCATGAATTCACTGGGCCAAGACTAGAAAGGTTGGAGGAGGCTTGATTGATGTAGCAGACACATCTTTTCCCCACCCACATCTTCTTGTCTCACCTTTTTCTCCTGTCATTGGAAACCAGTTTCCTGCATACAGAATCTGCCAGCAGTTTGACTCAGCTTCATTTTTTGCCCAAGATACACTCCTGCACATTCAACCTCAAAGCATGAAGCAACTAAAACCCTGGGCAACTCTTTTTTTTTTTTTTTTTTGAAACAACGAGTTGAACTCAGGGGCACTTGGCCACTGAACCACATCCCCAGCCCTATTTTGTATTTTATTTAGAGACAGGGTCTCACTGAGTTGCTTAGGGCCTCGTTAAGTTGCTGAGGGTGGCTTTGAACTCGCAATCCTCCTGACTCAGCCTCCCAAGTCGCTTGGATTACAGGTGTGCTCCAACACTCCCGGCAAACCCTAGGCAACTCTTGACCAGTGAAGAATGAAGCCAGTGATCAATAAGTGCAAGGAGCATTTTATAGCTATTCTCAAAAGATCTTGGAAGATGAAGTTCAGTTGCTAATAGTGATTGACTCAATTATATTCCTAAATTGGCTCTTCCTCCTGCTTCACTGTTCTGTGCCCTCACTCCTGCTCTGGGATCACTTCCCAAATCAATCTCCTACTTAAAAGTCCTCATTTCAGAATCTGGATGGTGTGTGATGCAGGGAGAGGTCCTGGAACTCAAGAGGAAGAAGGATACCAGAAGAACACAACCAACCCCCACAGAGTGAGTCACTCTGCCCACCTGCTCATTAAGAATGAAAACCTATGGCAGGCCTTCATGAAACAAGAATATGTTTCATCTCTGGGCCTATTTTGAGAGATTAATCTACAAATACATTCTTTAGATCTTGTCAATTCTCCAATCTTGCCCTTCTCAGTCTCTGGCTATCTGACAAACCCATAAGATACCACCCAGAAATCAGTGTCAATTCATCCCCAGGAAATGTGTCACTCCAGACAGGGAAAGATGGGCTCCTTTTCCCCTACCCACTTCTGCCTTCTGGCTGTGTCCTGTGCAGGGGATCTGCAACTTAGACTTGAGTCTTTTCCTCTGTGGACAGATGGAAGTTGAGGGAGGAGGGCAGGAACTCTCATTCAGTTTAATGACAGACATTATAAGGAACACTTCATCACACCTTATTAACCAGTCCTCTATCCGGGGTATTTTTGTTGTTACAACACTGCTGCAACTAATATCTTTAAGTAGCTTCCAGCTGCCTCAAGGAACTGATAGGCCAGGGGAAGAGACCAACACTAATCCAGTTATTATGAAGACAGTTACTTAATTATAATTGTGATAAATGCCATGGAAGAAAGTACTGAGTGTCTTGACAGTGAACTACACATGGGTTTGACCTCATGAGGTTGAGGGTGAGTCAGAGGTTACCCTGAGGAAACCACATTTAAACTAAGACTCGAAGAGTGAGTGAGTTGATTGGGCAATGGTTGGTAGGTAGGTGCAGATGAGGAGAAGGACCTGTCGGTGAAGATTTCCAGGTGGAGGGCTCATCACCAGCATGGCATAGACTTAGACAGGTGTGCAGGGTCAGGAAAGGTCAGCCCGTAGGAAGTTGCCAGAGGCCCAGTCTACCTGATCTTTAGAATGAAGTGGCGAAAGGCTGAGGGTGTCAGGATGCTTAAGGGCTTTGTGTACAACTGTGAAATAAACAGTTGGAGGCTAGTAGAGAAATTTAAGGAAGGATTTTTCTGAATCTCACTCTGGCGGGTATGTGGAAAGGGACCTGGAGAGGAATAGGCTGAAGATAAGAAAACTAGGTCAGAGACATAACTGGCTGTGTGACCTTGGAAAAGCCACATAACCCCTCTGAGCTCCCATTTCCTTATCTGAACATGCAGATGAGAATGATTACCTTAGAGAGTGCTGCTATGATTAGCAGTATTAAGTATTACAAATGTTTAGCTGGGCACAGTGGCGCATGCCTGTAATTTCAGTGACTCCAGAGGCTCAGGCAGGAGGATTCCAAGTTTGAGGCCACCCTCAGCAACCCTAAGCATCTTAGTGAGACTGTACCTTAAAAATAAAACTTTAAAAAGGCTGGGGATGTAGCTCAGTGGTAAAGCATCTCTGGATTCAATCCCCAATACCAACTAAACAAACAGATAAATAAATAAATAAAATATTACAAAGGTTAAATGCTTAGTGAATGTTAACACTGATTAATTTTCTAAATTCCTCATTCTCCCTTACCTTTCATATCTACTTCAATACAAAATTCTATTTACCTTCCCTCCTCAATTCCTCCTGTCTTTTTTCTCCTATCACCCTTCTAAATTCTCATAAATTCTAACTTGGTTTCCCACCTGGTGCCTGCCAGCAGCCTCTTCCTGGCCACCAAAGTAATTGAACAGAAACCTAAATATTTCATCCGCCTACTTGGAAATCTTACTAGTCCTTCATCTGCTATGGTTCCATGACCGAAGCCCTATATGTGGGTTATAAGGTTCTTCTGATCTTCCCTCGTATATATTTGTCATTCTTACTCCTCGCCTTCCTCCCAGCTCACCCTCACCCTGTTTCCTATACCTTAGATGTTTTGGACTTCATGAAAATCCCCCAAGACCCCAGACTCTTTCACATACCCCACATCCTTACCCACTTTTTTTTTTTAATACATTATTGGGAATTGAACCCAGAGACCCTCACTACTGAGGTACATCTCCAGCACTTTTAAAATTTTATATTGAGACAGGGCAGCTTTGAACTTGCAATCCTCCTGTCTCAGGCTCCTGAATCCTCTGATTACAAGCATACGCTGCTATGCCTGGCCCTTATTCACATTTTCGATTCTGCCTCAGACTCCTTCCCTCCTTTGTGCCTCACTCATAAAATCCCTGTTTGTGCTTTCAGACTCTGCTTCAATGTCACTTCTTTCACATTAAATGTTCACAACCTCCTCAAACTGTTTATTCAGTCCATCCCTGGGCTCCCAAATCATTGTGTGCATCCCTGTATTATAGTCCTTATCATGTTTATAGTAATTATTTTATTTACATTAAATGTTCACCTCCAAAACTATAGGCTTCTAAACAGTAGTGACCTTGTTCAATCACTCTTGCATCCTCAGTGCTTAGCATAAATTCTAAAATACATGGAATGTTCACTTGCTGAACAAATTGAATGTATGAATGAATTGGAAAAAATCACACTGCATTTGGAGCTAGTCTGGTGATAACAGGATTTGGCCTCTAGATGGTCTGTGTTTAGGGGATTTGCCTCAGGTCAAGCCTGATTCCTCCTTGCCTCCAGGGAGTCTGGTCAGAGGGGCAAGTAATTTCCTCTCTTTCCCACATCTCACTTGCTTGCACCTGGACCCCACCTTGGGACCTAAGCCAATTGCCCCTCCGAATGTGGAGCTGCAGTGCCATCTACTGGTGACTAGAAGATCTGCAGGTCAGGCTGAAGGAAAAAGAGAGAGAAGGAATTAAGGCTGGTTTATTCCAGTAGTGAAATCTCAGCGATTGGTCCCCACACTGGGCAGTTTTTTCTGCCTATATGAGTCCAAAGTTGATGGCTAGAGTGCCTTATTTAGACTTCCCATAGACTGAAGACCTTTAGTCATGCCTCAGCGACCAGAGCCCTCTCTTCAGCCCTCTAAGAGCCAAGGCCCATTCTGTCTCCTCAGAAGCTAGTGACCCTGACTCATGACCCAGGCATCCTCTCAGTCCTCTCGGCACAGTGTCTCACTCAGGATCTATTGAGCACACTCGAGAATTTGTTACGGGAGCCTCCCTCCCACCCCTCAGTGGACAGGTCCTCATATGGCTCCCTTCATGATCACAGCTCCTGCCTGCATTCCATTCACAGTCAGAGCCCCTCACTAGATCTCTCCAGTTTTCATTCAGTGACAGGACCCTCCCTCAAACCCCTCATCAGGGATGGATTCTTCAACAGACCCATAGGAAAGAGCTTATGGCATTGCTGAAGCAAGAACACCAAAACAAAACAAGGGTCGGGGGAAGAAAAAAACTTTTATATAAATCTTTTATATAATTTAAAAAAATATTTATTTTTAAAGATTTCAATATTTGTTGAAAAGCATCAGTGAGACCATCATGGGATAAACCTGAACTTTATTGACATTCTTTGAAGTTATACTGTTTTATTTTGAATATCATATGGAGACCAACCATAATCTTTAAAGTGTTTAGACTTTAAATCTTGATCCAGTCCCATGCCTCAGGGACCTGTAGCCCATCACTCAGGGTTCCATGAAAGTTCTTCAATTAAGGTCTAGTGAGCATGACAAGAGCTAGACAATCCCTTCAGACCACCCAGCTGCCTTCCCCTCACCCTGCCCCCATTCCCCAAGAGGTTGTTGGAGCCTCTTGCTTCCGGGGCTCTGCCTCCTGCCTTGTCTCTGAGCCCTTTGCTCAGACAGGGGCCACAGCTGTGCCCAGGTCTCATGAGGAGGTGTGTGCCCTGCTAGGCTAATTGGTACAATCCTGGGGATTGTTTCCCAGAAGGCCAGCATTGCCGCCCCTACCCCAGCCCACCTGCATTAGGAGTGATTAGCTAACCCTCTGAAATGCTTCCCCACACACTAATCCACATGGACAGTATCACAGGTAAACAAACCAACTTACACTTTTACCCTAAATCCTCTGGGAATACAGCAGTGTCCAAAGTAAATATGATTTATGGGGGAAATTAGAGGGTTGAATATAGAAAACTGTGACTCACTATCCCCATTACCATACCCAGATCTCCCAGAGCCAACCCGTTCCCCTATTTTGGCCTATGCTGGGATCTCCTGTGCTTGACTGAGCGGCCCATGGAGTCCCTTTAAACATTGACCATTGTTCTTGGTCACCAACTACCCCAAGGCCTGTTTTTTTCTCCCCCCTTTACAAACAGAGCCTCTGGCTTTAAGGACTCTTTTCACGGAAACAAAACCATTCCATTTATCAAAGGCATAACAGGTCCATCATCCAGTCCATCCACTCATTCATTCTTAATACATCTTTACTGAGCTGTGCTATGCATTGGGTCCTGTGCTAGGTTTTGGAGATATAGTAGTGACTAAAATTAATCCTTGGCCTTGTGGAACTTACCTCCAAATGGGAAACTTAGGATGTTAGGCAAAGTACATGGTTACTTACTTATTGCAAGAAAGTGTGACGCATGCTGCAAAAAGATGGACCTCACATGTCCCGAGGCCTGTCATCCATTCTGGGCAATGGAAAAGAAATGAATATAGCATAAGTCTACTGTCAATGATTCAAATTCTAGATAGAGAGACAACTTGGAACACACTGTGGGAGAGGAGGTTAGACAAAAATCTCTCTAAATAAAATCCTTGAGGCTATCTCAGACTTGTGAGGACTGGAAAAGACAAAATATGCTGGCTAAAGAGGGCCAGGAAACAGGGCCAAGATGTCAGGGTTGGCACACTAGATTTCCACAAATAGACCAAACAAGAAGGCAGGCTGTGTTTAGAAAATATAGTTGCAAGGGAATGAAGTGGGGCTCAATAGTACAGTACTTGCCTAACATGTGGAAAGCCCTTGATTCAATCCCTAGCTTGGAAGGAAGGTAGGAAGGAAGATGTAGTTTCAGGGTTGCTGGTACCACTGACCAGAGGGAAAAATAGAGGAGAGGGGAGGATTTCTTGGAGCAACCAGGCTTCACAGGTAAAATGGGTTTGCTCATTGATTTGTTGAATCATATATGATCAAAGTCAGGCACCGTGTTGGGCACCAGAGACACAATAATAAACAGAAAAGTTTTACACAGGTAAACAGACATATGCTAATGTGCAAAACTAACTGCTATTAAAAATACATGCATGAAGCTTAGTGGGACCCCACTACTGAAGTTCATGCTGTAACAACGTCTCCTTACTAATTTGGGAGAGGAAGGAATAGCATCACAGCCAGCGCCCAGGAACTGCTTCTTCAAAGCCTGTGCGACACATGCAGCCGGCAGGAGTGGGCAGATTGCTAACACACCAATGGTCGTGCCAATTTCAAAGCTTCAATTGCATTGGGATGTAACAGTTATTTTTACCATTGGCTTTGATTTCCTGCTAAAATTTTTCCCCGGGTCTAGTTAAAATTGGGCTTAACCTTTGTGAATGTGTATGAATATGGATGTCATCCACCACACGTGGGTAGTGGAGAAAAGATTGAGAATGGCCACCACATGTGGCTACACATGGCTGAGGATGGTTGAGTCACGATCCTCAAACCAGAAAGGAAGCTGAGTAGGAGGACCTAGCAGGAGGGAGCAGCAGGTGTGAATTGGGATCTGTGGCCTGCAGGCAATCATGACAGGTGTCAGCAGACCTCTCCACTGTGGCCTCCCTTGAGATGCCCAGATAGAGTCAGGCCTGGAACCTGAAGGTTGGGGGTGGGAGGATGGGAGGTCCCCGAAAGCCAGTGACAAGGCAGGGTCCCTTTTTCATGGCATCTGAAACTACACTTTGAAAAATCAATCAGTAGTAAACTATTTATATTTTCTATTTTCTCTTCCTCTGTTCCTCAGAGAAACTTGCAGAAAATGCCTTCTATATCTTTTTCGATAAACATGCATAGCTTGTTTAATTTTTTAAGGTATTTATTGAAAGTCTTTTTTTTTTTCAGTGCTGGGGATTGAACCCAGGGCCTTTTGCTTGCAAGGCAAACATTCTACCCACTGAGCTATATCCGCAGCCCCCAAAGTCGTATTTTTTAAAAAGACTCTAAAATGAAAATTTCAGTTTGAGCTGTGTTCAGAGTAACCAAAGGAAGTTTTACTTATTTCCTAGCAGAGCTGTAAAAACAAGAGCAATCCAATCCCAGTTAGGAGTAGGGAGCAAGGGTGGGCAGGCAGTTAGTTTTAAAGTCAGAAAATTCTAAGGCTTCATTAAAATGAAAATGAGAAAAAGGAGGAGGAGGAGGAGACAAATCTGAGGCTGCTGGGGAGGTAGGCAGGGATAGGGATGGGTGAATCTGGGCCCTCAGTCAGCTCCCTGCACCTCCCAGACCAAAGAAATATCCTTCCAAATGCCCCCTGCTAGACCTCCCTGAGGCTTCACAGTAGCATAAGGGAAGTTGTTTCCATTGCAGATGGGTAATGGTGGCCAGAGAGACATGAAGGAGACAGTCCAGATCTAGGCCTCAGAAGCCCTACAAAGTCAGAGGGGACCTGGGAAGGCTAGTGAGCAGAGAAGGCCATACAGATGTACATTCCTCTCCCCTCCATCTCTTTAAAGTCTACCTCTGGGAATAAGCCCACAGCCCACCTCAGCTGTGGAGAGATGTCCGTGGATCTCTGGCCACCACTGACCTCTCCTCCCTGGAGCTATCTCTAATTATGAAAATTAAGCACCATTTCATGTTTTTCCTCTTCTGTAACTATCTGATCACAGATACTCTGCCTGCCTATCAGTGCCTCAGTGCAGCCTTTTAAAATCAATTTATGGGAGTTCATGATACAGCTGACCAAATATTTCCTTAGTTGCTTTACTCTTTTATTTAATTACCTTTTTTGAACATACTAATGTTTAAGATACTATAGCTAAATCAGTTCCTCTTTTGTGACCACTTCTATTGCTTCTAAGATGGAAACATTACCTCCTTACAAAGATTTGATAGAGTTTCTGTGTTTGTTTGTTTGTCTATTTAAGCTCCCTAATCCTTCTGGAATACAATGCAAGGAGAGGAGCTAGATTAATGGCTAGATTATTTTTTTTTCTCTGATGCAAAGCATGTAAGAATAAATTCTTCCTTTTCCAGCAATTTCTGACTCCACCTTGATGGTATATGAAATTCAAATATGTCAGGGCCATCTTTTTCTGGGCAACCTATTCAGTTCCAAGCAAAGATTATTTGGCACTTGATTGTGCATTCTGTGTTACTCTTTGCTAACTATACTCTAAATCACATTTTACTCCTGATTATTCATTCAACAAACCAGAACCTTGACAATGGTTGATTGCTAGAAATAAACAATAAGGCAGGTTCATTTTCTGTCATCACTATACTCATAGTCAAATAAGCTGTAATGATAAAGTACGGAAAGTCCATAAGGAAAATGTGGATCTTTCAGGTGCTGAGCAGAAGTACTGGAGGTCTCCTGGAGGTTTCTGACACCTGAAGGACAAGTAGTACTAATGCAAAGAGGAGGAGTCAACTGCATCCTGGATGTGATGATACCTGGGCAGGCAACTCCTACCTTGTTCCTGCCGGGCCCAGTGGCACATGCCTGTAATCTCCATGGCTCGGGAGGTTAAGGCAGGAGGACCACAAGTTTGAAGCCAACCTCAGCAACTAATCAAAGCCTTAAGCAAATTGGTGTGACACTGCTTCACGATAAAAAGGGCTGGGGATGTGGTTCAGTGGCTAAGTGCCCCTGGGTTCAATCTCTAGTACCAAAACAAAAGCAACCTTTTCCATCTTAATATGACAGAAAAGGGAGCACTCAGCTCCATGGCAGACATCACACCAGGACATACATATGATTCTCATCTCTTTCCCAGAATCCTCCTCTAGGTTGCATTATTTACCCCACTGTATAGATGGGGAGACCGAGATTTGATTTACATTACTCACAGACCCAGTGCCCATAGCACAGCATGGGCAGGACGAAGCCCTGAAGCGTGAACACATCCACTTTGTCCTACTCTCTTCCCCCTTCCTTGGGGGAAGCTTGCTATCCCTGAAACTTCGTGTTTCCTGCTCTCATGTCATACACCCAAGACCTAAGTCTTTATAAGGTGAGGTTGATACACCAGAGCTCTTGGACTGGCAGGGGCCTGGGTCAGACCTGTGAATCTCCCAGGTTGTATGACTTTGTCCTTACCATTCTCCACACAGTCACTTTTATAGCTCAATGAGCTTGCAAAGAATCATCAGGTTTCTGGTTGTTGCAGCTATAGATACCAGAACTTCAGTACCGTACACACCTGCAGGATCACAGTCTTGCTGGTTATCTTTTGGGACTTCACTTCCCATCACTGTGTTTCATGAAGGCCATCGCCAAGGCCCATCCATGTGGTCACTGTCTTTCCATCTTGTGCACCCCTATGCTCTAATTGTTTTCCAGCCTCCTCACTCCCCTGCCATACCACCACGAATATGACAACCACCAGTCTTTACACTGGCACTTCTCAAGGGTGGACTATAGATCAGTGCCAGTCCACAAATCGTTTGTTACCAGTTCATGATGAGATAAGTTCAGAAATTGAAAATCAGTGCTCAGAAACTCTTACAGCAATTTGATAGAATAACAGTATGTCATTTGAATATAATAAACACCAGTGCAGTGAATGTAATAGAGTATCCTGAATTGAATCCTAGAAAAGAAAAAGGACATAAGTGGGAAAACCATTGAAATCTGAAGTCTGTAGTTTAGTTATGTGTACTGTACCAATTTAATTTGTTAGTTTAACAAATTTGTAGTTAATTCGTTAATTTTAACAAATGTGTCACAGTTATGGAAGATGTTGACATTGGCTGGCCACAAGGACGCATGCCTGTGATCCCACCAACATGGGAGGCTGAGGCAGGAGGATGGCAAGTTCAAGGCCAGACTTACAACTCAGCAATACCCTGTCTCAAAGTAAAATAAATACATAAATGAATGAATGAATGAATAAATAAATAAATAAATAAATAAACAAAAAGGCTGGGGATGTAGCTCAATGATTAAGCAGCCCTGGGTTCAATTCCCAATACAAAAAAATAAGAAAAACTATGTAAACATTACGGAAGCAGGGACAAGGGTACACAGCAGCCCTCCACTATCCTTGGCATTTTTCTGTAAATCTAAAAGTATTCTAAAATAAAAAATTATTTTTAAAAAGTGGATTTTCATTTTATGTCTTTTTACAAAAATCTCAGTTTGCAGTGGATTCAATATGGAAGTTTTTAAAATGAAATTAGTCTGCTACCATAGACAGATTCCAGCAGCACTGCTTTATACCTCTATCCTCCACAGCACTTGTCACCATAATTGTTATGGATGTTAACCACGAATACTGGGTGACAACAGCTGGACCTACAAATGAAGATTTGGGAACCAGTTACCTCACACTATGAATAAATCACAGTCCGGAACACTGCACTTTTCAAATGTAGGCACATTTGAAAATGTAGGGCTTTGCCATGTACCCAGTACTGTCACATCTCAGGAGCCTGTCACATACCAGCTGCCACATACCAGCTACTTTCACAGCTCAGGTCCAAGCATGAGCTTCAAGAAGACCTTGAGAAAGTGCCAGTGTACAGAGACTAACAGGATGTGATGGTGCGTGACTATAATCTCAGCTGCTTGGGAGTCTGAGGCAGGAGGATCACAAGTTCAAGAGCTGCCTGGGTAACTTAGTGAGACACTGTCTTAAAATTAAAAATAAAAAGGGTTGAAGATGTAGTTCAATGGTAGAGTGCCCCTGGGTTGGGGTGCATCACAGGGGTGGGGGAGTGATTGACAAGATAGACCCTGAGCTGTGTTTGTGAAGGGTCCTGGGATGCGCTTCCATCTAAGGATGACAAAGCACCGCTCTGTGACTGTATCTGGGGTAAGACAAAGTCCTTGAATGCGGTATGGTTCTGGAATGTGACCAAGTTCTAGGTGTGAGGTATTGATAGTTCTGGGCTCTGACAAGTTCTGCTGTGACAGGCACAGACTCATTCCATGTGGGTTTCACAGGGACGGGAGCAGCAGCTCTCATGTTCAGGTGAATGCGAGTTTGTGTGGGTGGGATCTGTTGTGTAACAAGGACACTCAAGGAACCCAGAAGTAAAAGTGTGTCCGGGTACCTCAGGCTACATTTTCACTCAGGTCTGTTCTGAGTTCCAGGGCTATTGGCTAAGCCTGTTCTTTCTCCTGGGGTATGGAGCAGACCCAGGCTTCCTAACCCAAGGCACAGAATTATCTGGGGTTGTCATGGGCCATCACCCCAGAGAATCTGGTCAGGGTTCATCTAACAACCCCGCCCTGCAAAGCCCAGCAGCTCCAACAGCTGCCTGAGGCTGCACCTGAGCCTGTCTCCCCTGAGCTCCTTCACCTACCTGTTGCCACTTCTGAGTTCAGACCTCGTGTGAGGCCACAGTGCCATCTATTGGCTAATGTGAGCCATGCTGGTCATGACAGTAAATACTGGACTCACTGGCAGCACTAAGAAGCTGTCACCATCGGAGTCCAAGATTAATAGAGGTGACCTCTTCCTCAAGTCCCTGGTGCCCAGGGACCCTCATTCAGGCTTCAGTGACTACAGCCCCTGATCCAATCCTTTAGTGAACACAATCTCTTTGTCAACCTCTTCAGTGGTCAGGTCCACTCACTCAGTCCCCACTGCCACTCCTAGTGACCAGGACTTCTTGTTCAGACCACATAATAACCAGAATCCCTCATTCAAGCTCCACTGTGGTGAGGACTCCTTACTCGGGCCTTCCTCAGTGGTCTGGCCACTCAGACCAGGACCTATGGTTCATAATCCCTAGAGGACCCTATGACCGGGACCTTACAGTGATATGGAGCCCCCTCATTTAGGAGGGTCCATTTAGGACCCTCTGTGCCTAGATAACTAGAGACTATTACTCAGAAGTCAGTGGACATACGGTGTGGCATTTGTGGTGACTCTTGCTCCCCAAGAGCCAAGCAGGTCCCATTTAGCTCCCCCTTTTGCCTACCCCTTCCTTGGGCCCCTAGACAGGCCAATACAGAGGTTTCTGGTTACCAGGCCTGAGCTCCTGTGTTGCTGGGTCCCTGCTGCCAGTATGACCACAGATGTGCCCAGGTCTCATGAGGAGGGCAATCTCTGCTAGGGTCATTTATCTCATCCCAGGAACTCTGACCTCAGAAAACCAGATTGTGTAGTATGGCAGCTCACCTGCCACACCAGGCTTCACATCTGCTGACCTCCCAGCACCAGGTCACACATTTCTGTGCCATCTCACCCCATCTCCATAGACAGGGCTTCTGTGACCAAGTGCTTCTCAGACGATGCATCCCACCTAAGACCTGCCCCAGGCCCCTAGTGCTGACTCCCATTCTCCTCTCCCTCCAAATTCCAACACAGCTCAGACCCTGCCCTTCTTGGTTCCCATCCTTTCTCAAATGAGCACTTACACATGTTAGGAATCTCCTGAATCAGGGTGTGGTGTGGGCATGCAGAAGGCAGCAACACTGAAAAGCCATTTTGCAGAGATTTTCTTTTATTTTTGTCCTGGGTATTAAACACAGGGACTGCTTTACCAAACACTGAGCTACATCCCAGTCTTTTTATTTTTTATTTTGAGAAAAAATTTCACTAAATTGCTCAGGTTCACCTTGATCTTGTAATCTTCCTGCCTCAGTTTCCTGAGTTGCTGGGATTATAGGGATGTACCACCACACCCAGCTCCATCTGGACAGTGATTTGAACAATTAGTAAGAGTTTGCCAAATAGTCAAAGATAGGAAGAAATCTGTAGACACTGTAGCTCATAAGTGTGGATGGTTTCCCTCTAGGATGGAAAATCAAAGAACTCCAAATAGGAAGTAATATTTTTTTAATTCTTCTTAGAAAAATCAGTTTTAGGACATTGTGGAAGATTAGACAGGGACACAAATAGAATCAAAGATATTAGTCAGTGCAGCTGTGACATTTAGTATGTGCTGTAGTAGGTTAATTGGTAGCCCCCCAAAGTAATGTGCATGTCCTAGAACTTGTGCATGTGACTTTCTTTGGAAATAGAGACTTTGCAAAGAAAAAACTGGAGGAGCATTGGATTGTGTAGGGGGAAATGAGGGGAGGGGAGTGGCAGGGGATGGATAGTGGAAGTAGACAAATATCATTACCCTATGTACATATATGAGTACATGAATGGTGTGAATCTACAGCGTGTACAACCACAGAAATGAAAAGCTGCACCCCATTTGTGTACAATGAATTAAAAATGCAGTCTGTAAAAATAAAAATAAATTTTTAAAAAGGGATTTGCAAACATAGCTTATTTAAGGATCTCAAGGTGATCTTATCCTTGATTATGCACTGAGCCCTAAATCCAATGGCAAGTCTCCTTATGAGAGACTCACAGAGAAAGCCTTATGAAGACAGAGGCAGACACTGGAGTGACGCAACCACAAGCCAAGGAACACCAAGAGCCATCATGGTAAGAGAGCAAGAAAGGATCCTTTCTCAGGGCCTTCAGAGGGAGTATTGCCCCACCAACATCCATCCTTCCTCCCCTTCCTTCCTTCCTTCCTTCCTTCCTTCCTTCCTTCCTTCCTTCCTTCCTTCCTTTCCTTCTTTCCTTCCTTTCCCCTGCTAACCTCTTGGCTCTGGTCCTCCAGAACTAAAGAATAAAATAGTGTTTTAAAACCACAAGGCCTGGGGCTGGGGAGATAGCTCAGTTGGTAGAGTGCTTGCCTGTCAAGCACAAGGCCCAGCACCACAAAAAAGGGAAAAAAAAAAACAAAAACTGCTAGGCCTCATGATGATTTGTTACATTATCCCTAGGAAACTAATACAAGTGCCATCCAAGTCCTGTGCCATACATTGGCATGCAATAACAAACATGATAGATACATTTCCTGCTCTATAGATCTTTATATTAAGCAAATTTTATTCATTCATTTAACAAATATCTAGTTATCAACTGTTATATTCCAACCACTGTTCTTGGTTCTGGATTACATTGGTGAACAAGGTCTCTAATTCTGTATAGCTCTTTCCTAATTAGCAACTTCCTGCTATTGCTAGTCTCTGGGTCACCTCCCTTGTCTGGTTGGAGTCTCAAATCCTTTCAATCACCTATGAAAACCAATTCCTTGTATTAAACTTCATCTTATTAAAATAAAATAACCACAGCAAGCTTCTGTTTTCTCATAGGACCCTAGTCATTATAGAAGAAAGATGGGATACTAATTTTAAAACTGTGTGAAGCAACATCCCAAGTAGAGAGACTAAAATGATGTGAAGCGTCAATAAACCATGGGATACAGCATTTCAGGGAGTGGGAAGAGCCAGTGTGAAGGCCATAAAAGGAAAACATAGCATCTTAGTGCATTCAAACTAGGTGCACATGGACCCGGTACAATGACACACACCTGTAATCCCATCTACTTGGGAGGCTGAGGCAGTGGGATCAGCCAGGCAGTGGGAGGTTTGAGGCCAGCCTGGGGAACTTGGCTGAAAGTAAAATTAAAAAAAAAAAAAATGCTGGGTGACACCAGGCATGGTGTTGCACACCTGTAATCCCAGTGGCTCAGGAGGCTGAGGCAGGACAATTACAAGTTCAAAGCCAGCTTCAGCAAATTAGCAAGGCCCTATGCAGCCTATTGAAACCCTGTCTCAAAATATGAAGAGGGCTGGGGATAGAGCTCAGAGGTAGAGTACCCCTGGGTTCAATCCCCAGAACAAAACACACACACATACACACACACACAGAAAAAAAAATCAAACTGGGAAAAAATTGAAACTCTATTAGTAACAAAAGCTAATCTCTAATATGGAATTATTTCCTTGAAATTAATAACACCAACAATACAACAGAAAAAAATGGGCAAAGAAATCAAAGAATATACACATGGTTGTGAATATAAAAAGATGTTTAACTTCAATCATAAAGAGCACAAACTAAAACAACTCCGAATTATCATTTTGTAATTCCATCAGATCAGCAAAGGTAATGCTTTGTTATGATGAAAGAATTTGTTTTTGTTTCTTATTTATTGGTACTGAAGATTGAACCCAGAAGTGCTTTACCACTGAGCAACATCCCCAGCCCTTTTTACTTTTTATTTATTTTATTTTTTCAAATTAATTTACTTTGATTCATTGAACACAAATGGAGTACAGCTGTTGTTTCTCTGGTTGTACACAAAGTAAAGTCACACAATTTGTGTAATCATACCTGTACATAGGGTAATGATGTTTGTCTCACTCTGTTATTATTCTTACCCCACCACCACCTTTTTATTTTTTATTTTGAGACAGGGCCTTGCTAAGTTGCTAAGGTTGGCTTCAAACTTGAAATCCTCCTGCCTCAGTCTCCTGAGCCTCCGGAGTTGCTGGGATTACAGGCATGCACCACTTTGCCTGGCCTGAATTTGATTTTAAATGTAGAGAATATCTCTTGCAAGATACCAAAGAAACTTGTTAATAGCATTTGCCTCTGTGTGGGGAAATTGGTAGCTAGGGAACAGGGATGCATCAGGGTTTTGTTTTGTTTTGTCCTATTCTGATTTATTTTGCTTTTTCATTCTATACCCCTCTGTATTTTCTGACTTAGATTCATGTAAATGCATTACCAATTTTTACATTTAATAAAAATTACTTTAATTATCAATAGTATATATATTGAAGTAAATAAATATACTTACAAATCTTTACTTCCAAACTTGCTTAGAATGTGCTGCCCCTCTGCTCAATCTTTCCAAATCCCACATATCCTCTAGGACCAAGTTAGGCAAAGATCAACAAAGATAATGGTTTTTTAGGATGAAATTGTTGGGAAATAGGAATTCCCAAGAATTCACTTCTAAATGCAGAGATACCATCTCTGCAAAGATACCAAGGAAACTGATAATAAAGTTTGCCTCTGGGAAGGAGAACTTAGTGGCTGGGGACAAGTGTTGAACAGAGCTTTGTTCATCCTATGCCCTTTTGCAATTCTTAACTTAGATTTATGTCAATATGCCCCAGCATCTCCAGTACTAGGGATTGAACCCAGGGGTGCTTTTCACCACTGAGCTACATTCCCAGCCCTTATTATTTTATTTTGAGACAGGGTCTCATTAAATTTCTGAGGCAGGCCTGAAATTTGTGATCCTCCTGCCTCAGCCTCCAAAGTCACTGGAATTACAGGCATGTGCTACCACTCCCAGTCAGGTTTGTGTGTGTGTGTGTGTGTGTGTGTGTGTGTGTGTGTGTTTTTCCTGTACCAGGGATTGAACCCAGGGTGCTTAACTAGTGAGTCACATATCCAGTCCTTTTAATTTTTTATTTTTAGTGTCACTAAGTTGCTTAGGACCTCACTAAATTGCTGAGGTTGGCCTCAAACTTGTGATTTTCCTGCATTAGTCTCCAAAGTCACTGGGATTATAGGCATGTGCCACCACACCCAGTCCTATTTTTAAATTTAATAAAAATTAATTAATAAAAAGACATAAACTGGAGTAAGAAAATACACTCATAGTCTAAGCCCAAATCTGTTTCTGAACTTACTTGGAATGTGCTGCGCCTCTACTCAATCTATCCAAACCCCACACGTCCTCTAGGAGGCAGTTAGGCAGTTAAGCTAAAAAAATGGATCATTTCCCCTTAAAGCCTTTCTTGACCACCTTAGCCCACACTGACCTCTCCCCCGCTGAGCAGAGAGAACTCATTTTAAAGTTTGAGTAAACACCTTTTTAAAGTTTGAATAAATACAAGTGGTAACAAAAAAACAAACTAAAAATTCAAAAACTTAAATTCTAGTCTGAGTGCTCATGCTTAAGTCATTCAGAAACAGCACATTCTGAGAATCTGTTAACTAGACCCTGTGCAGATGTGAGAAGGCAAGTTTAATTAGACCCAGAAACTGAGGAGTTAACCATTGTGACAGAGGCTACAGTGCTCCAAGATCTGAGTTCTCCTCTCACCTTTCTTGGCATGCAGCTGAACTAAGTCTCCCAGCTCCCTTGTCCCACATATGCCAAGGGAATCTGGGCAGCAATAGTGGGCACTACTTCCAGGCCTGGTGCACAAACACTGATTCCAAGCCAGGTTTTCTGCATGCTCCTCCATTCATATCTTTCTCTCTCTCTCTCTCTCTCTCTCTCTCTCTCTCTCTCTCTCTCCAGTATAACATCATCTCAATTTCAATATTTCAATACCCAGAGCACTTCAGTGGGCATGATTTGAATGTAACATGCCTTCTGTCCACATGGCTCATCTCACCATAGATATGCTGCATAGCGACAGAAGCAAAAATAAACCTGTATTTTTTAAAAAACACCTGTCAGTGCTTCATCACTGACATTTCGAGTTTGTTTTTTAAAACACCTAGTCTTATTTCTCATGACTCGTATGGAAATAAAATCATAGCCATGCAAATCCAAAGCTGTCCAGAAATATAACTGTTTCCCTAACCTGCTGGCCTTTGCACTGTCCATGGCACTATTTTCTGACTTTGCTCAAATCACTAACCTCTTATCCCTTTGCTGTTCATTTGTCTTCATTATTAAAGTGATGGAAATCTGTCCATCCAAAGCAGAGAATCAGAGCCTCATTCTTAAGCTAAAGAACTGTACCATTTCCTTGGTCATTTTTTAGATCTGCAGCTGTCTTCTTACCTAGGTGAGGAGTAGAAAAGAGAAATTTATGTTTATCTCTTCTAAAATTACTTATTGTGCTGGGGGCAGTGGAATAAGCCTGTAATCCCAGAGATTGGGGAGGCTGAAGTAGGAGGATCACAAGTTTGAGACCAGCCTTAGCAATTTAGAGAGTTCATAAACAACTAAGCAAGATTCTGTCACAAAATAAAAAATAAAAAGGGCTGGGGAGATAGCTCAGTGGTAAAGTGCCCCCGTTCAAATCCCAGCACTCTGAAAAAAATTTTTTTGAATAAAATTACTTATTGTGCTATTGGTATGCACTGTAGTATCAACACATTTCCTACCTTTGCTACAATGTCCAATCCCTGAGGCACACTATCTGAGAGGTTTACATGACTTCTTGAGACCAACAGCTATTTCCTAAATTGAAATAAATCTTGAGATCTTACAGGCCTATCTCTGACCAACAAGATTTTTGCAACAGGGTATGGGCCAAGAGAGAGGCAGTATAAAGCGGTCAAGAACATGGTTGGGGTTTGAACAACCAGGAAAAGAGCCCCAGACTTTGATTCCACCACTTACTGGCTATGGGACTTAAGTTGTTTAATCTCCCTTAGTTTCCTGAAAACTGAGGATAATAATAGTACCTAGTTTAGGGACTTGTGATAATTTGATTAACTTTTATGATCCTTTCAGTCTTACCTCCATTCTCAACTGCTAAAATAGGGGATCCAACTAGGGGGTCCAACTCCAGAATCTGCTCTCATACCCCCTCCAGACATGTGGATTGAATTCCTGACTACAGTAAGTAGAAGAACTCAACCATTTTGCATCCAAAGAAATAGTGGGAGAAATGGGGAAAATGTGAATGCGTTACAGGTTAGTTACGTCAGAGTTCAGTATCTAAGGGGAAATAGCAAAAAGTCAGCAAGGCCAGCCAAAAAGAAGGCAAGATTGGGGACTGAGAGTCAGAAATAGTGTCCAGACCTTCTGGTGCTATATGAAGCTGAGAGTAGAGCCACGATTTTGCTAAAATGTCCCAGATTTCTTCTCTTTTTCCTGAACCCTTCACTGCTGAGGTTAGCAGATGACTTGTAAAACCAAGGTCCTTCCACCCAGGAAGGGATATAGACACACAGGGAGAAAAAACAGGCAGTGAGTAATCCCCTCAGGATTGCCACACCTCCTGCAGCCTGGCTTCCAGCAAGACAGGAGGTCAAAGTTATGAGAATTCTGAAGAATACTAAAAGGAGGAGGGATGG
This sequence comes from Glaucomys volans, assembly GCA_020662805.1. Classification (NCBI taxonomy): domain Eukaryota; kingdom Metazoa; phylum Chordata; class Mammalia; order Rodentia; family Sciuridae; genus Glaucomys; species Glaucomys volans. The sequence goes on from JAJEJO010004248.1 coordinate 288,638, forward strand.
GGGTGGCGTGGGGGTAGGGGTGGTGTTTGTTGGAGGGCACACTGGATGGTGGTGGTGTGGCAAGACTGAGGTGTCAGAGCAGCCTGGAGAAGAGAATGCTGAAGATTTGAAGATAGGGAGAGTCATCAAATGCATCCAATGAGTAGGTGATAAAATGGAAATAGCATGTGAGGGGAGCTCTTTTGAGACACTCCCCAATAAAGAATACCCTGCATTTGTTTTGTGTTTTGTGTTTTGTGTTTTGTGTTTTGTGTGTGTGTGTGTGTGTGTGTGTGTGTGTGTGTGTGTTTGTACTGGCAATTAAACCCAGAGGCACTCTACCACTGAGCTACATCCAGTCCTTTTTATGTATTTATTTATTTTTTTATTTTTTATTTTTAGACAGTCTCGCTAAGTTGCTTAGGGCTTCACTAAATTGCTAACATTTGCCTTGAATTTTCAATCCTCCCTCCTTAGACTTCTTAAGTCTCCAGAGTCAATAGGATTGCCAGCATATGGCTACTGCAGCTGACCTGATTTCTTTCCCTTCCTTCCTTCCTTCCTTTCTTTCTTTCTTTCTTTCTTTCTTTCTTTCTTTCTTTCTTTCTTTTTTAAGACAGGAATCTCACTAAATTGCTGAGCTGGCTTGGAATTTGCAAGCCTCCTTCCTCAGCATACTAAGAAGCTAGGATTACAGGTTTGTACCACCTTGCCCAGCTCATTCAGGACTTCCATAAGAAGTCTATGGGGTGTCGGGGGCAGGGGGCACATCTGTAATCCCAGCCACTTGGGAGTCTGAAGCAGGAGGATCATAAGTTTAAGGCCAGCCTGGGCAATCAGCAAGACCCTGTCTCAGTACAGAAAATTCTGGGGATGTAGGTCAGTGGTAGAGTGCTCCTGGGTTCAACCCCCAGTATTGACAAAAAAAAATAAAAAGAAAGTCCTGGACACTCATCACAGAACTTAATATTAACCAAGAGAGGAGGCATAACTAATATAGTCAGATACCTAAATAGACTAAATTATATGGGATACAGAGCAATATAAAAGTGCCAGCCTGGACTGGGGTTGTGGCTCAATAGTAGAGCTCTTGCTTGGTACATGTGAGGCACTGGGTTCCATCTTCAGCACTACATAAAAATAAATAAATTAAATAAAGACATTGTATCCACCTACAATTAAAAAAAAAATTTTTTTTAAAGTGCCATCCCTTTGGAAGGAGGAACATCACTGTTAGAAAGGACTCCACCACTTGCTGGCTGTGTGATCTTAAGAAAGTTACTGAAATCTCTGTATGTTTCATCATTTGTAAAATAGGGTAAGGGTAGTCACAAACAGTAGAGGGTTATGGTGTCTTTTATGTCTGCTAGGATAAGAGAGGGGAAAGAGAGAGGATGGCTACAAATCAAGTAGGCTTGTAATTCATTATAACAAAACAAGGCAATTTCTGTCTGGATGACTCCTAAATTATCTCTAAAATAGAAGCCTAAATCATTAGATGAGAGTAGGCAGTATGGGGGCAGAGGAATCAGAGATATGAAAACATCTGCAAAGTTATGAAACAATTATTATAGAAAAAGAGAAAGATGACTAGAGGAACAGAAAAATCGCCAGGCAGCACTTGTGCGCCCACATGAGGCAGGGGATCATGACTCACATCATCCTTTTCCACACCTATAGCATTTTCTATTTTCTCCTACTTGGGCTCAAGAGTAGAAATGGGATATCCCTGGGATCTTTTGAGACTGGAGTTCCACCAGATGAAAACAGCAGATGAGAGAGGAACCTGGGAGCTGAGGGTATCTGAGAATCATTACAGTGTTAGATTATTGAATTTATGTTTACATGGACACAAAGCCAGGAGGTGGGGGAATGAACAGAGAGAAAAAAGGAAGTCCTGGATGTATTGATGAAGTCAGAGAGCTACTGCAGAGGGGGCGGGCACACATCCATGCATACCACCCATGCGCTCATGTGCACACAAACACGCACTCACAGTCACACCCATTTGTTTTCCAGATAAATTCTTGGGTTTTGGATGAAAAAGAACTCCAATGTTTAACTTCTTCAGAGACTAGAGATAGTAAGAAATGTAAAACTCTGCTGTAAGGACTGGATCTCACCCCTAATTCAGCCCACCTGACTATGGGTCCCAGCATTCCCTTCCAGTTGAGGCTTCCCCTCCTGTGTGTCGAAGATCTCCCCATCTGGTTCAGTGGAGATTACAAGTCTCTGAGTCACTGAAAACAAGGTGTCCACAATGGGGCAGTGTGGCTGGGGAAGCAATGATTCAGGACACGGAGAGGTGCCTGTGAGTCTAGAGATAAGATGTAGATAGTTCTGCGTGGAACGTCTCCTTCCAGGAATCACCAGAAGATTATCTGCCCACACTGGAAGCTTGGGGAGTCCTGCGACTGATAACAGGAGGCCTGCGGGGTCGGCTCTGTGTCTCCTCCTCCTGCTAGCTGATGTGGGTAGGATGGACTGCTCAGTCATCTGCCAATCCCAGTGAACAGTCATTCCTGGTCTGACCTGCTCACTCCACAGTTCCACCCACTTTATTGCCACCACCTCCTCACTATCAGAGGCTCCTGGCTCCCGGTTTCTCACAACATCGGTATAGATTTGAATTACCTGCCCAGCCCTTGTTCTGTTGACAGCTTTTGTAATGACATAAACTCTATGCCTCGATCCCCTTTTTTTATTATTCCCAAAAAACTTGTTTGAAAGTGAACTTACACTCAGATACACATGAACACCACTCAACATCAGCTCTTTGGTCATATCTACACTCCTACCTGTACAACAATTCTAAGTTATTTTTGAGATACTATGATCATTTCCCCATCTAGAGCAGGGCTCAGCAAACATTTTTCTGTAAATGGCCAGATCACAAATACTTCAGGCTTAAAGGGTCATACTATCACTGCTGAAACTATTCAACTCTGCCATTCTAGTGTCAAAGCAGCCACAAAAGACAATACATAACAAATGAGTTTCCAATAAAACTTTATTAACAGTAACTGAAATTTGAATTTCATAGATTTCTTCCTTTTTTTAAACTATCCTACCAGACCATTGTAGGTACCATTTGATGCCAATTGTAGCATGATTCTGGCTTCCAAGTACAAGAATGTCTTAAAATTTAGGAAATATATTATAAACAGCCCAAGTGGGATATTGATATATTGATCTTATTTACTATTGATGTGAAATAATGCCTATGCTTATTTATTTATTAATTTGTGTATTTATACTAGAGATTGAACCAGGGGTGCTTAACTACTAAGCCACCACATCCAGCTACTGTTTAGATATTCAGATGATTCAAAGCTAGCTTTCTTTCTTTTCTCTTCTTTTTTTTTTTGGGGGGGGGCACGGTGTACCAGGGATTAAACCCAGGGGCACTTAACCACTGAATCACATCCCCAGCCCTTTTTTGTGTTTTATTTAGAGGCAGGGTCTCACTGAGTTGCTTAGGACCTCGCTAAGTTGCTGAGGCTGACTTTGAACCCATGATCCTCCTGCCTCAGCCTCCTGAGCTGCTGGAATTCTAGGCATGAACCATTGTGTCCAGCTCAAAGCTAGCTTTCTATCCCTGTGGGTGCAGCTCTATTCTGAATTTCACATAATTTTCATTTGTCGCAATGTATTACTCTTCTTTTGATTATTTTTACCTGTTTAACTTTACTTTAAAAAAATTCTTAGTTTATAAACTATATCCAAAACATGGTGGTGGACATGATTTGGCCTAAGTACAATTGTTTGCCCACTCCAGTCTAGAAGAGGAACATGCAAAAAGAAAAGCACACACACAAAGAAAAGTGTTCCAAGATAAATCACTACTATTTATAGTGGAATACTATGCTGCTTTTATTTTTATTTTAATTAATTTTGACAGTGCTGGGGATTGAACCCAGGGCTTCATGCTTGTTAGGCAAACCCTCTACCACTAAGCTACATTTCCAACTCTTGCTTTTAAATGTTTAAATATATTAGAAGTTGCTTAACTTCTTCAAGTTTTCATGGAGGGGAAGGACTTCCACTCCATTCTCCAAGAGAAAATCTATTAGAGAGCATTTCTGGCTCTTTTTTGTTTTACTCAACTTATGATTCAATTGATGAACTAGTGAAAAGCAGTTGCCAATGCTGCAAAGAGGTTGCATTGGGAAATGAGTTTCTGGAAGGTCCTAGGCCTCCAGCAGAGAAGAAAGATATCACTGAGTGGTTTTCTTGACACTCCTTCCCAACTTCTGACAGATGCATATACACACCATGCACACACTTGGAAAAACACAGCACTTGCTCCCAGGCTTTCGTAACTGTCATGGAGTTTTTAGACTTCTTTTATACAGGCTGAAGGTGGGTGTTAGGGTGATGGTCAAAGGACATATTCAGTAGAACTTTATTTAATCCTTTGGTTACATGCACTCTCTAAACTTAGTGCTTTCATCAAAACACTGAAACATGAGAAGTCCCATTCAGCATTCTGTTTCATACACACACCTACGTATGGTGGAAACATGATAAAAGAACACAGAAGAAAGTAGTCCTGGTCCTCTCCAGGGAAAGAGAAAGTTTGGGGTAGGAAGGAAACATTCTTTATTTAAAGAATACCTTTAAAAGTACTAAAATGTGTCAGGTGACATGGTGCTTGCCTGTAATCCTAGCAACCCAGGAGACTGAGGCAAGAGGATCACAAGTTCAAGGTCAGCCTCAGAAAATTAGCGAGGACTTGTCTCAAAATAAAATTTAAAATGGTGATGTAGCCTAATGATAAAATGCCCCTGGGTTTAATCCCCAAAACCACACACACACACACACACACACACAAAATACGAAAATGTTATTGAATTTGAGTTTTTATAGGGGAAGGTGGCTCCAGGGCTTCCTATTCCACTATCTTGCTGAATATTTCAGAACCAAAACAAAACAAAAAGAAAAGAAATGAAAAAAACAGGAGATTAAAGGAAGTGGGAGAAAATAGATGGAGAGAGACTTCGGAAAAGGAAACAGGTAATTTAAGGAGAAGTTTCCTGGGTGCTTTGTGTGGCTGTAACATATCTGAGAATGTTGCCTTATAAAGCAAAGCGATGCCTAGCTCACAGTGTTAGAGACTGAAAGTCCAAGACAGTTCCTTCTGCTTGGTCTGTTGTAAGGACCTCAGACCTCCAGGAACATCATAACATAGTGGATGGCACCATATAACAGAAGAGAGTGACAGAGTGACAAGTGACATATGCCAATAAGGGAAAGGTCATATGGTCAGAGAGGAAACAAGAGACCAGGGAGGGCCAGACTTGCTCTTGTACAACAGCTAGCTCTCCTGGGAACTAATCCACTCTTACCACACCTGATCCACTTCACAAGACCAGCATTAATCCCTTCATGAGAACACTCATGACCCAATAATCTCCCATCTGGCCCTACCTCTTAAAGGCCCCACCGCGCCATTCAATGCCGTTTCACTGGCGACCAAGTTTCCATCATATGAACCTTGCACAGGGGGAGAGGGTACAGTCACACTATACCCAAACCACAGCACCATGAAAACGTTAATAAAAGCTACACTACTCACCAAGAATTTTGGAGTTGAATTTGTTTGGAAAAACTAAATCTGTCCTTGAAATATGGAACACAAGTGTGGAGGCTTCCATTAAGCCGCCTGCCACATATGGGTTATTCCAGCTCATCTCCCCTAAATTGGGATCTCCTGTAGAGCAGAGACATTTATGCTAACAGGTGTATCTCCAGCTGCTTGATCAGAGCTTGACACAGTGGCACAGAACATTTTCCGTGTATGTGTATGATTGTCTGACAATAGAAGGAACTATCATAGTCCGTTAGATAAATACTCCCTACATCTTCCACAGAGAGGAAAATAAATGATTTTTCAAAGTTTCTCATATTCTTTCCTTTGGCCTCTACCTCACTGCAGCCACAGGTTCTTCTGACATTGGACAATATGGGTTGTTGCATGGAAGACTGGGGAAAACTGGGAACTGAATCTCATGAAATCAATGACAGCTGGGTATGGCAGCACACACCTGCAATCTCAGCTACTCAGGAGGCTGAGGCAGGAGGATCACAAGTTCCATGTCAACCTGGGCAGTTTTTCTTTTTTTCTTTTTCTTTTTTTGTACTGGGGATTAAATCAGGGGCAATTAACCACTGAGCCACATCACCATCCCTTTTTATATTTGATTTACAGCAGGGTCTCTGAGTTGCTTAGGACCTCACTAAATTGCTGAGACTGGCTTTGAACTCACAGTCCTCCTGCCTCAACCTCCTGAGCTGCTGGGATTACAGGCATGCATCACTGTGCCCGGCAACCTGGGCAATTTAGTGAAACCCTGTCTCAAAACAGGAAATATAAAAGGACTGGGATGTAGCTCAGTAATAAAGTGCCTCTGGACTCAATCCCCAGTACCAAATAAAGAAAAAAAATGACAGTCAATAGCACTTACTATGTATAAGGCAATGGTTAATACCTTATGGTTGGTAAAGAATTAAATTGCCACTCTAAGATCTAAAGCTTATATGGACATAGTGGGGCTGGGGATGTAGCTCAATGGTAAAGTAGTGCTTGCCTATCATGTGCAGGGTCCTGAGTTCAATCCCCAGCATTGGGGGATTACATAGTATCTCCTTATGCTGTGTTTCAAATATTAGCTACTTCATCATATTTGTCTTATACATCAGATACTAAAAGGCTTCCTCTGTCTTAGCATTGTAAGCAATCCCTCTCTCATTGGATCCTCACAGCCTTGTACTATGTATTATCTCCATGTCACAAAGGAAGAAACTGAAGCTCAAAGTGTGACATGTTTGACCAAGGTCATACATCTAGTCCTGAACCAAAGGTCCCTTAATCAGCAGCCTCTACTGTAGAGGACTACATACAAGGCATTGGAATTGCCTATCAGGTGATGGCTTCTGAGTCTGGACCTTCCAATGCATAGATTCTTACTTTGCTAGTATTCCCTAAAAATTCCACAAGAGGGTGACCTTTCTCCACCAGTTCTAGGCTACTGGCTTTGGAATTATGACTTTAATTTAACTTGTGGGCACTTCAAGGGTTGACTGATAACCTGTACAGAATTTGTATGTTTCCTGACACAAGGAACATAGGTATTCTAAGTTGATTCTCAATCAAGTTATTCCAAATTAACTAGAAAGTTACCTGCCCCAACCAGGCAGCCCATATTGTCCCTTTGCCAACCACTCACCATGCCTGACACCCAGTTTGTTATGGTGGCAGGGGCTGTCTAAGCCCTAGATCTTTAAACAACGAACTCCTTTCCATCCTCCAAGTTCTATTCAATGTTCAGTAACCTGGAAAACTCCACAATAGGTTTCAGAAGTTTAAAAACCCAGAAAAATTTAAAAATAAGGTATTTCTCATGATTTGCACTTCCAGCCCTCTAGAATGCTGTTCAAAAAGACTCATTGACCACAGGATACCTAAGTTATATCTGTGTCCTTTCCCAAGACAGACACTGAGAATAAGAGTGGTGGACACAGTGTGATGTCCAAATTTTCCTTCAGGAATAGAGGTATGTGTTTTAGTCAGCTTTTCTTGCTGTGACCAAAAGGCTCAATGAGAACAATTAGAGGAGGAAGAATCCTCAGAGATTTTAGACCCACTCCACATTTCTGGGCCTGAGGTGAGGCAGAACATCATGGTAGTAGAGTGTAGCAGAAGAAAGCAGTTCAGGACAAGGCAATCAGGAAGCAGAGAGAGAGAGAGCTCCACTCACTAGGGACAAAATATAAACCCCAAAGGCACACCCCTGGTGACTCCTCCATCCACACCCTACCTTCCTACAGTTGCCACCCAATTAAATCATATCAGTGGAGTAAAGCTCTGAATAGATTAAGGCTTTCATAACCCGATCATTTCACCTCTGAAAATTCTTGCATGGTCTAGTGCATGAGCTTTGCAGGGACAGCTCATTTCTAACAAGGTGCTCCTGGAATATGGCCCTTGACTATAAGCCCACTGTCAACTTCCCCAAGACCATACCTGCTTTCTGGGGCAGCTCACATCCTATGAATGATCAGTGCAGAGGGCAATAAAGGCCCAGTCCCCTTGTCTCCACTTGAAACAACTTTGAAAGGCTGTCTCCACTTCAGATCATTCTGTAGGGTCAGCTGAAGCCTCTGCAGAAACTGCATCAAAACTCATCCCCTCTCTCTCTGCCCAATCCTACTTTCTTCCTTTCTTTCACCAGTGGTAATTCTGAGAGCACTCCCCAACAAATCTCCTGTAAGTTCCTCTCCATTTTATGGTCCTGGATAACCAGTGATGGTTAGTGCCAGAGTGATCTGAGAAAACAGATGATGGGATAGAATTTGGGGGATAGATCACTCTCCTCCCACCAACCATTACTGATTGGTAGAGCTTGCATAGTCACTGGCAAACTGGGGTGTTATAATGGTGGAAAGGAATACATTAGCTAGTTGAATGAATCAGACTTTGAAGAAATAGCAACTATAAGGATAGAAAAATTGAGTGGCTATTGCTGAGCTCCAACAACACTCGGGAGAAAAGAACAGAAATTTGAAAGTAATTGGCAAAAGCATTAGAAAAAGTGATGGTCCACACTAAATAAAGTAGAAATGTGGCCAGGTGCTATGGTGCACACCTGTAATTTCAGTGGCTCAGGAATCTGAGGCAGAAGGATCGTGAGTTCAAAACCAGCCTCAGGAACTTAGTGAGGGCCTAAGCAACTTAGGGAGAACTTGTCTCTAAATAAAATATAAAAAGAGCTTGGAATGTGACTTAGAAGTTGAGAACCCCTGGGTTTAATCCCTGGTACCAAAAAAAACAAAAAACAAAAACCCAATGGCAAACACCAATAATCCAAATGAGAGAGAGTGGAGAGAGAGAGAGAGAGAAGAGAGATTGATTCCATCTCAAAATAAAAAACAAAAAAGGACTAGGAATGTAGCTATGTGGTATATGTGGTAAAGCACTGCTGGGTTCAATCCACAGTCCTGCCAAAAGAAAAAAAAACATGAAATGCTATAATTGACAGAAAGAATTTAAAGCCTTAGAAAAGTGGGTATTGAGCTGGGCATGGTGGTGCATACCTATAATCCCAGCTACTCAGGAGGTTGAGACAGGAGGATCACAAGTTCATAGATAGCCTCAGTAAGACTCTAAGCAACATAGAAAATCCTGACTCAAAAAAGAAAGGACTGGGGATGTGGCTCGGTTTTAAATTGCCTCCATTTCAATTCCCAGTAACAAAAAGGAAAAGGACAGGGAGGAGCAGAAGGAGGGGGAGGAGGAAGAGGGAAAAAGAGAAAGAAAGACACACACACATTACACACGGTGAGAAAAACCTACCAAATAACTATGTTCCATGGCTGGAGGATACATGACGTACTGAAGCAATAAAGAATATGTGGTAAAGCCGGTTACTGTGGCCCACACTTGTAATCCCAGTGACTCAGGAGACTGAGGCCAGAGGACAGGAAGTTCAAGGCCAGTCTCATCAACTTAGCAAGGCCCTAAGCAACTTAATGAGGTCCTGTCTCAAAATAAAAATTAAAAAGAAAGTACTGGGACTGTAGTTCAGCGGTAAAGTGCCCCTGGATTCAATCCCCAAACAAAAAAAAAAAAAAAAAAAAAAAAAAGACAACAAAGATATGTGGTGAGAGGAGAACCAGTAGCCCCCAAAACTTTCATGATGGCCAAGGCTGACAGTTAGAAATACCACTACTGAGTAGGACTCATTGATAGCAAGAGATGATAAGGCATGCCCACCAAAATAGAAGCTAGCTCTCCTGTAACCATCAGAAGCCCCACTAGCATGGCACAACAGCATGAACTCACACTTAGCAAGGCTGAGTAACTTTTGCTTCTGTCAAGCATCTAATGGGGCAACCGGCAAAAGCAATAGTGAAATCCCCAATAGGACACCGTACCTTGAGAACAACAAGCCTCTTGGTGGTGAGTTGACTATGTTGGGCTCCTTTCAAACTAAAAGGTGATGTAATTTGTTTTGGTAGAAATAAAGACATATTTCAGAAATGGGTTCATGTTTTCTGTCCACTAGGCCTCAACCATCACCACTATCCAAGGGCTCATTGAACAATGAGCATGGAATCCCATCAGGTTTGGCCAGAGACCTACTTTTCCTCCAAGAAGGTACAAAATGGGCACGTGACTATGGGAGCCACTGGTCCCATTACCTATCTCACCACTCATAAACTGCCAGCCTGATACACTGATGGAATGGGTTGGTGAATGCACAGCTGAAGCACAGACTTGGAAGTGACACCTTAGGGGATAGGGTGCCATCTTCCAGCATGCAGGCAATGCTCTAAACCAGTACCCTGTGCTGCATTCCTAACGGATAGAATGTATGAGCCCACAATCAAGTGGGTAAAGCAGGAGTGGCCCTGCTGTGATCACTCCCAAAGACCCACTGAGGAAGTCTGTGCCTCTTCCCCCTGCAACTCTAGGTTCTGCAGGCTTAGAGGTTCTGGTCTCTGGAGGAGGAATATGTCCAATAGGGAAACAGGTTATGGAACTTTGGGTTTCTTGTGTAAAGAAGCCAGCTGGCAAGAAAAGGCATCACCATCTTAACTGTACAGTAAATTCTGATTGTCGAGAGGAGAAAGCCCAGCTGTTATATAAAGGAGACATGGGGAAATGTGTTTGGCATCCCCTTGGCCCACCCTGATGCCTTGTGTTACTCTCCTGCCCTATTGTTTTGTGGTTTTTTGTTGTTGTTGTTTTTTGGGGGTTTTTTTTGGTACTAGGGATTGAACCTAGGGGCGCTCCACCACTGAGCCACATCCCCAGCCCTATTTTGTATTTTATTTAGAGACAGGGTCTCACTGAGTTGCTTAGGGCCTCGCTAAGGTGCTGAGGCTGGCTTTGAACTCACAATCCTCCTGCCTCAGCCTCCCAAGTGCTGGGATTACAGGCATGCACCACCGCACGTGGCCTCCTGCCCTATTTTGATGGTAAAAAGACAAGTACAACACCCATCACTTGCCTGTAGTCTTGGCTACTAGGGAGGCTAAGGCAGGAAGAACACAAGTTTGAAGCCAACCCAGCAACTTAATGAAGCCCAAAGTTCCCACTCTGTCTCAAAATTAAGAAGGACTGGGAATGTTACTCAGTGGTACAGCGCCCTTGGATTCAATTCCCAGTACTGCCAGAACAAAACAAAATGACAAAAACGTGACTCGAGGAGGGCATGGATACTAGCAGCTCAGACCTCTTAGGGGGGAAAATCTGGGTCATACCATCAGGTAAGCCACTGAGGTTAGCAGAGATGCTAGCTAAGAGTGAAGGAAATCTAAAATGGACAGAGGAAGGAAATGATGAATATCTGTTGCTGTTCTGATATCAACTGCAGTCAGCTATATTTCTTTCCACTGCCTTTTCTCTTTTGTTTCCTCCATGAAGATAAACTCATTAGTATGCTAGAGAAAGTACTTGGAGAGCTTACATAAGCGAATCCAAGAGGCACAAGTGGTAGACTGTGGTGGACACTGTGATGGACCACTCAGATCTCCTTGCAGTGGTCTCAAAAGAAAGTTCCCTGCTATTAACCCCCTCCAGAGATTTTCCCAAATGAAACTAGCCCTCTCACTCCATTTTAGAACTCTGAAGACTCATTCCAGGTTCAGAACTCCCCAATAGACCTTTATGAGGTCCAATCAGGGTCCAATAAGACCTTTATGAAACAGCCCCACAGATACTATCCCTCTTCCCAATTGTCCTTATACTCAATTCAGCTTCTATCAATCAATTAATCCAAACTCAGAAACTTCAAAAGTAAATTGGACCAGCATGGTGGTACTCATCTGTAATCCCAGTGGCTCAGGAAACTGAGGCAGGAGGATAGCAATTTCAAAACCATCCTCAGCAATTTAGTGCAACCCTAAGCAACTTAAAAATAAAAAAGGCTAGGGATGTGGCTCAGTGGTTAAGTGCCCCTGGGTTCAATCCTTGATACAAACAAACAAACAAACAAACAAACAAAAAACTACGGCTCGCAATGGCAAACACCAGTAATCCCAGCAGCCAGCAACTCAGAAGCCTGAGGCAGGAGGATCACAAGTTTGAGGCCAGCCTCAGCACCTTAGCAAGACTCTGTCTCAAAATAAAAAATTAGCGCCTGGTGTGGTGGTGCATGCCTGTAATCCCAGCAGCTCAGGAGGCTGAGGCAGGAGGATCGCAAAGCCAGCCTCAGCAAGGGCAAGGTGTTAAGCAGCTCAGTGAGACCCTGTCTCTAAATAAAATACAAAATAGGCCTGGGGATGTGGCTCGGTGGCCAAGTACCCCTGAGTTCAATCCCCAGTTCCAAAATAAATAAATAAATAAATAATTAGAAGGAACTGGAGATGTAACACTTAGAGGTAAAGTCCCCCTGGTTTGGATCCTAAGGAACACATACACACACACACACACACACAAATTGAAAAAGAAAAGGAAAAAAAAAAGCTGCCAAAGTAAAAAAATACGTTATTTGGGGTCTTGGGAATTGTAATTCAAGAAGCACAGGTTCAGAGAGCTCTGAATAAGTATTCCAAAGAAGGTACAAACGTGGAAATTACATGTGCTATTCTAGGGTTGTGAAGAAATAGGAGCTATGAGACTGATAGAAGATAAAGAATGTATAAACAGAATGGAATGGCCATAAAACAAGAATTCAGTTAACATCTTGATAGGCATCTTGAGTCTCTAGGCACAATGTAATTGTCCAGTTGTTCTGGTCTTCCAGTTATCTGCCCTCAAAAGGATGGAGTTCACCGAAGTTTACATTTCTAAGCAGCCGCTGAAAACGTGTGTAAGTTCTGCCCCCACCTTTTTTTTTTTTTTTTTTTTGGTACT
>JAJEJO010004249.1:0-85894 GCA_020662805.1 Glaucomys volans
AGCTACTCTTCTGGCAGGAGATTAACATCAATAATATGCAAAGAACTCAAAAAACAACAGAAATGAAAGGAATAATTAATCAATAGATGGGAAAACACAATAAACTGTCATTTCTCAAAAGAAGGAGCACAAATGGCAACCAAATATATAAAACAATGCCCAATATCCATTGCAATCAAGAAAAAGCCAATCAAAATTGCACTGAGATTTCACCTTACTCTAGTTACAATGGAAATCCTCAAGAACATAAATAACAATAAATGATAGTAAGGATATGGGATGAAAGTATACTTGTATATGACTGGTGGGACTGAAAATTAGTGTAACCACTTTGGAAAGCAGTGTGGAGATTCATCAAAAACTAGGAATGGAGCCATCATTTGACCCAGCTATTCTATTCTCTGGTATTTGTCCAAAAGATCTAAAATGAGCATACTATATTGATACATGCATACCAAATTTTACAGCAGCAAAATTCAATTCTTGTGAATTCTATTGACAAGTTGTGGAACCAGCCTAGGTGTCCCTCAATAGACAAATGTATGAAGCAAATGTGCTATATATACACAATAGAGTTCTACAAGCCATAAAGAAGAATAAGATTATGCTAATTATTGATAAACAGATGGAACCACAGAACATAATACTAAGTGAAATAAGCCAGACTCAGAAAGACAGGGTGAAATGTTTTCTCTTGTATAGGGAAGCAAGAGAGAAAAAGAAATTTAAAAAAGAGTGGGGAAAAATCTCATGAAAATAAAAGAACAGTGGAATAGAAAAATGGGATCAAGGAGGAGAAAGCAAGGGATGGGATAGAGAAGGAAATGAGAAATGAAATTGACCAAATTATGTTATATGTATGTATGCATATCTAACAATGAATTCCACTTTGGTGCATAATTATAATGAAATAATTAAAAAGTAAATTAATAGAAGGAAGAAAAATAGAGCAGAGGTACAGGAGGAGTAGGGAGGGAAGGGGATAGTATTGGCATTGAAATGGTGTAAATTATGTCACATACACATATCACATGAATACTTCAAAATGAACCCCAAATTATGTAAAATTATAGTGCACTATTAAAAATATAAATAAATGTAAAATAAAATAAATTATTTAAAGGAATTTGTCTCCCTGTAAGAAGCTGGAAATGTCCTTTAGCAAAAAACAGGTCAAATTTGTGTGGCATTGGTGGAAATTAGTATTGATCACATTAGTTGAGTGGAGGAATATAACAACAAAAGCAAGTGAAGAACATTGAGTTTGTGTGGCGGGGAGAATCGTCTCGAGCCAAATTTTGAAAACTATCTGAACAAAGTTTTCAGGATTCATAAATGAGTAAAGAGTGCCCACTATTATTAACTTGACCAGAAGTTAAGGTGAATCTGAAAATAAACTGCCTTGCCATTTGAGAATTTGTTTTCTTTCCTTCTAATCAGTTCATCCCACCTACTCCCTAAGATCCAGAGTATTATCCTAGTTTGCTACAGTTTTACTGGTTTATGTATTTGACAGATCAACCAATCAACCTCCAGATTGGGAATGATCAGTGCTTCTGGGCAGAGGCGGCCTGGTGTTGATAGACAATCAGATGCAGCACAGGCACTAGTCACCGGACCAGGGTGTGGGCCTGGGCACTCGACCAAGTTGGGGTGGGAGCGCAGAACTGTGCTCAGTGATGGAGACACTGGGCTTGAGAGCCCAGGCAGGCCTGAGCTCCTCGTTGGGGATTCAGGCAGCCACAGGCGGTTGCTCTCTCCCGGGGAAGCTGTAAGATGGCACCAAAGGGCCTAAGATCCCTGCTGGGGCTGGGGATTCAGGCCTGTTTTCTTCATTTTGATGCTATGTTAAATGCAATTGATTTCTTAATCTTTTTATGATGGCTCAATGTTAGTATACAAAACTGCATCTTATTTTTGCATGTTGACTTTCTTCCTCTGCCAAATTCATTTATCTGTTGTAATATTTTTGTGGAGTCTTCAGTGTTAAATCAGTGAGTGGCTTATGAATTTTTCTGTTCTTTTTAATTTTCTGTGAGAGTTTTAACAAGATTGATGATAATTCCTTTTTTAAATTTTGGCTAGAATTCACCAGTTAAGCCATCTGGTCCAGAGAAATTGTTTCGCCTAGGTTAACTAATTTCTTGGTATGTAATTGTTTACAGTACCCTCTTAAAATCTATTTTATTTTCTTTAAAATAGGCCATAATGTCTCCCCTTTACTTCTGATATTATTTATTTGAGACTTTCCATTTTATCTCCGTCTAGCTAAACTTTTGACAGCTTTATTGACTGTCTATAAGAACAAAAATTTTGTGTAATTAGTTTTTCCAATGTTTTTCTGTTCTTTATCTCTACTCATTATTTACAATTTCTTTCTTAGGTTTCAGGGTAGTTTTACTTCTTTAAAATATTTTTAGCATGTGAATGTAGGTTTTTCAATCAAGATATTTCTTCTATTCTATGTAATTGTTGACTATTAAAAATTTCCCTCTAGCAATGCTTTTCTTGCATGCTTTTTTTGACATGTGCTTTTCAGTGTTCCTCAACTTAATGTTTATCTATCTTGTGTTTCCTTATTTGAGCTATAGATTGAGTGTGTAATTTAACAAGCACATTTTAATTTTTCAGTATTCCTTTTTCATTCCAAAATTAGAAAAAGTCCTTTTTTTGTTTCAATCCTTAAAAATTTTAAAAATTTCTTTCTTTCTTTTTTTTGGTACCAGAGAAACCAGAAGGTGCTTAATCACTGAGCCATATTCCCCCAGGCCTTTTTTATATTTATTTATTTAGAAATTAGTTCTGTCTGAGTTGCTTAAAGAATCATTAAGTTTCTGAAGCTGACTTTGAACTTGTGATCTTCCTGCCTCAACCCCCTGTGCCATTGGGACTACAGGCATGTGCCCCACTGAATTTTAAGATTTCTTATGTGGTCTCACATGTTGATTATACTGGACAATATTACATTTGCACTTGAGAAAAGATATTTTGATCATTTTTATAATTTTTGTTGATTTTTTAATTTCTACATAATTTATTTTTACTATTTCTTTAGTCATTTGATTTTATTCTTTACTTCTATTAGCATAGTTAACAATTATTTTAAATTATTTGTTCTGTAAGTCCAAACCAGGTATTGTTTTTTTAAGTATATATTTCAGGTAGTTTTTTCTTTCTACATTTTTTGGTGCATTATACTTTTAGATAATGATGAGATTTATTGTTACATATTAATTCATGCACACAATTTAACAATATAATTTTGAAGACAGGTTTCTGGATTTATTTTGTTAACTTTTTAATCCTTTTTAGTCATAGACAACACAAGGATACTCCCTGACATAAACACAAAAGCATGAAACACAACTCTTTCCGATTCAATCCCCAGCATTCCCCTCCCTCTACCCCACTGATCACTCTTCATTCTATTTACAGTTTACAATTTTTCTGTAAAATTAGTTTCCTTTATTGGAACAGATTTTCCTGTTTCTATGTATGAATTTTGATATTTATTTGAAATTATGCATTTGAATAGTCATGACTTTCTCCTAGACTTGAAGCCTGGCCCCATGCTGAAGCAAGTCTTTACTAATTCGTTGTGTATGCTCTGTGCTTTAGCATCATCCCAAGATGAGAATAAACTCATAGTTACTTTCTGAACTTGTGTTTTCACTGGTCTTATATGTGTATCTTTTTCAAATATCTTTAAGTAGATGATTTTGAATATCTTAATTTTCCAAAGACTTTCACTGCATTATCTCCCATCACTTAATGTCTCCAAGATATTATCTTGCCTGGGGAATCTTGGATCTTTTTATTTTCCTGCATTCTTAATGAAGATGATCTATTATCCTTCCACTTTAGTTCTGAGCTTTGTAACCCATTGATCTATCTATGATCACAAACACAAATAATTTCTTCTGCAAACTCAAATCCACCATTAAATCTCCCTTTTGAGTTTTGAGTTAAGCTAAGGAATTTTAAGTACAGTTTGGTTTTATAGCTAATTTATAATTAATCTGTATTCTCTATTGATTAGACCTTTCTATTATACTTTTTTTTTTACTATTTTAAACATGGTTTCTAAAAAATCTGTGACAGCACTTGATATCTTTTTCTGGTAAATCAAATAATGGAACCACTTCAAAATAAATTTCTTTTTCTTGAGGGTTTTTGTCCCCCAGTATTTATGTAGTACTATCTGTTTCTTCATAAGTTTTATTTTGAATGGATATTGTTTGTTTATATTTATAAACCATATATCCAACAAAGTGTAAATATTTTTTTAATCAGGGATTATAGAACTTGATTGTAAAACAATGAGAAAAATTATAGCTTAAACTATCACTATTTGCTGATGACATGATTCTATATTTCGAGGATCCAAAAAATTCCATGACAAAACTTCTAGAACTTATAAATGAATTCAGTAATGTAGCAGGATATAAAAGCAACACTCATAAATCCAATGCATTTTTATTAATAAGTGATGAATCCTCTAAAAGAGAAATTAGGAAATCTACCCCATTCACAATAGCCTCAACAAAATATTTGGGAATCGATCTAACAAAAGAGGTGAAAGACCTCTACAATGAGAACTACTGGACACTAAAAAAAAGAAATTAAAGAAAACCTTAGAAGAAAACCTTAAAAGATGTAAAGAACTGCCATGTTCATGGATAGGCAGAATTAATATTCTGGTCAAAATGGCCATACAACCAAAAGCGCTATATAAATTCAATGCAATTCCAATTAAAATCCCAATGACGTTCCTCATAGAAATAGAGCAAACAATCATGAAATTCCTTTGGAAGAATAAGAGACCCAGAATAGCCAAAGCAATCCTTAGCAGGAACAGCAAAGCAGGTGGTATCACAATACCAGACCTTCAACTATACTACGGAGCAATAGTAACAAAAACAGCATGGTATTGGCACCAAAATAGACAGGTAGACCAATGGTACAGAATAAAGGACACAGAGATGAACCCATATAAATACAGTTATCTCATTCTTGACAAAGGTGCCAAAAACATACAATGGAGAAAAGATAGCCTCTTCAACAAATGGTTCTGGGAAAACTGGAAATCCATATGCAGCAAAATGAAACTAAACCCATATCTCTCACCCTGCACAAAACTCAACTCAAAATGGATCAAGGACCTAGGAATTAGACCAGAGACCTTGCAACTAATAGAAGAAAAAGTAGGTCCAAACCTTCATCATGTTGGCTTAGGACAAGACTGCCAGGATCCAGCCCTAGCACAAGGGTCGTGGTGGTCTGTGGTGAGTGGGATGGCATCGGCAAGGTGGAGAACAAAGCAACACAGACTCAATGATCTGAGGCTAAGTTCTAAGTTAATTTTTTCCACACACCATTTTTATATGTTAACTTCTAGCTTGAGTACAATATCTTGAGGCCACACAAAAGGAAACTGACACAAACTACAATACAATAGGCAAAACATATTAACAGACTATATATTATCACTTCTTCATAATATCTTTAAGGATTCTGCTATATAAGCTTTAACTAGTTCTACTTTCTTATTACTGGAGACATCATATGCAGAAGCCATTTCTATGAACAACATATAAGCTTACACTATGTGGTTAATGACTAGTTTAACAGGAACAATAGCTCTTGCTAGATTACACCTCCTATTTTTTCAAAGTAACTGTTAGCCGGTTTTGCCCAAGAAAGCTGTTGAGAGCAACTAAGCAAACACCAGGGTCTCACATATATTAAATATTCTAAAAAGGGGAGATGCGCTTTCCATGTACATTTTCTATTATAATATACTTGATGCCAACCAAGGTGTATTCTGCTAGTGGGAGATAAAGGGGGGTCTAAATCTAAGGGACCAGAAGCTGGTTTCCTAGGAGGATACCATGGGTTCCCATTAACCAAATAAACATTACCAAAGGGTATGTGAGTAGTTGGGACTATTTTTTCTAGCCTTAACAACTTTGTGACTTGTTTGTCTGAAGTTAAGTTGGGACATGTTTGTCTGGAGTTAGGGCAACATGATTTTCTGCCCTAGGTCATCTGGAATAGTCACCATCCAAGATGTATTTAGCATAAGTTGCTGGAAATGAGCATAACATTCTTTCCAAGTTATAATTTTATCACACCAGAATAAGGGCCTTTCTTGGTTATATCCAGTATGATTAGCTGTTTGATTCTTGTGTTCTAAATCCCCTAAGACCCTAGAATTCCCAGAAATACAATACAATATTATTCCCAAGCATAGGCAAATTAAACAAGACAATAATAAACAGCTGCCCCAATTCCCAGGAAGATGAGAGCTTGCAAACATCTTTATAACTCAGAGGAATCCTTGTCAAGTACTGAGGAGAATTGAAGAGGGTGCAGCACAAGATTTCCTTAACATGACTCCCAAAGCACAAGAAACAAAAGCAGGAATTAATAATTTGGATAGATTCAAACTAAAAAGCTTTTCCTTAGCAAAGAAAACAATCAGCAATGTGAAGAGAGAGCCTACAGAGTGGGAGAAAATTTTTGCCACACACACTTCAGATAGAGCACTAATCTCCAGAATTTACAAAGTACTCAAAAATCTTTAAATCAAGAACACTAATAACCCAATCAATAAATGGGCCAAGGAAATGAACAGACACTTTACAGAAGAAGATCTACAAGCAATCAACAGATGTATGAAAAAATGTTCAACATCTCTAGTTATAAGAGAAATGCAAATCAAAACCAACTTAAGATTTCATCTCACCCCAATTAGAATATCTTTTATTAAGAATACAAGCAACAATAAGTGTTGACATGGATGTGGGGAAAAAGGCATACTCATACATTGCTGGTGGAGTTGCAAATTTGTGCAGCCACTCTGGAAAGCAGTATAGAGATTCCTCAAAAAAACTTGGAATGGACCCACCATTTGACCCAGGTACCCCACTCCTCGGTTTATACCCAAAGGACCTAAAATGAGCATACTACAGTGATGCAGCCACATCAATGTTCATAGCTGCTCAATTCACAATAGCTAGATTGTGGAACCAACCTAGATCCCCTTCAATAGGTGAATGGGTACAGAAACTGTGGTATACATACACAATGGAATATTACCCAGCAATAAAGAAGAATAAAATATGGCATTTGTAGGTAAATGGATGGAGTTGGAGAATATCATTCTAAGTGAAATAAGCCAAGCCCAAAAGCCAGAGGCCTAATGGTTTCTCTGATAAGTGAATGATGATACATAATGGAGGGGTACCACATGGGGAAGAAAGGAATGGAGGAACTTTGGATGGTATAGAGGAAAATTGGGCAGGAAGGGTGGGGGGAGAAAAGATAGTAGATTGAGACAGACAATATTACCCTATGTGTATGTATGATCGCATGGATGGTGTGATTCTGTATTATGTACAACCACAGAAATGAAAAGTTGTACCCCATTTGTATACAATGAATCAAAATGCAGTCTGTAAAAATAACTAAAATAAATAAAGAAAAAAAATTACAGATTGATTAAACTATGGATAAAGGAAATGAAAACTATTTCTCCAAAGAAGACATTCAAATAGCCAACAAGTATATGAAAATGTACTCTATATCACTTTTCATCAGGTAAATGCAAGTCAAAATCACAGTGAGATATCACCCACATGCATTAGGATACTTATTATCAAAATGTCAAAATATGACAAAAATATGAAGACAACGAAACACTTACACATTGTTATTGGGAATGTAATTTTTGTAGCCATTAAAGAAAACAGATTGCAGTTTTCTCAGAAAACATTTTATCATTCCATTTAATATATTTGAAAATACAAAAAAGGGAATTCAATTATACATAAGCTTTAGGAATGATCAGCAATCATAATTACATTTCTATAAATCAAGTGGTAAACAATGTTAATAAAACTGCAATAGAAATATAATTGAAGGGATTTGTGTGGAAAAAAGGAAAATACATATAGATCTAACAGACAGATATTAAACACATCAGAGTGTTTGCCTTTTTGGGAGGGAAGATGGGGAGTGTGCTTGGAGGATAGAAGAGGAAAAGCTAAAATATGGTAAAATAAAACACAAAATAAAACTGAAACAAAAGAAAATAAATTAAAAGTAGTAGTATGTGGGGAGCCATTCTTATTTAGTAGAATTAGAGTAGGTTGAGCCATGGGATGCAGAGGCCTGGCTTCTAGCAACTGCTGGGAGGCAAGTGTCCTTGGGTGGGAGTGGCTCCCTGTCTCCTTCTGGAATTTTCCCCTTAAGAGAATGGCTCCCCTAACTCCACCCTATTCTGTCTATCACAGAAGAAGCTCCTCCCAGTCCTTGGCCCCTTTACCTGTGTGTCTATAAATAAAAGAGTGTAGGACTTCTGTTTGTGGAAAGTCCGTGTGAGAGGCCAGAGCTGGTATGGCCAGACCTGTCATGCCCTCTCTCATAAAAAGAGTACTGACTGTTGTGTGTTTACTGAAAAGATAAGTTTTTTGAGTAATAGATAGAGAAAAACCACCAACATCCTCCTCGGGCAGCTAACCCTTTTCTCCTGCACATGGGACATGGCAGAGAGGACCCCAACAGAACTACACTATGATCCTGCATTTCCACTTCCAGGTACCTATTGAAAGCAAATAATATCACTATCTCAAAGACATATCCACAGTGAACATGGGAGTACAGATATCGGATTACTAAAACAGTGAAAATATCTGTCCACAGATGAATGAATGAAGAAAATATGGTATTTATGTACTGTGTAATAATAATATTTAAATTAAAGAAGGAAATCCTGCCACTTACGACAACATTGATAGAACTGGAGTACATTGTACTAAGTTAAATAAGCCCTGTGAATAAAGACAAATGCCACATGACTTAATTTATTTGTGGAAACTAAAAAAGTTAACACATAGAAACAGAGTAGAGGGTTGGTTACTCGGGGGAAGGGGGATAATATGATATTCGTCAAAGTGTACAAACTTGCAAGTGTAAGAATAGTAAAATCTGGTGACATAATATGCTACCTGGTTACTATAGTTAATAATGTATTTGAAACAAAAACATTTTAAAGATAGTAGATCTTAAATAATCTTGCCACCAAAAAGTAACTATTTCAAATGATGGATACATTAATTAGATTGATTTTAGTAATAATTTCAGAATAGGTAAATTGGATCAATGTGTACTAAGTTATAGTTAGAAATAAGTTCTACTGTGCTATTGCACTGTAGAGTGACTACATATAACAATAATATACTGTATATTTCAAAAATGCTAGAAGAAATTTGAATGGTTTCCTCAAAAATAAACATTTATCCCCATACATACATCTGAGGATGTAGATATAATTATAGTGATTTGAAGATTAGACAAAATATGTATATCAAAACACCACCTGTTACCCCAAAATATATACATTTTTGTGTGCCCATCAAAAATAAATATATCAAAAATTTGTAAGATGCTTGCTAAACATTGAACATTACATTTCACAAGTGTCCTGAATGCTGCATCAGTTCACATCTTCCATGATAACTATAAAGTATTGACAAAATTTATAAGAACAATAATTGTATATATTAGAAATATTCAATTAAGGAGCCCAGTAAGCCTCTCAGCATCTTTTTGGATAAAGGGTATTTGAGAATATCTGAAAGATATGGTTGACCTCAGAGGTTTACTTAAAGTTACAAATATACTTTCAGCTACCACTGGTTATGACCAAAACCATGTGAGCTTCATGTAAATAGCAGTAGAGAAAACTAAATATAATGTTATAGATATTTGTCAAGCATGAGCAAAACTCTAGTCTAGACTCTGTTGAAAGATAATGCTTCTCAATATTTAATGTGCATAAAAATTACCTTGGGACCTTTTTAAAATTCAGATTCTAATTTTGTAGGCTTGTCAAGAATCTAGGTTCAGCATTTTTAACAAGTTTCCAAGTGGTGTTAAAGGTTATAGAAAAAAATTTTGTGGAGCAAAATTCTAGGAAAGAGATTTCAGTGAGAAATGCTTAAGGGTATAATAGCAAACAAAAACAAGTATTTTTTTTTATTCCTTATGTTTCTTTGCCATATCAGTATAAACTACAATCCCCTCTGTCAAAACCGTGTCATATCATAGAGAATATAAAAATACTTTAATAACAAGGCAAATGTCATTTATTTAATGCTGCTCAGCACTGTACTAGCTTCTTTCCCTATATTATCTCATGTAATACTTAATCATGTGCTGTATGTACTATTATCATTTTATAGAGGAGGATGTCAAGTTTTGTGCTAATCAACATTTCCAGGTGACAGAGATAGTCGTTACTGTAAGGCAGATGCAAATTTAATTCTGAAGTCTTTTTCTTTTAATCTCTATTTTAATCAATGACCAATATATTGTTTAGTCATTTGAAAGACCATTGTAAAATGTGGCAATGGCTTTTAATGTGTTACCTACCTCCATGATATTTTCAGGACTTTTCAATATTAACATGAATTTCAATGTATTAGAGCAGTGTTTCCTTCGCTTTTGTGATATGCTTGACATCTCCATAATTTATCCCACAATGGCACTCTACTTGTACCATTATTATTATTGTTCTGAAAATTAAGTCTTATAAAGAAATTGTTTTATGTAATTATGTGTCATTATTATATCATTGTTAAAATGAAAACCAAAAAGTATTAGAAGACCACACATAGAAAAGAACTGTAACATTATTTAAATTATTATTTTAAGGTAATTGTTGGGTCGCCTAAAATAATCTCACATAAAACTATGATATATTTGCTACAAGTTGAAATTATGTTGACCTATAGGAATAACTTCTGAGGAACATATTGTGCCAACACCTCAATAGCCTGGGCAAGAGGGCACACAAATGCACACACACAAATAAATACAAAGTCATTGGACAAAAAATGTGTCTGTCACTCAGGGATCTGGCTCTCAGGGCTAACACATTAACATCTGTAACTTCACACATTTGATGTATTTCTCGACCTTTCTCACCTTATATTCTCAAAACAAAAGGCCTTTATTTCCATCTGCAGAGAATATTTGTGGGTTGTGCATCTGCTAAATGTATACATTGTCAGGAAGCATAGGAAGATTGAAGCAGGAAAAGCAGATACTAGAAAAGACGTTATCTTACTGATCCCACTTGCCAGATAACACAAAAGCAAGGCATTCTTATATAAAAAATGTTTACTCATATTACTCACTACAAATGTACATGGTGTTTGGAGATCACTTCTTTAATATTATACCACTCAGAAATTTGCATATGCTTGCATCTATTTTAGATATACCATAAGAAGTGTGGTTCCAATTATTTTATTGGCAAATATTTGGACATTGTTTAAATTGTGTATATTTTATTTTTATATAATATTTACAAGGGTAAAATAAATTTCTAAAAAATAAATTAAAAATTTACCTTAATGTGTTGTCTTAGACTGTATTTTATTTTGGTAAAGACATTTGACATATCTTGCTTCTTATGTCTAGAACATATTCAACTTGCTTGACTAAAACTTTATCTCTGTTGATTAATTTTTAATTTCCCTTTTCATCTAGTCACTGGAAACTGTCACTTCACCTTTTGATTCAATGAATTTTGTGGAGAGCGGTAACGAGGATTGGAGAGCTGTTTTTGAGATCAGGGGTCTCTGATGCCCTCATGGCTGTGTCATGCCCGGTTCCTGGGAAAGTTTCTGTGCAAGGGCACAGGATTCTTAGCTTCTGTGGCAATGTCCTGCATGAGGAAGCTCTGTGCAAAAGTCCTATCAGCTCTGACCTTGATCTCAGGCACAGCTCCTGGGAAGGAAGGAACTCTTATGCTAGACATCCACAATGTTTCATCAGCTCTGCTTCTCCAGTTCCTGCCTGCCTTATAGCAACTTTTAACAATGGACTTTCTTGAGAGCTACACAAAGCTCCTAACATTGCATTTTACAACTATGGATTGCAACTTTGGAAAAGCTACATAGATGCCCTAGTCTCTGTAACTTTCCTGAATACAAAGAATAATGATTGCACAGTCTTTAACCTGATAATGAGACATATATAACTAAAGATTGCTGGCCTAACTCTTTAGCTCTGCATCTCCATCAGAGAGCAGAGCTCCACCTGATCCCAGCCTAATATCTTCAAAATCTGTGTCTGTGAATCTTTATTTTCCAATCTCCCTTCACCCCTCGCTGGATCTGAGAGTTTGTTTCCACTGCTCATGGCAGAATTTGACTATTTTAGTTAACTCATAAATAAAATCATGAGATATTTATCCTTGTATGAGTGCCTTATTTCACTTAGCACAAGTGAAGTTCATCCATGTTGTCACATGCTGAATGATTTCTTTTTGAGACAGAATAGTATTCCATTATACTTTTATTATACATTTGTTAAATCTGTTCATCTGGTGATGGACATTTGATTTTGTCCACATCTTATCTAAGTATATCACTTGGGCATGCCAATTTCATATATCTGAATATACTCTAGAAGTGATATTCCTGGACTATATGGTGCCTTTATTTTTTTTTAAATCTCCATATGGTTTTTCCATAAATGTTTGCATCTGTTTAATTCTCACCCACACTGCACAGTGGTAATGGGCCATAGTTCCCAGTTAGCCAAATAATCACAGGGAAAAATAATCAGTAATTTACAGATACTGCATTATTAAACTATGATGTTCAGTAAGTGTATTAAATGTATTTGCATCTACAACTTACAGTAATTTCAATTCATGATGTGCTTATTGGAGTCGTAAGATGAGATGCATTTTTATTGCTGGAAGAATATGATATCAAAATTTTAAAAAAAATATATAATAGTTTTTGAATTAATCTTTACTTTATTTTCATTATTCACCTAAACATGATCAGTCTCTCAATGAAACACACAGAAATATGCAATAATACTTGAATCTAGTTATGTTTGATTTTGTGTGAATTTTCAGTCATATAATAGTAATACAAATCTATAATATTATGCATAACTATAGCAATATAATATATAAATATAGCATAATATACATAATATAATATATATAGCTATAATATGAAATACATATTATACATAGCTATAATATAAAATCATATAATATTATACATATAATATAAAATATAATATATGTAAATATAAAAAATAATATTATACATAGCTATAGTTTGAATCTGGAGTGACTCCCAAAAACCCACGTGTTAAAATCTGGGTCCCAAATCCATGGAACTATTGGAAGTTGGTGGCAATTTTAATAAGTGTGCCCTAAGGGGAGATTATAGTTCATTGTCAAGGGGTCCTCTCAAAGGGAATTATAGGATCCCGGTCTCTTCCTCCTTTGCTTGTTTTATCCATTGATAAGTCAAGCAGTTTGGGCCAATATGTGCTTCCCAAAATGATGTGCTACCTTGGCGGAGCCGTGAGGCAACTAGCAAATCAGTCATGTACCAAAACTTCCAAAAGTATGATCCAAAATAAATCTTCCATTCTAATAATTTGATTTCTTAGTATTTATAGAGTAGTTATTGATTTTATTTAGTTATATTAGCATTAGGATACATTTTGTCATAATCACAAGATTATAAAATATAATTTGCTCTAATTCAATCCTCAAAAATTTCCTTCCTCTCCTTCCCCTGCTCCTTTCCATCTACTGTACTTATCTTTCCTTAATTTGTTCATAGATTTTTTTTTCAAATTAATGTTGGATAAATATACTTGATGTAGAGATGGACTATGGTATATTTGTGTACGTACATATGAGAGTTTGGTCAAATTCATACCGCTGTTCTTCTCCTAATCCATCCTTCTTACCTCCCACTCAATTCCCTTTATCTACTCTACTGATTGTTCCTCTGTTTTGACAAAATTTCCTCTCCTTTTTTTCCCTCTTTCATTCTTCTCCCTCCTCATTTTTGATTAACTTCTGCAAATAAGAGAAAAAATTTGACCTTTTTTTAAAAAAATATTGCTTTATTTCACTTATCTTATAGATTCCAGATCTATTCCTTTACTGGCAAAAGTTGTAAAGTCATTCTATTTTATGACTGAGTAATATTTCTTTTGTGTATATATACCACAATTTCTTTATCCATTCATCTGTTGATGGGCATATAGGTTGATCCTATAGCTTAGCAATTGTGAATTATGGTGCTCTACATATGAATGTGGTTGCATCAATGTAGTATCTCAGGTATTTTGTTATAGTCATGGAAAACTAACACACATATTTTATGTTATTGAAACAGGAAAATTGAACATATTTTATTTAATAATTTATTGCTTAATATATACCCGAATACTGAAGAATAATTTTGGCAACTGCTCCAGTATCCTGATTCCTGTAACAACTTTTGCCTTGTTATTACTGGTCCTTCAAACAGGCTACAGTTCCTACTGCTGTCATCCTGCCCAGTTATTTAGGACTGTTTTTTTTTTTTTAATTTTTATTTTTCTTATTTTTACAGACTTCATTTTGATTCACTGTACACATATGAGGTACAAATTTTCATTTCTATGGTCGTGCATGATGTACATTCATATCAATCTTGTTAATCACACATGTACATAGGGTAATGATGTCTGTCTCATTCCACCATTTTTCATACCCCCACCCTCTCCCCCTCTCATTTCCCTCTACATAGTCTAAAGGTTCTCTATTCCTCTTTCACACCCTACTTCCCCCAATCAGATTATATATCATTATCCACTTACCAAGGAAAACATTTGACCTTTGTTTTTTGGGATTGGCTTATTTCACTTAGCATGATTATCTCCAATTCCATCCATTTATCTGCAAATGCCATAATATTATTCTTCTTTATGGCTGAGTAGTATTCCATTGTGCATATATACCAAATCTTCTTTATCCATTCATCTGTTGAAGGACATCTACATTGGTTTCACAGTCTAGCTATTGTGAATTGAGCTGCTATAAACATTGACGTGGCTTACAAAACTTTACATAAAAAATACAAAGAACCCAATCAATAAATGGGCCAAGGTTCTGGACAGACACTGTACAGAAGAAGATGAACAGAAAATCAATAAATATACGAAAAAGTGTTCAACATCTCTAGTCATTAGAGAAATGCAAATTAAAAAACTCTAAGATTTCATCTTACTCTGATTAGAATGACTATTATCAAGAACACAAACAATAATAGATGTTGGCATGGCTGTGGGGAAAAACACACACTTTTACATTGCTGGTGGAGTGGTTGTTTGGTACAACCACTCTGGAAAGCAGTGTGGAGATTCCTCAGAAAACTTGGAATGGACCCACCTTTTGACCCAGTTATCCACTCCTTGGTTTATACCCAGAAGACTTAAAATTAGTATACAGTAACACAGCCACATCCATATTTAGGAATGCTTTATGAGATCAAGGCTATACACTTATTCTTTGAATCTCCTTATATTTTATCAGGCATATCACCATATTCCAGGCATCATCATACTGCATGTCAATAAAACCACTATATTTTGTAGTTCTTCATATTTTACTTATCAATTATTGGATAATAAGCCACCCCAAACTTAGAAAATTAATCAGCATTTTTTAAGTACATCATAGTTAAGCTCATGATTTCTGCTACATATGGTGCTGGCTGAGTCTAATTATATATATGCAGTCACTTAGTGAGTCAGATAGATCCTGCTTGAATGTGAATGGCTTCATTTAGATATCAGTGACTTCAGCTGTGAGGATTGAAAGATATGAGCCTGTCTCTCCATGTGGTCATTCTCACTATGAAGTATCTCATACTAAGAAAGGCTACCTCAGACTTGTTTACAATTAGTATTATTACAGGCAAGTGAGAGTAGAAACTGCCATACCTTTGGAGACTTAGATTCAGAATTTTTACATTGATATTTCCATTTAAATCTATTGGTCAAAGAAGTCATGTGATTGCAAATTGGAATATAAACTCCACTACCTGGTGGGAACCTTTAAAAAGAATGAGTTACTATGCTTATTCTACAACACAATGAATGTATAATCATAATAAACTTTTTTGCCAGGCTGGGTTTGTTACCACTACAATCCTTATTTTGTGGATAGACCTAACTAAGAGATGGATAATTAATTCTAGGGTTATTCTATAAATATTGAAAGGGATTTCCCCTTCAGTTTTTCAAGAGAGAAATTAGAATTTTATATCATTTACTTAAAGAAATAAACATACCCTTGGGGGAATTTAAAAGCTTTATTTGGCAATGGCTTTGTAGATTGGGGACAAAGCCCTCACCAACCATGAGCATGGTCCTGGATTCAATTGCAAGCAACACACATACACACACACACACACACACACACACACACACACACAAGAAAAGTAAATAAAATACTTAAATTTTAAAAGATTAAACTCATGCAGGAAAAAAAAAATGTCCTAAGTGTTGAAATCATAAGGGCTGAGAAGAGAATGACTAGACCAGAATAAGAAAGAGATTTGAAGAAGATCCTGTTCCCTTCAATGCTAGAGAATCCTAGAGTTTTTACTGCTGTAGTGATATCATTTTTAGTGTTAATTCTTTTCTTTCAGTTCATTCTTTTTTTAAAAAAAGCTTTTTATTTTGAGATGATTGTTTATTTGTTGAAATCATAGTAATGTCTCCCATTCAGTTTTGGTCAATTGTAAAATCTTGTGTAACTACAATGAAGAAATTGACATTGAGTTATCAATGTGTACCACATTTTCTTTATCCATTCCTCTGTTGAAGGGCATCTAGGTTGGTTCCATAGTTTAGCTAGTGTGAATTGAGCTTCTACAAACATTGGCGTGGCTGTGTCACTGTAGTATGCTGATTTTAAGTCCTTTCAGTATAAACTGAGGATTGAGATAGCTGGGTCAAATGGTGGCTCCATTTCAAGTTTTCTGAGGAATCTCCATACTGCTCTATAGTGGTTGCAACAACTTACAGTCCCAACAGCAATGCATGAGTGTACCATTTTCCACACATCTCAACCAACACTTATTATTGCTGGTATTTTTGGTAACTACCATTCTGACTGGAGTGAGGTAAGACATTATAGTAGTTTTGATTTGCATTTCTCTAGTTGCTAGAGATGATGAACCTTTTTTCATATGTTTGTTTATCAATTGTACTTCCTCTGTGAAGTGTCTGTTCAGTTACTTAGCCATTTATTGATTATTTTTCTGTGTGTGTGTTTTTTGAATTGTTTATATATTCTGGAGATTAGTGTTCTCTCAGAGGTGCATGTGGTAAAGCTTTTCTCCCATTCTATAGGCTCTCTCTTCATATTGTTGTTTCCTTTGCTGAGAAGAACATTTTTAGGTTTAATCCATACAATTTGTTGATTCTTAATTTTACTTCTTGCACTTTAGGAGCCTTATTATTAAGTCAAGTCCAAGGTGAAATGATGAAGATTTGAGCCTACTTTTTCTTGTAGGCACAGGATCTCTGTTGTAGTGCATAACTCTTTGATCTACATTGAGTTCAGTTTTGTGTAGGGTGAAAAATAGTGGTTTAATTTCATCTTACTACCTATGGGTTTCCAATTTTCCCAGCACCATTTGTTGAATAGGCTATCTTCTCTCTCATGTATGGTTTTGGCACTGTTGACTAATATGAGAGATAACTGTATTTATGTGGGTTTTTTTAATGTGTCTTTTGTTTACCGCCATTGGTCTACCTATCCATTTTGGTGCCAATACCATGCCATTTTTGTTACTATTCCCCTGTGGTATAGTTTAAGGTCTGGTAGTGTGATGCCTCTTGCCTCACTGTGCTTGCTAAGGATTGCTTTGGCTATTCTAGGTCTCTTACTTTTCCAAATGAATTTCATTATTTCTTTTTCTATTTCTCTGAATAATGTCATTGGAGGTTTAATAGGAATTGCATTAAGTCTTTAAAACACTTTTGGTAATATGGCCATTTTGACAATGTTAATTCTGCCTACCCAAAAGCATGGGGGGTCTTTCCATCTTCTAAGGTTTTTTACAATTTCTTCTTTAGTCTTCTTTAGTTTACATTATAGAGGTCTTTCACCTCTTTTGTTAGGTTGATTTCCACTTTTTTTGGGGGGGAGGCTATTGTCAATGGAGTAGTTTTCCTACTTTCACTTGGAGTGGATTAATCACTGATACATAGAAATGCATTTGATTTATGGTTATTGATTTTATATTCTGCTACTTCACTGAATTCATTAGGTTTCTGGTGGACGTTTTTGGATGCTTTAAATATAGAATCATGTCTCTGGTAAATAGTGATATTTTGAGTTCTTCTTTGCCAATTCATATCCTTTTAATTTCTTTCATCTTTCAGATTGTTTTGGCTAGAATTTCAGGGATTATGTTGAATAGAAAAGGTTAAAGAGAGCATCCCTGTCTTGTTGCAGTTTTTAGAGGGATGGTTTCAATTTTTTTCTCCATTTAGAATGATGTAGACCTTGGGCATAGCAAAGATAGCTTTTAAAATGTTGAGGTATGTTCATCGTATCCCTAGTTTTTCTAGTGTTTTGAACATGAAAGTGTGCTGTATTTTGTCAAATGCTTCCTCTGCAGCTATTGAGATGATCATATGATTCCTGTCTTTAAATCTATTTATGTGATGAATTACATTTACTGATATCCAAATGTTGAAACAACCCTGCATTCCTGGTGTTGAACCAAAACCTCTTGATCATGGAGAACTGTATTTTTAATGTTTTTTATGGGATTTGCCAGAATTTTGTTAAGAATTTTTGCATCTGTGTTCTCCAGGGATATTGGTCTGAAGCTTTCTTTCCTTGATGAGTCTTAGTCTGGTTTTGGAATCAGAGTAGTACTTTCCTCACAGAAGGAGTTAGGAAAGGTTACTTCCTTTTCTATTTCATGGAATAGTTTGAGGAGCATTGTGGTTAATTTTTCTTTGAAGGTCTTATCTAACTTAGTTGAGAATCCATTTGGTCCTGGGCTTTTCTTGTGTGGTAGGCTTTGGATGGTGTCTTCTTATTAATTCCTTGCAATTCATCTGTTCAAATTGTATGTCCACTCATCTATTGAAGGGCACCAAGGTTGGTTCTACAATCCAGCTATTGTGAATTGAGCAGCTATGAAATTGATGTGGATGCATCACTGTAGTATGCTGATTTTAAGTCCTTTGGGTATAGGTCAAGGAGTGGGATAGCTGGGTCAAATGTGGGTCCATTCCAAGTTTTCTGAGGAATCTACACAGCTTTCCAGAGTGACTGTACTAATTTGCAACCCCATCAGCAATATATGAGTGTACCTTTTTCCCCACATCTTCACCAACACCTGAGTTTGCTTGTATTCTTGATAATAGACATTCTAATTGGGATGAGATGAAACCTTAAAGTGGTTTTGATTTGCATTTCTCTCATTACTAGGGATGGTGAATATTTTTTCATATATCTGTTGATTGCTTGTAGATCTTCTTCTGTAAAGTGTCTGCTCATTTCCTTAGCAGATTTATTGATTGGGTTATTTGTATTCTTGGTGTAAAGCTTTTGAGCTCTTTATAGATTCTGGAAATGAGTGCTCTATCTGAAGTGTGTGTGGCAAAGATTTTCTCCCACTCTGAAGGCTTTCTCTTCACACTGCTGATTGTTTCCCTTGCTGACAAAAACCTTTTTAGTTTGACTCTATCCCAATTATTGATTCCTGCTTTTATTTATTGTGCTTTGGGAGTCATGTTGAGGAAATCTGGTCCTAAGCCAACATGATGAAGATAAATAGCGTGGGGTGGGAGGGAGGCAAGAATGGAGGAAGGATGGATTGCATAGAGGAAAAAGAGGGGTGAGATCGGGGGGGGGGGGTAAGAATGATATCAGAATGAGACAAACATCATTACCCTATGTACATATATGGTTACATCCCATGGTGTGACTCTACTTCTGATACAACTAGAGAAACAATAGCTATACTCCACTTCTGTATAATAAATCAAAATAAATGTTAAAAAAAAGAGAAAAAATTTTAAAAAATTAAATTGTATGTCTTTTTGATTCAGTTTGGGTTGATCATATGTCTCTAGAAATTTGTTGATGTCTTCCAGATTTTCTATTTTATTTGAGTAGAAATTTTCTAAATTGTTCCTAATTATGAACTCAATTTCAGTATTGTCCATTGTGCTGTTCCTTTTTCTCACAATTTAAGTAATTTGAATTTTCTCTTTCTTTTTCTTCATTAGCCTAATGAAGGGTTTATCAATTTTATTTATTTTTTTCAAAGAATCAACATTTCATTTTTTCAATTTTTTGAATTGTTCATTTTCTTTCAATTTTATTGATTTCTGCTCTAGTTTTAATTATTCCCTGTCTTTTACTGCTTTTGGTGTTGATTTATTCTTCTTTCTCTAAGATTTTGAGATGTAATGTTAGGTCATTTATTTACTTACTTTTTATTCTTTTAATGAATGAACTCAGTGTAATGAACTTTCCTCTTAAAACTGCATTCATAATGTCCCAGTAACTTTGATATGCTTTATTGGTGTTCTCATTTACCTCTAAGTATTTTTTTTTAATTTCCCCCTGATTTCTTCTGCTATCCATTCATCATTCAATAGCATGTTATTTAGTCTCCACATATTATAGTAGCTTCTATTTTTTATTTTTTCATTGATTTCTAGTCTCATTCTGTTATGGTCTGATAGAATGCTGTATTTCTATATTTCTAGTTTCATTCTGTTATGATCTGATAGAATGCAGTATTTCTATATTTCTAGTTTCATTCTGTTATGATCTGATAGAATGCAGTATTTCTATATTTTTTTTGCTAAAAGATGCTTTGTGGCATAACATATCATCCATTTTAGAAAAAGATCCATGTGCTACTGAGAAGAAAGTGTATTCCCTCATGATGGATGAAATACTTCATATATGTCCATTAAGCCTAAAATATTGATTGTATTATTTAGTTCTATAATTTCTTTGTTTAGTTTTTCATTGGAAAATCTATCCAGTGGTGAGAGAGGTGTATTAAATTCATCCAGTTTTATTGTGTTGTGGTATATCTGATTCCTGAAATTGAGAACGGTTTGTTTGATATATGTAGATGCTTCATAGTTTGGGGCATATACATTTATGATTGTTATTTATATGAAATGTCCTTCTTTATCTCTTCTAACTGACTTTGGCTTGAAGTCCACTTTATCTGACATGATAATGGAGACCCCTGCTTGTTTACCCATATGAATTTTATGCTTTTCCCCAACTTTCACCTTCAGTCTGTGGATGTCTTATCCTAAGAGGTGAGTCTCTTGAAGATAGCATATTGTTGGGTCTTTTATTTTAAATACAATCTGCCAGTCTTTGTCTTTGAATTGATGAGTTTCAGCCATTAACATTCAGCATTACTATAGTATTCTGATTTCTTTTATTTTGTAAAAATAAGGAGTGGCATAACTGGGTCTTATGGTGATTTCATTCCAAATTATACTATGTACATGTAGGAATATATCACAATTAATTCCACTTACATTTGTAATTATATTTCTCTAATTAAAATAATAATAAATAAATAGAAGGAAAACCAGTAGGTTAGGGGAACGAAATCAGGGAAGGAAGGAGGTGAAGGAAAAAGGAAACACTTGGGATTGAAATTAATTAAAGTATGTTAAATGCACTCATGGATATGTTAGAATGAATGTCACTATTATGTATAAATATAATGGACTCATAAAATCAAAAAATTAATATGTAACATTTTAAAATAATATAGATTAATTCATATCAATGTGCAGCAGGGGAAAAATAAGGTTACAAGGTTCTGTGGCACATGACTGAAATCCCAGAATCCCATAAGTTTGAAGCCATCCTCAGCAATTTAGGGAGACTTTCAGCATCTTAGTGATACTCTGCCTCAAAATAAAAAGAAAAATATTTAAAATACTGGGAATGCAATTCAGTGGTAAAGAAGCTCTGGATTTAATAACCAGTACCAAACATAAAAGGAAAAATAATATGCTTATAGCAAATAGATTTTAATAAGGAAGGTAACATGGCCCTTGGAAGGTAAATAATAGCACATTAAGTCATTAGGCAATTGAAAGTGTTCAGTAATGGTTTTATATGCTACCTTCCTATTGTTAATCAAAAAGGGTACTTTTTTGCATTCCCCAAAAGAGATTTCATGTCACAAATATTCTTTGAGTTTAAAGGCATTGGGCATTAGTCTAAAGATAAAATAACTCGTGATAGGCAATTTCCTTAGCAAAATAATAGGTTTAATAAAATGATTCTAAGTAGGATTAATTCACTTTTGGTTGGGGAGCAAACTATAATATGCATTAATACACAACAAAGGGCATCTCCAGGAGAGAGCACTGGGCCTGTAGCTGCCTGAGTCCCCACCTCAGAGCTCAGGCCCTGTCTGTGGGAGAGAGCAATAGCCTATGACAGCCTGAGTCCCCAGCACAGAGATCAGGCCTGCCTGGGCCATCAAGCACAGTGTCTTCATCACTGAGCACAGGTCTGTGCTCCCTCCCCCATCTTGGTCAAGTGCCCAGGCCCACATCCTGGCCTGGAGTCTAGCGCCTGTGCTGTGACTGATCATCTATCAACACCAGGTCGCCTCTGTGTGGAAGCATCCACCATTCCCAACCTGGAGGTAGGGGGACAGCACCCTTCCTGGGTCACCACTTGACCAAACACCACTCAAACATCAGGCCATGGAAAAATAAGAGGTTTGAACTGTACAGTATATTTTTATCACAGAACGTTTTAAAATTAGTTTTATGACTATGATTATTCCTAATATATCCACTATATTCCTACCCTTTTTCTTTTATGAATATTCTTATCACTCTATCTTCCTCTTATATATCCCTTTCCTTGGAGAATTTCTTTTTCCTCATGCTAACAACCTATTTCTTTTAATTCCACTTCCACTATTCGTATGACATAGTATATCTATAGACTCACTTCTTATCTCATTAGTGTTTTGTCCAATACCCCTCTTCATCCTCCCTGTCCAACATTAGAAATTGCAGTCCTTATTGCAAACTTATTGGTTATGCTGTACATAATAATTTGAACTCATCTCTGTTTTTTAAGACAGCATTGTTAATATCTTAATAGGGACTATTTAGATAAAGGACACATATTGTTTATATGATGTGCTGCCAATATTGATCTCTCAATTCAAGGGGAGGTATTGAAAATAGGCAGGAACTCTATAAGTCTTTAAGGGAAGCTGCAATACATAGGATTCACACTACTAGAGGGGAAGATACACTAGTGACATGAGAAAACGGGAAGAAAATGTCCGAAACAAACCCAGATACTATACGAAAAGAACCCAATGAAAACATGGCAGAAGCATTGTCAGAAAGGGAGTTCAGAATGTACATAATTAAAATGATCCAAGAAGTGAACAATGAGTTAAGAGAGCAAATGTAGGCAATGGTAAAAGAGCAACTACAGGAAGCAAAAGAGCATTTCAATAAAGACATAGAGATTCTGAAAAACAAACAAACAAACAAACAGAAATCCTTGAAATGAAGGACACAATACACCAAATTAAAAACTTAATAGAAAGCTTAACACACAGACTAGATCACTTGGAAGACAGGACCTCAGACGATGAAGACAAAATATTTAATCTTGAATACAAACTCAACCAAACAGACAAAATGGTAAAGAATCATGAACAGAACCTCCAAGAAATATGGGACATCATGAAAAGTCCAAATTTAAGAGTTATTGGGATTGAGGAAGGCACAGAGATACAAACCAAAGGAAAGAATAATCTGTTCAATGAAATAATATCAGAAAATTTCTCAAATCTGATGAATGAAATGGAAAATAAATTCAAGAGGCTTATAGGCTTATTTGCTTACACCAAATGCACAAAATTACAACAGATCCACACCCAGGCAAGTTATAATGAAAATACCTAACATAAAAAACAAAGTTAGAATTTTAAAGGCTGCAAGAGAAAAACATCAGATTACATATATGGGGAACCAATACTAATATTAGCAGATTTCTCAGCCCAGACCCTAAAAGCAAGAAGGGCCTGGAACAAAATATTCCAAGCACTCAAAGGAAATGGATGCCAACCAAGAATCTTATATCTAGCAAAACTCACCTTCAGATTTGAAGATGAAATAAAATCCTTCCATGATAAACAAAAGTTAAAAGAATTTACAAATATAAAGCCAGCACTACAGAACATTTTAAACAAAATATTCCATGAGGAAGAAATGAAAAACAGCAATGTAAGTCAGCATAGGGAGTAACTACCCTAAATGAATAGCCACATAAAGGAGAAACCAAGTCAAGGTAAAAACCAAAAATAAGCCAAAATGACTAAGCCTACTGTCAATATCATTCTAAATGGAGAAAAATTGAAAGCATTCCCCCTGAAAACTGGAACAAGGCAGGGATGCCCTCTTTCACCACTTCTATTCAACATTGTCCTTGACACTTTAGCCAGAGCAATTAGACAGACTAAAGAAATTAAAGGAATTTGAATAGGAAAATAAGAGCTCAAACTATCCCTATTTGCTGATGACATGATTCTATATTTAAGGGATCTGAAAAATTCCACCAGAAAACTTCTGGAACTCGTCAATGAATTCAGTAAAGTAGCAGGATATAAAATTAATGCTCATAAATCTAATGCATTCATGTTCATAAGTGATGAACCCTCTGAAAGAGGAATTAGAAAACTACCACTTTCACAATAGCCTCCAAAAAAATAAAATACTTGGGAATAAATCTAACAAAAGAGGTGAAAGACTTCTACAAGAAGAACTACAAACACTAAAGAAAGAAATTACCGAAAGTATGAGAAGATGGAAAGATCTATCATGTTCTTGGAGAGGCAGAATTAATATTGTCAAAATGGCCATACTACCAAATCACTATACAAATTCAATGCAATTCCAATTAAAATCCCAATGATCAACCTCATAGAAATAGAGCAAGCAATCATAAAATTCATTTGGAGGAATAAGAGACCCAGAGTAGCTACAGCAATTCTTAGCAAGAAGAGCGAAGCAGGGGTTTCACAATACCAGACCTTCAACTATACTACAGAGCAATAGTAACAAAAACAGCATGGTATTGGCACCAAAATCGACAGGTATATCAATGGTACAGAATAGAGGACACAGAGACAAACCCACATAAATACAGGTATCTCATACTTGACAAAGGAGCCAAAAACATACAATGGAGAAAAGACAGCCTCTTCAACAAATGGTGCTGGGAAAATTGGAAATCCATATGCAGCACAATGAAACTAAACCCATATCTCTCACTGTGTACAAAACTCAACTCAAAATGGATCAAGGACCTAGGAATTAGACCAGAATCCCTGCACCTAATACAAGAAAAAGTAGGTACAAATCTTCATCATGTGGGCTTAGGACCAGATTTCCTAAACATGACTCCCAAAGAACAAGAAATGAAAGCAGGAATAAATAATTGAGATAGGTTCAAACTGAAAAGCTCTTTCTCAGCAAAGGAAACAATCAGCAATGTGAAGAGAGAACCTACAGAGTGGGAGAAAATCTTCACCACACAAACTTCAGATTGAGCACTCATTTCCAGAATCTATAGAGCTCAAAAAACTTTACCCCAAGAATACAAATAACTCAATCAATAAATGGGCTAAGGAAATGGGCAGACACTTTACAGAAGAAGACCTACAAGCAATCAACAGATATATAAAAAATGTTCAACATACCTAGTAATAAGAGAACTGCAAATCAAAACTACACTATGATATCATCTCACCCCAATTAGAATGTGTATTATCAACAATATGAGCAACAATAAGTGTTGGCGAGGATGTGGGGAAAAAGGTGCACTCATACATTGCTGGTGGGATTGCAAATTAGTGCAACCACTCTGGAAAGCAGTATGGTGATTCCTTAGTAAACTTGGAATGGATCCACCATTTGACCCATCTATCCCACTCCTTGGCATATACCCAAAGGATTTAAAATCAGCATACTACATTGATGCAGCCACATCCATGTTCACAGCTGCTCAATTTGCAATAGCTAGGTTGTGGAACCAACCTAGATGCCCTTCAATAGATGAATGGATAAAGAAACTGTGCTATATATAGACAATGGAATATTACTCAGGCATAAAGAAAAATAAGATTATGGCATTTGCAGGTAAATGGATGCAGTTGGAGATGGTCATGCTGAGTGAGTTTAGCCAATCCCAATAAACCAAAGGTCGAGTGATCTCTCCGATAAGTGGATGATGGTACATAATGTGGAGTGGGAGGGAGGCAAGAATGGAGGAAGGATGGATTGCATAGGGAAAAAAGTGGGGTGGAATCGGGGAATGGGGTAAAAATAATAATAACAGAATGGGGCAAACATCATTACCCTATGTACATGTATGATTACACAAATGGTGTGACTCTATTTTATGTACAACCAGAGAAACAACAGCTGTAATCCACTTGTGTACAATGAATCAAAATTAAAAAAGAAAACTTTAAAATAAAAAAAATTACACAACAAGGCTCTAAAGGTTAGAGGAGATTATATATATATATATATGTGTGTACATATGTATATATACATAATGAAGTATCATATATAATGAATATTATATATATATAAGGAAATATATATATATAAAATAAAATATTTTATATAAATATATGAAGTTTTATTCAACCATAAGATAATTCTTACCCATCGGGAATAATCCTAAGAATCATTAAATGGGATAGCAAAAGATGAAAAAATTTCCGAAGAGCAAAAAGAAAAAAAGTGTGAATATAGAGCCTAAGAAGGACAGATAACCATTAGTTAGCTAGTCTTCCAAGTGATGGCTAATATCCAGAATATATAAATAACTCAAAAATGCAACAGCAGTAACAAAGTAAGCCATGTGATGAAGGGGATGTGAACTAAGCATACACTTCTAAAAAGTACAAAGACTAGTAGCAATGGTCACAAATTAAATGAAAAAATATTCAGCATCTTTCACACTCTGAGAAATGTAAATCAAAACTACACTGAATTCCTTTTGACCTCAATCAGAATAGGAACCTACAAGAATTTAGCAAAATAATGCTGAAGAGTAAGTAGGGGGAAAGGATCACTTATACACTGGTGGTGGAAATATAATATGAACCAGCACTATGAAGTCAGTATGGAGGATCCTCAAAAAACTAAATACAGAAATACAGTAAGACCTATCCATAATACTCCTTGGAATTTATTGAAAAGGATGAAAGACAGCATACTTAAGAGATACAAGAATACCCATACTTGTTGCAGCATAATTCACAGAAGTCAAATTATAAAATCTGTCTAGTTATCCATTAACAGGTGAAAGGATAAAGAAAATGTGAGATACATATATGGACATATATAATGAAGTTTTATTCAACCATAAGATTAAAAAATGTCATTTTTATGAAAAATATTGGAACTTACGAGTATCAAGTGACTCTAAATTATTCAGACTCAGAAAAACAAATATTATTTTCTCCCAAATGTGTAAGCTAAAGGGAAAAAGATATAAAAGGAACATCAGGAAAGGAGGACAATCAAAAGTATAAAATAAGGGGATGAGGGAGAAGGATGAGAGGACATCAAGGTGAGATATTATAAATTAAAATCAATCAAGTTATGTTTTATTAATGTATAAATATGTCACAGCAATACCGAATAGTTATATAATTATTTTGCAGTCAACAACTACAACAAAAATCCTCCACTTGGCTCAGGCACAGATAACTACCTCCTGACTGAACTTTGTTAAATCATATGAAATAAAATAGATATTTGGCAAGTACCTTCTAGGCATTGTTGGGAATTCTTAAGGAGTCAGTATATTCAGTGCTCTTAACAGCAACACAAGGAAAATATAACTACAGTTTAGTGATTTGTAACTGAGAACTTAGGGTCAAAATATAGACAAAAATTGCCAAAAAGCACACAGTTAATGTGTTAAAGTTTGAATCCATGTTTGTTTGACTCCAAAGTGTATTTCTGTGTGTGCTTAATTTTTTCACCAGTATCACTTTCCATAGTTGATTAGGGGTAAAGCCCATGTTGATTTTTCATCCTACCTTATAACAGTTTTAGTGGCAATACTATGCTTCTTTCAGTTTTTGTGGCTCCATATTCCCCTTTGGTGGTTGTAAATCATGAGGGAGTAAAAGAAAAAAGTTGTAAGTTATAATGCTGTGTCAGATTCAATACTCACCACCTCATGTATCCCATGTTTCATATTCATCTGCTTGTCAATCACTCTTGGAAAATATTAAGACAGTAGATTGTGGCACACATTAACAATTGTTAGTTTAAAATATGATTGACAGGAAGTATGCAAAAGAACTCAGAGACATTTAATGAATTCTGTTAAAATCATTTGTTGAAAGACCTCCTGAACTCTTGTTGGTATAAGAGGAGGACTCAATATCCACCAATCTTTTTACCTGTCCTAGGTCCAGAACAAAATGACAGATAGAGTTGCCAAATAGATAAATATGTTTTCTATATAATTTTTATAGGGTATGGTTTGATCTGACCCCAGTGAATTTTATTGGTTTGTAATAATTTTTTCAGAATGGTGTATTTCAGTGTGGCACATTGATACATGCTTATAAAACAATTTGATCAATTTAGTTCCCCTGTACCACCACTTACCCTCCCCTCTTCCCTAATGCATGTCCCTTTCCTCTTCTATGTTGGTCTCCATTTTTCTTTCATGATGTCTCTTTTCCTTTTTATCTTACTATCTTTCACATATGAGAGAAAACATGTATTTCTCTTTCTGAATCTTGTTCACTTCACTTAATATGATGCTCTCCAGTTCTATCAATTTTCCTAAAAATAATTTCATTCTTCTTTATGGCTGAATAAAAGTCCATTGTGCATATGCACAAAATTACTTGGCTATTGTGAATTGTGCTGCTGTAATCATAGGAATCCATGTATGTCTAAAGCATACTGTATTTAATTCTTTTGAATAAATACCAAAGAGTGTTATTCTGGATCTTAAGGTAGTTCCATTTTTAGCTTTTTGAGGAATCCTAATACTGAATTTCATAAAGGCTGTAATATTTTTTATTCATATCAATGTAGTATAAACTTTATTTTTGCCCTCACTTAATGTTACTTGTCTTCTTGATAATGGCAATTATGATTAAAGTGAAAAGGAACCTTAGTGTAGTTTTGAATTTACTTTCCCTAATGGCTAAAGATATTAAACATGTTTTCATATAATTTTTGGCCATTAGTACTTCTTAATTTGAGAAGTGTCTGATCAGTTCATTTTCCCACTTATTGGATGAGCTATTTTTTTGATGTTGAGGGGTTTTTTAGTTCATTGTATATTCTGGATGTTAATTCTCATCCAGAAGATAAGCTAGGAAAGATTTTCTTGTACTCTCAGTCTCTCTCTTCACTTTATTGTTAGTGTTTTAAGAAGCTTTTAAATTTG
This sequence comes from Glaucomys volans, assembly GCA_020662805.1. Classification (NCBI taxonomy): domain Eukaryota; kingdom Metazoa; phylum Chordata; class Mammalia; order Rodentia; family Sciuridae; genus Glaucomys; species Glaucomys volans. The sequence continues at coordinate 29,387 of JAJEJO010004249.1, forward strand.
TTGCAATGCCATTAGTAGAGTCTTTCTATTATATCCTGAGCCATTGTACTACTATCCTTTTGAGGAATTTGTTGCTTGTGCCTATGAGATAAATTGTTTTCCCTTGTTTTCTTCTGAAACATTGCAGCATTTCTGGTTTTATGCTTCTATCTTTTAAATATTTTAAGTTGACATTTTTACAGACTAAGTGATATGTATCTAGTTTATTTCTTCTCTATGTGGATACTCAGTTTTCCAGGCATAATGTGAAAAAGAGTCTGTCTGTTCTCTACTGTATATTTAGGCACCTTTGTCCAGAATCACATGACTATACCTGTGTTCATTTATTTCTGTGTCTTCTGTTCTGTCAGTTGACCTGTTTTTAAGTCAGTACCATGCTGCTTTTTTTTTTGAAAGTTAGTTCTTTTTATTGTTTTTGATTTATTGTACACAAATGGGGTACAACTTTCATTTCTCTGGTTGTACACGAAATAGTTTTGAAACAATGGTTCTGGAAAAGTGTTTGAAGTTGAGTATTGTGATGTATCTAGCTTTGTGCATTTTGCTCAGGATAGCACTGGCTATACTGTGCTTTTTGTTCCTCCATATGAATTTTAGTACTGTTTTTTGATGAATGTGAAGAATGTTATTGGTACTTTGATGTGGAATGTGGAATCTGTGGGTCTCTTTTGGTTATATGGTCATTTTAATAATATTAAGTCCACCTATGCATGAACACGGGAAGACTTTGCATCTTATAGTTTCTTCCTCTATTATATTTTTCAGTGTTCAATGATTTCCATTTTAGAAGTCTTTCACATCTTTGGTTAGATTTATTCCTGGGTATTTTATTTATTTATTTGGAAGTTGTGAAGATTTTTTTCCAGTTTCTTTTGTTACTGGTGTACTGAAAAACTATTTGTTTATGTAGATTTATTTCATATTGTGTTACTTTCCTGAATTGTTTTTATTAAGTTTAGAAATCCTCTGTGGAACATTTAGGATCTTCTAAGTATAGGATAATTTCATCTCTAAACAGGGATGATTTAACTTCTTCCTTTACTATTTGTATCATTTTTATTTATTTATCTTGCCTAATGGGTCTGGGTAAAATTTCAAGTGCTATAGTGAATAAGAGTGGCAAGAGTAGACATCCTTGTCTTGTTCCTGATTTTATAGGATATACCTTCATTGTTTACCTTCATAATGTGGAGATAAACTCCTTCTATTTCTAGTTTTTTCAGAGATTCTTGCAGAAAGGGGTGTAGAATGTTGTTAAAGTCTTTTTCTGCATCTAGTGAAATAGTAATGTGATTTTTGTCCTTGATTCTATTTATGTGATATATTATATTTATGGGTTTTCAAATGTTGAATCTTACTTGCATTCTCGGAATTAAACCAACTCCATCATGTTGTATATTCTTTATAATGTATCATTGAATTCAATTCCACTTATATTTCATTAAGAACTTTTGCATATATGTTCATCAGAATATTTATCTCTAGTTTTTTCCCCCACATGCAATGTCCTTGTTTTTGGAAACAGAGTGACACCACCTTCTAGAATGAGTTTGGGAGTATTTCCTCCCTTTCTTCTTCTTAGATTAATTTGAGGAGTTTGTTGATAGTTCTTCAAGCAACTGGTAGAAATCAGCTATAAATGTTTTTGATCCTGGTCTTTCTTTGCTGGGAGACTTTTATTACTGCTTCAATCTCATTAAGTGTTACTGGTCTGTTTAGATTTACTATACATGTTGGTTGAGTTTTGGCAGGTTGCATGTGTCTAGGAATTTATCCATTTCTTCTAGATGTTCTAGTTTTTGAGAGTATACATTTTCCAAATAATAGTTTATAATCTTCTGTATATCAGTGATGCTTGTGGTAATATCCTTCTTCATCTGTAATTTTATTATTTTGATTATTTAATTTGATTAATCTAGTACTTTAGCTTTATTTAGATAACAGTTTACCATATGTGTTTGTATGTTTAAAAGAACCAACTGTTTTGGTATTCCTTTGTATTGTTCTTTCTGTTTCTATTTGATTATTTTTGGCTTAGATATTTATTATTTATTTACTTATATTATGATTGATATTGGTTTGTCCATATTTCTCTTTGACTTTGAGATACATCATTAAGTTATTTGTTTGAGGTACCTCTGATTTTATTTTATCAAGGTATTCTTAGCTCAAAAACTCCCTTTTGGAAGCAACTTCACCACATCCCACAAATTCTTTTTTTATTATTATTATTATTTTTTATTCACACAGTTCATATAATCTTACATATACATAGGGTAATACTGTCTGCCTCAGTCTACTATATTTCCTTCACCCATCCCTTCCCATCCCATTTTCCTCCACACCATCCATACTTCCTCCATTCTTTCCTATCCCTCCCCATAACCCACTACCTCCATTATGTAAAAAATTCTTAGAGGTAAATGAGAATGATGGTATAATATATCAAAATCTCTGGGAACTATGAAAGCAGTACCGAGAGGAAAATTCATTGCATTGAGTGCATTCAAGAAAAGATTAAAAAGTCAACAACACAATGACCTAACCTTACATCTCAAAGTCCTAGAGAAAGAACAGAATGATACCAAAAGTAGTGGAACACAGGAAATAATTAAAATCAGAACTGAAATCAATGAAATTGAAACAAAAGAAACAATTCAAAAAATTGACAAAAGAAAAAGTTGGTTCTTTGAAAAAGTAAACAAAATCGATAAACTCTTAGCCACACTAACAAAGAGGAGAGAGAAAACTCAAATTGCTAAAATTCATGATGATAAAGGAAATATCACAAGAGACACCATTGAAATACAAAACATAATTAGAAGCTACTTTGAAAATCTATTCTCCAATAAAAAAGAAAATCTTGGAGACATCGACAAATTCCTAGAGACATATGATCCTCCCAAACTGAACCAGGAGGACATACACAATTTAAACAGATCAATTTCAAGCAATGAAATAGAAGAAGCCATCAAAAGCCTACCAATCAAGAAAATCCTGGGACCAGATGGATTCTCAGCTGAGTTCTACAAGACCTTCAAAGAAGAAATTCTACCAATACTCCTGAAAGCATTTCATGAAATAGAAAAGGAGGGAACCCTTCCAAATTCATTCTATGAAGCTAGAATCACTCTGATACCAAAACCAGACAAAGACACATCTAGAAAAGAAAGCTTTGGGCCAATATCTCTGATGAATATGGATGCTAAAATTCTCAACAAAATTCTGGCAAATTGCTTACATAAACATATTGAGAAGATAGTGCACCCCAATCAAATGGGGTTTATCCCAGGGATGCAAGGTTGGTTCAACATCTGGAAATCAATAAATGCAATTCATCACATCAATAGACTTAAGGTTAAGAATCATATGATTATTTCGATAGATACTGAGGAAGCATTTGACAAAATACAACATCCCTTCATGCTCAACACACTAGAAAAAATAGGGATAGTAGGAACAAACCTCAACATTGTAAAGACTATTTATGCTAAGCCCACTGCCAACATCATTCTTAATGGAGAAAAACTGAAAGCATTCCCTTTAAAAACTGGAACAAGACAGGGATGCCCACTGTCACCACTTCTATTCAACATTGTGATGGAAATGCTAGCCAGAGAAATTAGACAGACCACAGAAATTAAAGGTATATGAATAGGAAAAGAAGAACTCAAGCTGTCACTATTTGCTGATGACATGATACTATATTTAGAGGATCCAAAATCTCCACCAGGAAACTTTTAGACCTAATTAATGAATTTAGCAAAATAGCAGGATATAAAATAAACACACACAAATCAAATGTATTTATCTACATAAGCAATGAATCATCTGAAAGTGAATTGAGAAAAACAACTCCATTCAAAATAGCCTCAAATAAAATAAAATATTTGGGAATCAATCTAACAAAAGATGTGAAAAACCTCTACAATGAAAACTACAGAACATTAAAGAAAGAAATTGAGGAAGACCTTAGAAGTTGGAAAGATCTTCCATGTTCTTGGATAGGCAGAATCAATATAATCAATATGGCCATACTTCCAAAGATGCTGTACAAATTTAATGCAATTCCAATAAAAATTCCTATGATATTCCTCACAGAAATAGAAAAAGCAATCATGAAATTCATATGGAAGAACAAAAGACCCAGAATAACCAAAACAATCCTGGGCAGGAAGAATGACGCAGGAGGTATCACAATACCACACCTTAATCTCTACTATAGAGCAATAATTATAAAAACAGCATGGTATTGGCACCAAAGTAGACAGATAGACCAATGGTACAGAATAGAAGACCCAGAGACAAACCCACATAAGTACAGTTATCTCATATTTGACAAATGTGCCAAAAACATACAGTGGAGAAAAGATAGCCTCTTCAACAAATGGTGCTGGCAAAACTGGAAATCCATATGCAATTTAAAATGAAATTAAACTCCTATCTCTCACCCTGTACAAAACTCAACTCAAAATGAATCAAGGATCTAGCAATTAGACCTAAGACTCTTCGCTAAATAGAAGAAATAGTTGGCCTGAATCTTCTTCATGTTGGCTTAGGACAAGACTTTCTCAGCATGACCACCAGAGCGCAAGAAATAAAAGAAAGAATCAACTAAATGGGACAGAATCAAACTAAAAAGCTTTTTCTCAACAAAAGAAACAATTAAGAATGTGAAAAGAGAGCCTACAGAGTGGGAAAAATTCTTTTCTACACACACTTCAGACAGAGCACTGATCTCCAAAATTTATAAAGGACTTACAAAACTTTACACCAAAAATGCAAAGAGCCCAATTAATAAATGGGCTAAGGAACTGGGCAGACACTTCACAAAAGATGATATACAGGTAATTAACAAACATATGAAAAAGTGCTCACCATCTCTAGTAATTAGAGAAATGCAAATTAAAACCAACCTAAGATTTCATCTAACTCCAATTTGAATGGCTATTATCAGGAATACAAGCAATAACAAGTGTTGGCGTGGATGTGGGGAAAAAGGCACACTGTACATTGCTGGTGGAGTTGCAAATTGGTGCAGCCACTCTGGAAAGCAGTATGGAGATTCCTCAAAACCCTCAGAATGGAACCACCCTTAGACCCAACTATTCCACTCCTCAGTTTATACCCAAAGGTCTTAAAATCAGCAAAGCATAGGGATGCAGCCACATCTATGTTCATATCTGCTCAATTCACAATAGCTAGATTGTGAAACCAACCTAGATGCCCTTCAATTGAAGAATGGCTAAAGAAACTGTGGTACATATACACAATGGAATATTACTCAGCCATAAAAAAGAATAAAACTATGGCATTTGCTGGTAAATGGGTGGAGCTGGAGAATATCATGCTAAGTGAAATAAGTCAAGCCCATATCCCACAAATTCTGATGTGTTGTGTTTCCTTTTTAAAAATGTCCTCCCTGATTCCCCTCCTCAATTTTTTTTAAATATCAGGGATTGGACTCATAATTGCTCAAACATGTAACCACTAAGCCACATCCCCAGCCCTTTTTAATATTTTTTTTATTTTTAAAATTTTGTTTGTAGTTGTAGATGGAGAGCATGCCCTTATTTTATAATTAAATTTTTCTGCAGTGCTAAGGATTGAACCCAGTGCCTCACATGTGCTAGGCAAGTGCTCTGCCACTGAGCTACAGCCACAGACCTATATTTTATTTTTGATATAGGGTTTTGCTTAGGACCTCATTAAGTTTCTGAGGCTTACTTTGAACTTGCAATCCTCGTCTCAGCCTCCTGAGCCATTGGGATTATAGGCATGCACCACCATGCCTGGCTTCCTCCCTGATATTTTAATGATCCACTCATTTTGCCACTTTTGATTTCTGATTTAATTCTATTATGATTAGTAATATTTGATTCATGAAGTTGAGTGCACCCATACTCAGGGGAAAAGTATTTCCAATAATTCTATCTTGTTGTTGGATTGTTCCCTTTTCCAGTCAATAGGTAATGATGTCCTTTATCACCTCTGGCTGAATTTGGCTAGAAATATGCTTTGATTGATGTGAGCATAGCTACTCTTTTGCTTTCAGATTAATTTTGCATGGAATATAATTTTCTGTCCTTTTATTTAGAGTCTGTGAATGTCTTTGTGAGGTATAAACTCAATATATAGTGATTGTGTTGGTGACAATATTTTTAATACAATATTCCAATTTGCATCTTTTATTCAAAGAATTAAGACCATTTATATTCAATATTAGTGTTATTTTTTAACATTTTGTTTATTTATAATGTATGAATTGTTCTCAATTCCCATTTGCTTTTTTATTTTAATATTATTCATTCTTTCCCAAGGTTTCTTGGTTATCTTTATCTTTTTTTTTATGTAGGATTCTTTCAATTATCTTCTGCAATGTTGGATGAGTATTCATTAATTTTTTAGCTTATATTTATTTTGGAAGGTTTTTATTTCTTCTTTGATTCTGAAGGATTGCTTTGCTGGATATAGTGAAGTGCATTGGCTCTTGTTTTCTTTCAGGACCTGAAATACAACATTCCATGTATTCCTGACTTTTAGTTTCTGATCAGACCCCAAGAGAGGAACATGCCACACCTCCATGAAGTTTTATATATTTTGCTCTTCTCTTCTCTGCTCCGATTACCAGTGGCAAGAGTGGGATGCTTGTCAACTGCTAGCTTGTAGTGACTTCACTACAGAAGTAACTCAGATGACCTTGTTCAAAGGCATTTCCTATGATAATATTTGCTATTCTAAGTTTTAAAAAATTAAGGATTTAGTAATTTCTATTACAGCACTTTTAAGCATGGTCTTTAAAAAATGTTTGTCTGCTACAGATCCCCACCAATAAATTATGAAAAGGGGAGCATTTCTGACAAACTAGATTGCTTTGTACCTATTTCCCCAGCCTAACTCATTCTGATTTTCTTTTCTATCACTTGCTTGAGAAGTAAGCTTGTAAGCTTTGCATCCCTTACTTTGTCCCTTTGTTACTTCTTCCTCCCTCACCTCCCCAGACTTGTCCCAATGCTGCATGTGCACCATGAGTTGTAAGAATTTTTTCCTGCTTTCTGTTCTAGTAACCAGAATTTCCTAGTGTCTCCAACTTCTGAGAGTCTAATACTGTTTCTAAGTGCATTCCCTCTCTCACCTCATCAATCAACTGTTCTCTTGCTGATTTGATTCCAAACTGCAGAGGATCTGAGATCTGCAGCCTACCTGTACTATACTATCTCAGTTCTCTTCAGGGGTAGCTATACTTATATCAGACAGAGTAGACTTTAACTAAATTTGGATATATAGTAACTTTATTTGCTCTTAGAAACACATAGAAGACACCGACATTATACTATTCCCTAGTGTGCAGGATGCTGGCATCCTCCCTATTGATCTCTTGGCACCTGCAGATCATAGGATAAAAGAGCACCAAATGCACTTTTAACACTTCCATGGGTTAAACTCTATTTGAATTTACTTGAATGACATTGTATACTTCGTTTCTCTGAATTTAACTATAGATCATCTCCCCCAGGAAAAGTGTACACCTCAATAAACTAGCAACATGACTGTGAGCAGATAAGTGCATCTTCTTTCTGTGGGCAACTGGAACATCCAAGAAATGATATAAGAAAAAACTCATTATGCATGCTTATTTATTTGATCAAATAAATCAGTTATATAAATAAATCAGTGAAAGGTGAGGAGTGGAGGAAATTGAGAAATGATCTACATACTAAAACAGTCTTGTTTTATGTAAACAAGAAAAATTGGAAACATGCTTCCTCAAAATAACTCTATTTTCTAAGAGATAATGTCATGAGGAATAATAAATTCTGCATTTATATTTTTTCTCACTGGTGTGGGAAAACCCCCTTGGAAAATAGCCTTAGCCCTTTTTAAAATTATGTGTGTTTGTATATATTCACACCTACATGTGCATGCTGTGTGTCTATGTAATAACTGAGAAGAGGAAAAAACATAGAACAGAGCCTTTTTGTACTATTATTTTTCTATTTATGCTATTATGACCCTTAAATGTCATAAAGTTATTAGAATGTTACTGATTCAAAATATGGGCTCCATATGATTCAAATTCAGAGCAAGTCTCCTGAGAACTTCCTCTGGATATGTCATATGTCTTAGTTAACAATAGTATCAAAGTACTAAAAGGATGAAAAATTGTATTAAGTTGGCATTTTTCAAGATCAGGCCATTTCATCTGGGTGTTCTATCCCTTTCTCTCCATGAAAATGATTCTCACATTTCCTAGAGCATTCAAAATCACATTGTCTCCCAGTCTTGAGCTGCCCCCAACACATACACACATACACACACACACACACATGTTCAGCTACTGTAAAAATGTTTTCATTTTCCATTCTTTATGCATAGCAATTAATCTCCTGTCTTAAATGAAAATCTGATTATTTCATCTCTTTGGACCATGTTTTCTGAATATACTCTTGTATGAGTCCATTTTTGCTTTCATAACATGGATCCAGGAGGGAAATTGATATTTTCTTCTAGTCTGAGGGGTACTTAGAAATCATGAATCTGTTAATTTTGCACTATTTTAAAGGTTTATTATTTTCTGAGACATACTGATTGGCTGTACAATCTTCTATTACTTATTATTTGCTATTATTTGTAATATCCAGAATACTACCCAAGATGCTCATGTGTTGAAGACTTTGTCTTCAGTGCACCAGTGTTCAGACATGGGCCTTTTTAAGGAGATTGGATCATTAGGGCTCTAACTTCATCAGTGGATTAATTCACTGATGGATGCATCATTTCATTACATTAATGGAATGTGGTAGAAACTGTAAAAGGTGGGGACTAGTTGGAAGAAGTAGGTCACTGGATGTGGGTCCTTGAAGAGTATATCTTGTCCAACCCTCTTCACCTCCCTGCTTCCTAGCCACCCAGGGTGAAGAGATATCTTCTGTCACACCTTTCTGCTATGATGGTATGCCTTGCTGAAGATCAAAAGCAATGGAATCAGCAAATCATAAACTGAAATTATGAGCCAAAATAAAACCTTCCTCCTTAGTTTTTCTCAGGTATTTTGTCACGGCGATTAAGAACTGACTAACAAATCATCTCTTACTTTTTCAAAATATGATTAATAGCTTTTATCTCTGGTCAAATAATGCTGTATTCTTAGACAATAACATGCCTGACATATGAAATACTGAAATCTCAGTTCAATGCATTTGCTAATCTATGTGAAACTCCCTTCCCATCTGCTTCATACTGTACTCTGGATTTTTGCATTCTTTCTATATTTCATAAATCAGAATTTCCAATACCATTTTATAAGAGAGATTGTGGTGCTTTGTCCAGATGCTCTCTCAAGAACATGGTATTAATTCCAACTTCTTCTATGTCTGTTACCTACTAACAAATTGCAGCTGCATTTCTCTCCAGAAATTTCCCTTGGGTCAAAGGGACCAGCTCTATCAAAGTACATGATTTATCTTTTGCTACAAACAAGTTCCTTTGAAGTTTATTTTTGTAAAACGACACACATTTATCATCTCTATGATCCAGGAAACTAGTCAAGGCTTAGTTTATTTCTTTGCTTCAGGATCTTTCATAAGACATTTATCAAAATTTTGTTTAGAATTATAATATTATCTGAAGTCTCGACCAGGGAAGGATTTGATTTTCAAAAATCACATTAGTTTTTCTAATTTAATATTCAAGGTATTTCTGAAACCCAGCATAACACTGGTGTTTCTCCCTCTGAGTATATGTCTTTTACTCTTATTTCACTGAAAGCACATCTCATCAGATGTGATTATCCTCAACTTCTTCATTGAAAATTGCTAAATCTCCATGGATCCATGTCCAATGTTATCCCTCCTTTACTTCACATCTCAGAAGATGAATTTTCCATCCACTTGCTGAAGTTCATCCTTCCATCAATATCTTTGACCTTAATTATCCCACGTACTTAGGCCTTGCTCAAACAAATATAACCTCTCTTTCCCTCATACATTAAACCCATCCTGCTCTAGTACTGTTTCAGTTATGAATTTAAGTGTTTCACACTTCATAATCCTGAAGTAATAGTTTTTCATTGCTGTAATGAATATCTGTCAAAATAAACTTATAAAATAAAAATTTGGTGGGCTTATATTTTTGGACTACTTTATATATCTGGGCCTGTGGCATGACAGCACATTGGGGTAAGGATCAGGTGGTGTAGCAAAGTCACTAGCCTCATGGCAGGGAAGAAAAAATGAGAAGAAAGAGACAATGTTCTCAAATTTACATTGAAATAGTGACATCAGTAACCTAAAATCTCCCACAAGGCCCCAGCTAGTACAGTTTTCATTACATTCCAATAGTGCCACAGGCTTAGCTCCAAGCCTTTAATACCTGGGTTTTGGGGAACATTCTATATACAAAACATAATATTGCAATCTTGAACCACAAAAGCTTATGTCCATCTTACTGTGGAAATTGCATTCAGCCCATCTCCCATAGTCACCAAGTTCTTAAATGATCCAGCATTGCTAAAAAGTCCAAATCCCAAGTCTCCTCTGAGAACCTAAAGTATACTATTGTCTCTGAGTCCCTATAAAAATAAAAGGAAAGTTGCATATTTCCAAGCTACGATGATGCAGGTGTAGCATTCCCATTCCAAAAGAGAAGAATCTAGGAATAGATAGGAGAGATTTGACCAATACAAGACTGAAAGTCAGCAAGGAAAACATTAAATCCTATACCTCCATGTCCAGCACTCAGGAAAAGTTATGGTAGGATGTGGATTCCCAAGAGTTTCAACAACCTCAGCCCTATGGCTTTGCTGGCTTCATCAACCCTAATGGTCACTCACTCTGACTCATAATTCCTGAAACATCGCACAAGATGCAATCTTCCTTCCTGGAACCTCTTTCTTCTTGAAGACTCCATTGAAATTTTATCTTTACAGCTCCACACATCAACTTATAAAGAGACTACTTTCATGGATTGAGATCCTGACACAGGATGCCCATAACTTTTGCTTTCTGCATACATAAAAACTATCATGAAAATAATGCCAAGGTCTGCTTACAATACAGATTATAACTGGATGGTATGAAACCATGGCTGTAGCAGTGTCATGCTGGTTTGACAGTGGGAAAAAAAAAACTAGGCACTTTGGAGTATTCAGGGAACCCAGGACTCTCTTCTCAAAATACTATGTCATGGAAAGTCTTTGAAACAAATTTGCATACCTACATGTTTGTTTTCAAGATGGCTGTATCCTTGCTGATTCTTGAGATTCCCTACAGGGTTTTTTTTTTTTTTTTTCTATCTTCCTGGGGCAAAAGGCTGGGTTTTTTTTTTAAATGTGCTTTATAGCCAAATGTTCCTTGGTAGCAGTTCTAAATATATTTCTTATCTCACCAATTTGCTCTGTTCCAAATATTTGCTCCTGATTCTCACTGTAAATTCAGTTAAAAGCAGACAGCAACACCCATTCTACTTCCTGAATGTTATGCGACCTTAAAATTTTCTCCATCAGTTAAGCTAGTTTTATCTCCTTTAAATATCCTCCCACAATAACTGAAAGAATGAAAAAATCCATTCAAATTATTCACTATGGTGTAACAAGGGTGCTCTTTAGTCCAATTTCCAATAAATTCCTGATTTCCAGGAGAATAATCTTCAGAGCATAATCATTACTCTCCACTTTACTACTAACATTCTGATCTTATAAGCCCTCACCAAAATTATCCGTTTAGCTCCATTTACAGTATTCTAGGCTTTCTCTAGCTCACTCTTCCAAAGTTTTATAAACTCCCCTTGAAAATCAATTCCAAAGGCTTCTGAATGATATCATTATGTATAGTCACAGCTATTAACCCACATTTATGTGTTACCTTTTTATTACTATAACAAAATAGGTGAAACTATCAACATATCATGGTTGACACATATGAAAGTTTCAGTCCATGGTTAATTGGCACCATTGTTTTGGGACTCTGGTAGGGCAACATGTTATAGTGGTAGATGAAAAGCAATCAATTCATGGTTGCAAATCTGGAAAGCAAGAGGAGAGCAAGAGCAAGAGATGCAGAAGTGGGGGAGGTAGAGAAAGATATGATTGCTGCCCCCAAATCCTCATCAAGTATGTGCCTCAGTGACCTAAAAACTCTCATTAGCTGTGTACTATGGTGCATGCCTATAATCCCAGTGACTCGGGAGCCTGAAACAGGAGGATTCCAAGTTCAAGATCAGCCTCAGCAACTTAATGAGGCTGTAAGTAACTTAGAGAAACCCTGTCCAAAAAAAAAAAAAAAAAAAAAAAGGACTGGAGATGTGGCTCAGTGGTTAAGTGCCTCTGGTAAAAACAAACAAAAACTCTCACTAGTCCACAGCTCTTAAAATACCACAACTTTCCAATTCATTCATTGACTAGGGAATAAGCTTTTAAAATCTGGTGTTTAGGGGACATTCCAGATCCAAACTGTCACACCATCTCTATTAACCTTATGTCTCTTTCTTTCTACTTCTAAAGACCATGTTTATTTGCATCTTTCTCCTCATCTTAACATACTTTATTTTTGTCATATCTACATTATTAACATCATAACAAATCCCAAGTTGTTTCCAAGTCCATTAGTCTATTCACAAAAGTCACCATCTAGTCCTGATTTAGTCATATTACACATTATTGTACAGGTCAAGTGCCCTGAGTTCAATACCCATACTCAAAATAAATAAATAAAAACAAATAAATAAATGTAAAATGAATGCAGGAATTAGAAAAATCCTTTAAAACACAATATTTGCTACTGTCAAGATCCATTGAAGAATGTTAAATCCGTGGTTAAAAATTTAATGAGAACAGATGTTTACACAACCTCTATCTCCCTTGAAATATTTGGTAATGACTATGGTTGTTTTAATACATGTACACAAATAGTTTCATTGTTTTTTCTTTGGGATTCTCCTCCTTATTGTATATGAGCTTTATTCCTTTCATTTGAGTATGGATTACTTAGTTACTTGAGTTCAAAGAATAATATATTGGAAGGAAAACTGCTAATTATACAGCAGAAAAATCTGAAGTATATTACCTTAATCAAATTATCAAATAATGTTATATCACAAGTGATTAATCATGTTAGTATGTAATCACTGATATTACAAAAAATTCATCTTTGTTGAATTTTTCCAATAACCCATAACCCACAACACAATCATAAGTAATCATTAGCTAAATGTGAGCTGGGAAACATTGCACAAACTATTTTTCGAAAGTTTCAATATCATGATAAAGAAGGAAAGATCGAGAAACTGTCACAGAACAAAGGAAATTAAAAGCCATGACAAAAGAAATATGGTAGATATTCCTGGATTGCTTCCTGAGGTAGAGAAAGGACAAAAGCAACAAACAAATAAACAAATAAATAATCAAACCATTATTAAAATCAACTCTGTAGTTCTGTTATTGGTGTTATATCAATGTTAGTTTATTGGTATTGATAATTATATCAAAATTATGTGACATTTAAAATGTACCTATTCTTTAGTGGTTAATATTCTACATATAACTATTCTCTTTCAGCAATATATTTCAGTAAGATGATTACAAATGCCATTTATATGTGAATGTATCCCAAATCTCTATTTTCATTCCAGAATTTTTACCTGCACTTCAAATTTAGTAAATTTCCTGAAGTAAATTAAATCAATATAATTCAAAATGTAATTTTAAAAGTCTCAGCTGAGATGTTCTTAAGGAAAACTAAAAGCAGTTGTATTTTTTTGTTAAAATGAAGCAGGATTTGGAACATGTGGTTAGGGAAAAGACTAGGTCTTCCATATACATCTCTATCCATGTCTGTTGAATAAAATGTATAAATTAAATACAAAAAATTGAATCAAATGAGTGTTTCCTTTTCAAAACTGGTGATAATAATACAACCCTCCTCAAAAATCAGTTATGAAAATCAAATAAGTCAATCTATTTAAAAGTACTCTGTAAAGTGATGAGTTCTATGTAAATGTTACCTATTATCCTTGTCAATCTGCAGTGTGCTTCAATTTAGTCATGAAGAAGCCCATTTCATTTTAAAAATTTGGAATACAGAATTTCTTAAAGCCTGTCCTGTTTATGCCTGCAATTATTGGTGTATAGGACTAATTGCACCCATAAGTAGTCAACATCATCTGCTAGGAGCTTTGAGGGCAAAATTACCCACTTGTACCTTGTTTTGAGAGTTTAATTAGCTGCTTACAAAACTAATTGAGGGCAAAAAAAAAGAGTAAAATTGGAATCAGTTTAGGTCTCAGAGCCTTCAGTCTATTTTCTTTTTGCATTGGGGAATGAAGCTTTCAAATGGGCCCTCTTCATGATTCTATGCATTGCTTAGAAAGATTATATGTTTGACTCACCAGATGCAGTTCTCCAAAGGCAACAAAAGTATTTAAGGAAATTTTAAGGAGTTTCAATGTACAGAAACTCCAAATCAAATAGTCGAAGAAACACGTTCTGTCTGGCCTAAGAAAGTCTTCCTAAAATATCACATCATTATAACCAAAATCAAAATATATGTACCAGTAAAATTGTCTTCAAAACTTAAGTTTCAATCTTCATACAACTGCATCTTAACAACATAATCTTGGGCAGGTTTTGTTGCCTCATGACCATTAATTTTCTGCTGTGTAAAATGTATTCATGAGACGAAGCTTTTTGAACAAGATTTAAAAAGAGATACAGCTTATGGAAAAATTGTCAACAAGCACCATTATGTGAGTGTGTTATTGTTATTAATCTGACTACATTGGACTTTTCCTGTTCTGAAGATTTTCATTTTTACACATGCCTTCTAAACAGTGTTCTTATTGACATTGAGAAAACAGTTGTGGGAATGACTCATTTCCTTTACAGAATTTCAACTATGAAAGAACATGAGTTCATGCCTAATAGAAATGAGAATACAGAATCAAATGCAATAGCATCTAGCATCTCACAGCATTAAAAACACTTTTCATAGTCCAGAACATTATACAAATGCTTTTGTATGTGATTCAGTAGAAATTGCATAATATACAGATTTATAGATCATGTTATTCAAGAAATTTCAATGCCAGAAGAGACATTATACATCAATTAGAGTCATATGCCACCCATAAACAGGGTTATCTTCTAAGAAATGTATTCTTAGGTAATTCTATCATCGTGTAAAAGCCATAGTGTGTGCTACACAAATCACTGTAGTATGGTTGATCAAACACCTAAGCTATATCATAGGGACTATTAATACTGGGCTACAAATCTGTACTGCATGTTACAGTACTGAATACTATAGGCAATAGTAATATAATGATAAATATTTGTGTATGTGAGCATAGCTAACATGCAAAAGGTACAGTAAATATGTTAGAACAAAGTATAAAAGATATGAACACTTTCCATATAAATGAACCTTGCAAAATTAGAAGTTGTTCTGTTAGTAAATAGTAAGTATAAAAACCTATGACACTACTATATACTACTGTACACTTTAAAAACACTATACACTAAGGTTATAATAAATGAACAAAATGCTTTTTTCCAATAATAAATTAACCTTATCTTGCTGAGACATGTTACTTGATAAGGTTTTTAAACTTTTTGACTGTTTTGTAACATCAATATCAATGTGATCTAGCTTTATATCTTGTCCAACTCGAAGATCTTAAAAGGCAAATAGTCATATGATAGCAATGCATTCTTCTGAATATCTAGTGGAAGACCTTTCTAAGGCTGTTTTAGAGTAAGCATTTTTTTTATTTAATTTTGATTCATTGAACACAAATGGAGTACAGCTATTGTTTCTCTGGTTGTACACAAAGCAGAGTCACCCCATCTGTGCATTCATACATGTACACAGGGCATTGATGTCTGTCTCATTCTGTTATTATTCTTACCCCACCACCCGGACCCCACCCCTCCTTTCCCTATATGTAATCTATCCTTCCTCCATTCTTGCCACCCTTCCACTCTGCATTATGCATCATCATTCACTTATCAGAGAGATCATTCAGCCTTTGGATTTTGGGACTGGCTAATCTCACTTAGCATGACAGTCTCCAACATCATCCATTTACTTACAAATGCCATAATTCTATTCTTCTTTATAGCTGTGTAATATTCCATTGTGTATATATACCAGTTTTTTATCCATTCATCTATTGAAGGGCATCTAGGTTGGTTCCACAATCTAGCGATTGTGAATTGAGCAGCTATGAACATTGATGTGGCTGCATCACTGTAGTATGCTGACTTCAAGTTCTTTGGGTACAGGTCAAGGAGTGGGATAGCTGGGTCAAATGGTGGTTCCTTTCCCAGTTTTCTAATGAATTAGAGTAAGCATTCTTTTTAAGTTAAAGATTACTCTAAATAAGTGATGTAAGTATGGTATAGTAAGTACACACACCAATAATGCAGTTGATTATTTAATTGCAAAGTATTGTGTGGTGCCATAATTCTAAAAGCTATATCTTTATATGACACAGAGTATAGTACTTTTGTTTATACCAGCATCACCACAAACACTTGAGCAATATGTTGTGCTATGATGTTACTGTGGTTACAGTGTCACCAGGTAATAGGAATTTTTCAACTGCATTTTAATCTTGTAGAAGTACCAAAGTATATGTAGTCAAATGTTGACCTAAACATCATTATATGGCACATGACTATATTTAACAATCATTTTTAGATGGAAAAACTTAGAAAGGCTGAATGGTTTTTTAAAAGTCAAAATATTTTTTTTTTTTAATCTGGAACCAAAATGCATTACTCTGGACTTCCTGAGAGCAGCACTTTCAATACAACAGAATTTCTGCAATGTCAAAATTGCTTTAATCTACGACCTTCACCTATCGGAAGTGAAACACTTTTGCTATAATCTTTTGTCTCAGATTACAAATATTCTCTACAGATTATTATAAAATTATTTTGTAGCAAATCACTTTCCTGGGTATTTTGACCCTTATAAAACCTCAAGACAAGAAAATATAGATGGAAAATATTTTGCAATTATAAGGTCTTATGGGAATAATCATAATAATAAATGCTTAAGAATGCTTAATAAATTACTGTGTAATTTATTTTCAATAACTGACTTTGAAATATCAATGAAACTGATAAATTAATTCCAACTTAATAGAGAAAAAGCCTATGATTTATAGATGATTAAAAAAATCTACCCATGATCCTATAAAAAAGTAGAATATTCAAATACTTTCTTATTACTAATATAGTAATCTTAGATGAATAGATGAGTGGTAAGATGAAAGAATGCATAATTTGAAAATATGTCTGAAGTTGCTACACTTAAAAAATATTAATAAATTTTAAATGATTTATTATGGGTTAGACGTTAATCACTACTGGAATTTATCCCTGCTCTGCACAGGGCCTACAAGGGGGTGAAGTAATATACGTATACTTACTTTGGGGCTCTGGAAATTTAAATGTTAAGAAACCTCTCCTTCATTCTCTCTCACCCTGATGTTTATCCTCAGATTTTACATTAAAAATGTTGTTTAACAACATGTAAGGTGGAGAAACTTAACAAAAAGAAGAGATCTGACATAGACTATACATCTAGAACAACATCCTGGAGCAACCCTGGCCTGATAAGCATTTTCCCTTTGTTACTATGCCCTGGAGAATTTCACTGGCCCAGGAGAAGAGCCTAACTGGTCTGGAGAGCAGTTAAGGAACTCAGAGAAATAGGCATTTTCCACCTAGTAGAGAAATATTTTAAATCTTTCTAGCAAATTATGTAACTACACTCATAAGTACTGCCTGAATACCATCCCTGCCTATAATGAAAGTCAGTGCCTTCCATTCCATGAGGAGAATTCAGACTTAGGACGTAAAGAAGACTAGTTTGGAAGTTGAGGGGGGAAAATGGACTCAGCTTTTGCTAGCAAGAGCTTTGGATAAGAATGAGACATCAGGAAAAAAAGACAAAGATGAGATGTGATAAAATAGTCCCAGAAAGGGAAGATGTAAAGAGCAGAGACAAATATTGCATCTCAGTTACAATATTACCATAAGCATGTCTTTCTCACCTTTTCCTTTTTTGCAGAAGCTGCTCAATAGAAACTATTCTTTAAAATTGAGAAAAGCAAAGGGAAATATATTGTGGTTTAAGCATAACACTCCCTGAAAACACATTCTTTATCAATCATTAGGCCCATCTAGGTGTTTATAGGAATGCAATTTCTTCTCTGATAACCTTAGTAAGCCTTGATAAATATCATGTAGTATTGCTATTAACAGCTCTTTTCAAAAAGTGACAGAATATTTTAAAATACTTTTTTTCATATTTAACTGGAAAATAATTCAGAATTCATTTAGTTGAATACCCACCTCTTACACATGAGTTATCTGTTGGAGAGAAAGGAAGTACCTAAGTCATACAACTAATAATTGACAGAACCCAGGCTAGAGCCAAGAGATCTTGAATCGTAATCTATCTTACTTTCTTACTACCTCATTGTTTTTTCTTGATCAAATATTCTGAGCTGTCAGTTGTCATTTGCTGACAGTTATTCCCAAACTCAAGTTTCTCTGTGACACTGAATTATGGTACCCTGTTAGTGAAGCAGCTCAACTCCAAGAATTTGCAAATCATTTTTTTTTTCGGTGGATACAGCCCTGGCTATAAGACAATGTGTAGGTTGACCTCCAATATACTGAAACAAGTCTACAGTTTCCCTGGCAAGCTCTTGAAGGACTGGTCCTCATTCTCAATTATTAAGGCAACATGCAATTCTAGTCTAGCAAATGGGTATTTTGAGTTTAAATGTGATTGATGGTTTTCATTGCTTATGTAAACACAGCTTTATCTCAGGTAGTGAACTGTGAAGTAAAAGGCTATAATGAAATAGAAGCTTGGCAGGTAAGAAATAAACAAGTGCTATGATTTATAGTATTACTAATGGATGCCCATTGTTAACAGTTCTATATCCACCAAATCTGTAGCATGGAGATACATATTTTCTGTGTTATTTGTCAGAACTTTACCAACCTCAGATTTATGGTTTCTATGAAAATTTACTGCTGTGTATGGTACTGTTGAGTTCCATACACAGAATATTTTAAGTCCTTCATTTTCCTGTTCATTAATTAATATTGTGACATTAGGATCACAGCTACAACAGTTACTTACATTAAACCCTCATCCAAAAACTAAATAAATAATGATAATCAGGATAACATGCTTAAGCTCAAGTTAACCACCTCCTCTTTTGTATTATATACAGCTATAACAACAGCAAAGATTTGCATATTTGTAGTGTGTTAAAATTATAAAAATTGTCTCATTTTTATATCCTCAACTTGTATTTTTTAAATAACAATATATTATGTTATGATTCACATATCTTAAAATTCATCCTCATAAATATATAATTCAGTGGGTTTTTCTACATTCACACAATTGTGCAACCATCACCACTATTTAATTTCTGAACATTTTCACCACCCAAAAGAAATTTATTACCCATTTATACCCCATCAACTCCTCCTCCAAACCTTGGCAGTCAGTAATATATTTTCCAACTCTCACATTACCTGTTTCAGACATTTCATATAAATGGAATCACTATATATGGTGTTTAGTGTCTACCTTCTTTTGCTGAGCATGGGTTCAAGGTTAATTCATGTTATAGTATATATCACTTTACTTCTTTTAATACCAATTAATATTCTAGCACATGTAAATAATCACATTTGTTTATCCAGTCATTTGTTCGTACACATTGTGGTTGGATCTACTTTTGACCTATTATGAATAACAGTTCTTCTATGAACATTATAACTTTTTGTGGGCATGTTTTCATTGAAAGGAAACATTATTCAAGCATACACTTAAGAGGAGAATTGCTTTGTCATATGATAACTCTGTGTCAAACAATTTCAAGAAATTCTAGATTCTTTTCCAAAGGCACTGCAACATTTTATATCCCCACAAATATAGTGGAAGGATCAAATTTCTGCATATCCTTTTCGATAATTTATATTATAGTAATTCTAAGACAGATAACATGTATCAGAGCAATTATATGTACACACATGCAATATAATACATATAGATATTATAAGGATAAAATAATATCTTATTGTGGTTTTCATTTGCTTTTCTTTAAAGTGATATTGAATGTCTTTTTATTCATCAGTTTTTATACTGGGAATTTAACCCAGGAGTGCCTTATCACTGAGCTAATTCCCCATCTCTATTTATTTATATATTTATTGTTTTGAGACAGAGTCTCACTTCATTG
Organism: Glaucomys volans; assembly: GCA_020662805.1. Classification (NCBI taxonomy): domain Eukaryota; kingdom Metazoa; phylum Chordata; class Mammalia; order Rodentia; family Sciuridae; genus Glaucomys; species Glaucomys volans. The sequence continues at coordinate 49,661 of JAJEJO010004249.1, forward strand.
CACTGCATTGCATAGGGCCTTCTAAATTTCTGAGGCTAGCCTCAAACTTGTGACCCTCTTGCCTCAGCTTCTCAAATCACTGTGATTTCAGGCATGGATCAAAGCACCCAACTTATTTATCAATTTTAATTGTGCTGTATGTAAATTTTGCATAGAGTTATAAGTGTTACTTAAATGTTCTGAATAATAAATACTTATCTGATAAATTGATAAAAGATGGGCAAGTATGTTCTTCCATTCAATGGTCTCTTTTTTTTTTGCTTTGACCTTATCTTTTGAAGAATAAGAGGATTTTTTAATTTGTTCGTTTTGGTTTGTTTTGGTTTGTTTGTTTTGTCAGGGGGCAGAACTGGGGATTGAACTCAGGGACACTCAAACACTGAGCTACATCCCCAGTCCTATTTTGTATTTTATTTAGAGACAGGGTCTCACTGAGTTGCTTAGCACCTTGCTTTTGCTAAGGCTGGCTTTGAATTTGACACCCTCCTGTCTCAGCCTCCCAAGCCACTGGGATTAAAGGCCTGTACCACTGGGCCCAGCCAGAGTTTTTAAGAATAATGAAGTCCTATTTATTCTTATTTTGATATCTGTACATTTAGAGTCAAATCAAGATTCGAGGTTTAAATATTTTCATATATATATTTATGGAAAATTATTAGAACCATGTTTCTTGATAGATAATAGTAATATGTATAGTTATAATCAAATATGTACATACATCTGATTGTTTATACATAAATAATTATAGTACAAAGCTACTAGACTAGTAAGTCAGTGAAGCAAGATTGTATTACTTAAGGTCAATAAAAATTCAATTTTTGTTGTGTTTACTATAATGGAAGAGTGGGAAATGGAAATTTAAAGAAACTTCATAATGCATTTAATATGATCCCATGATCAATTACTTTTCATTTTTTACTGAGGAATTAAATGAATGGAAAACTATTCTTTATTCATGGAAAATTTAATTTTGTGAAGATACCAGAATTCTCTGAATTGACCTCCAAATTCAAAGAAAATAATATTTCACCTCTCTTCTACATAAAAGTTCAGCTAATCTTTTCCTTTTTCACAGATCCTAAACATTAATTAATTGAAAAATACAGTTCATGAAATCTATATGGAAATATAAGGTACTAATGATAGACAATACAACATTGAAAAGAACAACATTGGAAGACTCACACTAATCTCAAGTTTAATGCAAAACTACAGAAATCAAGATCTTGAGATAGAGCATGATAGTAGACATGCATTTCAATTGACTAGAATTTAATGTCTAGAAATAAACCCTCACATGCATTATCAATTGATTTTCAACAATGGTATCAGGATAAATCTATGCGGGCAAAAGGAAATGGTGGTGTAATAATTGCATTTTTTATATGCATAAGAATGAATTTGAATCCCTTCCTTGTGCCATATACAGAAATAAACTGAAAATAGCTAATAGACTTAAATGTTAGGGCCAAAACATCACAAGTTTTAGAAAAAATGCATCCTGTTAATATTTAAACATCAGGGGCTGGAGATGAAGCTCAGTGTTAGAGCACTTGCTTAGCACACGTGGGGCACTAGGTTTGATCATATATATATATATGGAGAAGGTACATAGGATGTCCTAGCTTTTGTAACTTTCCTGAATACAAAGAATAATGGATGCAATACTAACATCATCATCAGGTCAAAGTGTACTTTTAGCTCAGATAAGACTCAGTTCAGATATCTAAACAATGTGGAAGTCGGTGAAGTCCTCAGGAGAAAAATAAGAAAGTTTAGCAAAAGAAAGCTTGTACATTCTGAAACGTTCCCTTTTTCTCCTTCTGTGCTGTAGGACTAAGGAAGAACTAGTTCAGAAATCCAGCTAAAACCAGATAAGATGGCCAGCCAAACAGTTTGAATTTAAAAAGGGACACTGTTTCCTTTTCTCTAAATTGTTTTTTCATAAGCCTTTTAAATCTTGCAGACTCTCTAATTTACATTTTGAAATATAAGCCTAGGAAAGATAGAGATCCAGCAGAAACTAAGAAGTAAGGAAAACTGCTATAATCATTTTTTCTTTTGTAAGACTATTCTCTTAAAGCATGGTGTTATAGTTTATATTCTCTCTGGGGAGCCCCTGTTTTTATTTTTTGTTCCTTGAGCTGCAAGCATAACTTTAAGGAGGGTGCCAGTTGCCCATGTCTTTATATTTATCACTCTTTCTGTAGGAAACCAGGGGAAAGTTTTAGTAATAAAGTGTATAACTTCTAACAGTTGTGCTCTTCTAAGAGAACTACGACTCTTCCTAAGCATATATCTAAGGACAGACACATAATGATCCCTTCCTTTGGATTCTGTATTTCCCATATTTTACACCTGACTCTGACTCACTCCCCTGACTTCCTTACCTTTGAGGATTTGTACGGCTTATATGGTTCACCTCCAGGTGTGTTCCCTCTTCTAAGGACTAAAGAAAGTTCCCCATCTGAATCTGTACTGGCCCCGAACTGCCGTGACCAGCAGGACCAAACTCTTGGGTCCAGCAAGGGGTGAAGGGGGATTCGAAAATAAAGATTCACAGACACAGATCTTGAAGATTAAGCTGGGATCAGGTGGAGCTCTGCTCTCTGATGGAGATGCAGATCTAAAGAGTTAGGCCAGCAATCTTTAGTTATATATGTCTCATTATCAGGTTAAAGACTATGCAACCATTATTCTTTGTATTCTGGAAAGTTACAGAAACTAGGACATCTCTGCAGCTTTTCCATGGTTGCAATCCATAGTTGCAAATTGCAATGTTAGGAGCTTTGTGTAGCTTTCAAGAAAGTCCATTGTTAAAAGTTGCTACAAGGCAGGCAAGAACTGGAGAAGCGGAGCTGATGAAACATTGTGGATGTCTAGCATAAGAGTTCCTTCCTTCCCAGGAGCTGTGCCTGAGATCAAGGTCAGAGCTGATAGGACTCTTGCATAGAGCCTTCACATTGCCATAGCAGCTAAGCATCCTGTGCCCTTGCACAGAAACATCCCCAGGAACCAGGCAAGCCACAGCCATGAGGTCACCAGAGACCCCAATCTTAGTCACTACTCTCCCATCCTCTGTCACCACTCTGCACAGTAACTAAAATATCTTTTTGTGTGTGTTTATTTTAATTATCTTGTTGTTTTTTTTCATTTATTCCTTTGATAATGGTGTCATACATGAGTTAATTTTCAGATGTTAAAGCAGGCTTGCATCCCAGCAATGAAACTCTCTTACTTTTGGTGTATTTTTCTTTTTATTATCATGCTGTGTTTATTTTCTAATATTTTGCTAAAGGTTTATCTGTCTATATTTATGAGGTTATTGGCATATGATTTTCTTTTGATGTTCTTTTTGTTTTCAATAGCAATTCCCTTCCCTTTGATTTCAGGGATTTTTTTTGTGAGACTGATGCTATTTTTCTATAACTATTTGGTAGGATTTATCAATGAAACCAAGTAGTCCTCGACTTTTTTGTGAGAAGCTTTTCTTTTTATTTACTGATTTAATCTCTTCCTTTTTAAAAGTCTATTCATTTTTTATTATTTCTTAAATTCATTTTGGTAATTTATGTCTTTGGAGGAAATTGTCTTCTAAATCTAGACTACATAATATATTTTGCTTTTAGAAATTAGCCTTTATTTTATTGATTTGTTTTTATGTGGTGCTGAAGATCAGACCTGGTGCCTTTCTCATGCTAGGCAAGTACTCTACAACTGAGGTACAACACCAGCCCTCTAATGTGTTTTTAATTAGTTTATTATAATTATACATAACATTGGGGTTCCTTTGCACATACTTATACAATCATGAAATATAATTGGCTACAATTCAGTACTCAGTACTTCTTCTTTTCACCCCCTTCTGCTTCCCCCTTTTCCCTTTCCTCTATTATATTGCTCTTCTACTTATTTATACTTTTTGTAATTGGTGCATTATTGATATACATAATGGTGAAATTCACTGTGGCATATTCGCATATGTACAGAAGAAATTTGGTCAGATGATTACCACTGTTTCTCCCTTTTTCTGTCCCTCCTCCCTTACCCACATTCCCCTTCCTCTAGTCCACTGGTCTCTCTTTTGTTTTCATGAGATTCCCCACATCTTTCCAGCATCCACAAATGAGAGAAAACATGATTGTTAAGTTTCTGCATCTGGTGTATTTCCTCAGTATCATGTTCCTCGGTTTCATCTATTTAACAACAAATGACAATTTCATTATTTTTTATGGCTGTGTATAACTCCATTGTGTATACATACCACACATTCTTTACCAATTGGTCTGATGTTGGGCACCTTGGCTGGTAGCATAAATTAGCTACTATGAAATGTGCTGTTACAAATTTTCATGTGACTACATCCATACAGCACACCAATTTTAAAATTTTCTAATAATAACCAAAAAATGAGATAGCTAGGTCATAAGGTGGTTAATGAAACCACCCAGTTTTTGAATGCATGACCTAGTTTTTGAAGAATGTCCATAGTGCTTACCAGAGTGGTACTATTATGTGGTCCAACCAACAGTGTATGAGTGTCCCTTTTCTCCCATATACTCTCCAAAATTCATTCCTATTTGCATTCATAATAATTTGTATTCTGACTGGAATGTGATGAAATCTCAATATAGTTTTTACTTGCATTTTCCTGATTGCTAGAGATGTTGAATATTTTTCATATTTTTATTGATTTGTATTTCATCATTTGAAATTTGTCCCTTTAGTTCTTTTAGTGATGAATTAATTGGGCTATTTGGTGTCATTTTCATGTTGAGTTTCTGAATTTTTTATATATTTGTATATTAATTCACTCCCTATGAAGTAGGCATCAAAGATCTTCTGTAGGCTCTCTCTTTGTGCTCTTGTTTTGTTTGCTGTAATGAGACTTTTTAATTTGAGGTGAGCCACTTATTGATTATTGATTTTATTTCTTGACTTACAGTAGCCTTGCTAAGGAAGATGTCTATGTAAATATGTTGGAGTGTTAAGCCTACATCATCTAGAAGTTGCAGATTTTCTGGTGTAATTTCTAGGTCTTTGATCTACTTTGGGTTGATTTTTAAGTAGGGTGACAGGGATCAAGTTTCATTTTTGTACATATAGATATCCTGTTTTCTTAGAATAACTGGTTTAAAATGCTATCTTTTCTCTAAGTTTTTGGGAATTTTTTGAGTGCCAGATGACTCTATGCTGTTTTGTCTCTGTGCCCTCTATTTGATTTCATTGTTATTCACGTCTGTTTTGGTGTCAATGCCATGCTGCTGTTCTTATATAGCTCTGTAATGCAGTTTGAAATCAAGTATAGTGATGCTTCCAGCATTGTGCTCCTTGTTCAGGATTGCTTTGGCTGTTCTGGATCTCTTATATTTTCAAATGAATTTTAGAACTATTTTTTTTTAATTGTACAACAGCAAAGAATTCAATGGGTATTTTGACAGGGATTTTACTGAATCTGTACAACCCTTTTAGTAGTATGTTCGTTTTAATAATACTTACTTTGCCTATCCAAGAACATGGGAGGACTTTCCATCTCCAAAAGTCTTCAATTTCTTTCTTTAGTGTACTCTAGTTTCTATTGTATGTATCTTGACCTTCTTGGTATATTTATTTCTAAGTATTTTTAAGGGTATTATGAATGGGATCATTTTTCAGATTTGTTTTTAGGAGATTCATTATTGGATTTTAGGAAAGTGATTGATCTATGTATGCTGATCTTATATCCTAGTACTTTTAAAAGATTATTTATCAGCTTGAGAAGGCTTCTGGTACAGTTTCTTAGGTCTTCTAATAAAGGACAATGTCACAAGAAAAGATAGATATTTTTACTTCTTTTCCTGTTTGCATCCCTTTTATTTCCTTCTTTTGCCTGATTTATCTGGCTGCAGTTGCAAGGATGATGTTGAATGTTGAGAGTGTACACCCTTGTCTTGATTCTGTTTTTAGAGAATGCTTTCAACTGTTCTTCGTTTAGTAAGATGTTGTCCTTGAGTTTGTCATACACAGCCTTTTACAGTATTGAGGTAAATTGTTTCTATATCAATTTCTCTAGTGTTTTAAACATGTGATGAAATACATTTATCGATTTGAGTATGCTGAATCAACTTTGCATTACTAGGATAAAACTCACTTGATCATGGTGTACTATCTTCTAAGTGTATTTTTAATGTGATTTGCCAATTTTTTTAAGGAATTTTTGCATCTATGTTCATCAGTGATGTTGGTCTGAATTTTTCTTTCCTTGATGTATCTTACTCTGGTTTTGTTATGAGGTGATACTGACTTCATAGAATGAACTTACCAGTGTGTCCTCTTTTGCCCATGAGGGGAATGGAGTTTCAGCAACTTTAGGCTAGTAGCAATCCCTGTATAAGTTCCTTCAGGATGGATTATTAAGACATCCCACTACTTGGGTACTCCCTCTGGTTTTATTTGTTATTCTCTGAAGTTGGGGAGGTGCTGTGTTGACTTGATTTCTTCCAGGGTGGCTGACCAGCTGTGGGCTCCACAAAATGGCAACCATACCATGGCATAGTTAACTGTTCACAATTTGGGTTAACCTGATCTCCATCAATGACCTAACTGCTTCTGTCACATTTTAATTTGGCCTGCTTTTCTTTGCAGTTATTTTTGAAAGAGTGTCCTTTGGGGTTTTGCCTTTCCCTCTTTCTGTCTCACCTTTCCCCTCATGTCACCATGATCCAGGTTCAGGATTAAGGAACTCTGTCCCTTTTTTCTGCTCTGATAACTGAATGTCAAGTCTCTCCAGTTCTCAGACTGTCTAATATAGAGTCTTAGAGCATTTATTCTATCACCTATCTCACTGGTAAGCTGTTCCTTCACTGGCTAATTTCTGTGCTGTGGAGGAGTCAGGGATCACTGCCTAGCTATGCTCCTACATCTTTTCTATATTAGATTATCTAATTCATTGAAATAACTTTGATCATAATATTCATAAGACTTGGAAGAGGGGAGAATTGTGGTGTATGCAAAGAATTTGAATAATGGATATCAAAACTTATTTAAGGCAAAGACATAAGTTGTGGTGTTCCATAATGTAGTTAGATGGCTTTAATTCATAATGTACTTTTATATATTTTATGACAATCTAAAAAAGAAAAGTTTAATGGCACCACCATAAATATATGATAAGGAATGCTAGTTACTTTGATTTGATCAGTACAGGCTATATACATGCTGAAATATAACACTATACTCCAATAGTACTTACAGTTTATACATGATAAATAAAATTAAAATAATAAAATTTATTTCTGTGAACTCATTAGTAGATTTAGTTTTTTAAAGGATTTTGCATTTCTTAAGGTAAAAAGTCTAAGTTACTGACTGACATTCTTTTTAAAATATAAGCATTTGTAGCTACAAATTTTCTCAAAACACTGCTTTGGTTTCATCTGTAAAGTATTGCTATGTTGTGCTGCATTATGTTTCTACTCAAAATATTTTCTAATTTTTCTCATGATTTATCCTTGATATATTACTTATTTAGGAGTATGCTATTTAAATTCCACACTTTTATAAATATCCTTCATTTCCTTCTGTTACTGATTTTTAATTGCACTCTACTATGGTTGGAGGGATATACCATGCATGATTTCAACCATTTTAATTTTGTGGTAATTGATTACTGTAAATTTAATTTTCATAACTTGATGAATATGGATGTTTTAAACTCAAACTGATAACTTTGTGACTTTCAGTTTTCTTATTTATAAATAAAATTGATAATCTTGTCAGCTTCACAGTTTTGAAAGTGTTGAATTACTTAGCAATATATTTAAATATATTTCTAAACCACAAAATGGTACAAAATATTATTCATTGACACTCATTGCAGGTGATATTTTTCAATGGTAAAGGATCTATTATATAGGCTATGATTATTATATAAGAAAACTGTATAAATGTAAAATTTTTGTTTTGAAACCAATTTTTTCATAACAAAATTAAAGTTGTGTGTCTCAGGAGTTTAATAATGGGATAGCAGCAAAGCAGAATAAAGGAAAATTTTCTTGTCTTTCTTTTTTTTTGCAAAATTCTCAGTGGAAAAACTGAATGAATTTAGACCATAAATAAATACGGAGAGGAAAGATGGCAGATTAACAGGAACTGGTTGTTCTCACAGCTCTGTGGCTCAGGACTCAAACAGCTAGGAAACTATTTCTGTGGGAAGTGAAGGAAAGGAAAACACTCCACTGATGCTTACTATTAGACAGAAAGCCTTGAACACTGGAAATTTTGGGGTACATCAGATAAGATCAAGGAATGAACTGGAGCTGACCTCCAAGTAGGAGCTGGTGGTGGGGAAAAAATTACTAAGTCTGAAAAGGTCTAAGTGCTGGAATATCTTGGCATGGGAAATCCCAGGATCAGAGGGGTAGACCCAGAGGATACTTGGCTCAATAAACCGGTATGCAAAATGTACCATTTGCCAGCCACCCACAGGGAACAGACTTAAATAAGTGGGACAAACTCAGTCTGGGTGCTTAGATCTGTGAATTACAGGCTGAAACCAGCACATGAATCCAACAGATGCCAACCGCAAGATTGAAAGTGAGGCTAGCAAATCAGGAGAAGCTTTGGTACAGAGATTTTCTGGCATGGAGACCATTTTGCCTGGAGGCATTACAAATCACATGGGTCAGAGAAAGCCCACGCCCTCTCCCTACTACATTAAACTTGCACCTAACAGCAGCGCACAGAACCAGCAGCAAGAAGAAACTGAATGGGGCAGAATGACTGAATTCAGTGCTCAGAAATCCTCCTTGAGAAAGAAAAAACAACAACAAAAAAAGCTCAGTATCCAGGATAAACAGAACCTAAGAACTGAATCTCTCTTCCCATAGTTGGTGCTGTGCTGAGAGTAGTAGAATACAATTATTGAATCACATTGATTCATTAATGTCTGAAAAACCTCCTCATAAAAACACCTGGGGAAATAACAGACCAAATCCCTGCCCCAGGGAGTTCCACTTGTAGCAACACATCACACAGATCCCAAAGGCAATGTAGAGGGAGTCAAACTGCCAGCATCTTACATAGTTTATCACATCATCCCACTGAGAAGGAACTCTGAGAAATAGAAAGACAGTTGGTACAGAGAGAGGGCAGAGAAAATTTCCATTGACTATTTTGCTATTTTTTGTTACTCTAGTTATGATTTGATTTGTTTTTGAATATGTACTGATTGACAATGATGGACATTTACGTATTTATACACATACATATTTTTCTGCGTTCTTTTAGCTTTTAGTATTTCCTTCAGGTAGCTTTTAATTTTTCATTTTATCATTTCATGCTCTTTATTGTTAATTTTTTTTATTTTTTTGGAAGATTAGGTCTTTGATTAGTATATGTTGGATTGACTTCTATTGACTCACAACTCTGCTTCCCTTTGTTTATACTTCTCTTTTTCTTGTGAGCAGCCAAACTCTACTGCTCTCCCCTATTCCTTTAACTCTTTTATTTCTATTTTTAATTATTGTTTTTTTCTATTTTGTTCTCACCTCTTATAAATACATCTTATGTCACATCTGCATATACCCCACTCATCTCTTGAATCTACAAACCCTTTTCTAACTGCCACATTTCTTCTTCTGATGCTCTTTATTTTTATTTTATTTCATTTTATTTTATTGGTATTGGGGATTGAACTCAGAGGCACTTGAACATTGAGCCACATCCACAGCCCTATTTTGTATTTTATTTAGAGACAGGGTCTCACTGAGTTGCTTAGAACCTTGCTTTTGCTGAGGCTGGCTTTGAACTTGCAATCCTCCTGCCTCAGCCTGCTGAGCCACTGAGATTACAGGTGTGCCCCACCACAGTGGGCCTTCTTTTCCTCTTATAGAACTCTACCTTTAACTGGATACTTATACATACTCATATATCCTTATTTTTTCTCATTTCTACCATTTTATTTGAACGTAGTTATTTTTATTGGATCAATATTTTGAAAACTAAGATGTCTGAATAGTATATATCCATTCTGTTCTTGTAAACTTTTATTTCTTTTTTGTAGATTTTATTTTTTATTGTTTCTTTTGATTTTAAAGATTTATTTTTATTTTATTTTTATTCTGATTATTTTTTCTCTCACTTATGGACTTCCTTTGACTGTCTTTCTCTCTCTTTCAGCTAACAGCCAACCTCTAATGTTCTCTCTTACACTCTTTCTTTAATTTTTTACCTCTATTTTTGCTCCTCCTCCCTCATAATTATCACATCCTATATTATTTCTATTGTATCCCTGGTCAACATATGAAATTGTAAACCCTAATGTAAACATCCTGTTTTGACTGTGGGCAATAACTGATCATATTATTTCTGAGTACTGTAAAAATCAATATCATAGACTGCATTCCAAGAGCTATTTGGTTTCATGCTGAAAATTTTTTACATTGGTTATTGTTACTATCTGTCTTCTCCTAAACTATGAGATACCAGAAATCTTCAGGGAAACTATAATTCCACAAGTTAGAAACCCTACTGCCTCAAAAGCAACTGTTAGATGGGTAGACATACAAACAACATGAAAAATCAAGAGAATAAATCACCTTAAACAAACCAAAATATGTCAAAAACAGAATCCATTGACACCACAATGGAAGAAATGACAGAGAAAGAATTTATAATGTACATAGTGAAACTAGTCTGTGAGGTAAAGAATGATCTAAGTGAGCAAATACAGGTAACAAAAGATCATTTCAATAAAGAGAGATTCTGAGGAAAAAAACAGAAATCCAAAAAAGGAATGAATTAAATAAATCAAATCAAAATTCATTGAAAAGTATCACCAGCAGACGAGACCACCTGGAAGACAGAGTCTCAGGCAGAGAAGACAAAATATATGATCTTGAAAATGAAGTTGACCATAAAAAGAAAAATGTTACAAGACCATGAACAGAACTTCCTAGAAACATGGGATAAGACCGGGTGTGGTGGCACACACCTGTAATCCCAGCAGCTTGGGAGGCTGAGGCAGGAGGATCTAAAGTTCAAAGCCAGCCTCAGCAAGGGCAAGGCACTAAGCAACTCAGTGAAACCCAGTCTCTAAATAAAATACAAAATAGGGCTGGAGATGTGACTTAGTTGCCCAGTGCCCCTGAGTTCAATCCCTGGTTCCAAAAAAAAAAAAAAAAGAAAAGAAAAAAATGGGATAACAAAAAGACCAAACATAATATTTACTGGAATAAATGAAGGCTCAGAGATACAACCAAGGGAATACATAGTCTTTTCAATGAAATTGTATCTGAAAATTTCCCAAACATTAAGAATGAAATGGAAAATCAAATACAGGAAGCTTACAGGTCCCCAAATATACAAAATTACAACAGACCCACACCAAAACATATTAAGATACCTAACAATTCAGAAAAAAAGAACTTAAAGACTGCCAGAGGAAAAAATCAAGTAGCATTTGGAGTGAAACCAAATCAGATCTCAGCTGATTTTTTACACCCAGACCCTTAAAGCTCGGAGGTCTTGGAACAACATATACCAAGCTCTGAAAGAAAATGCATGCCAGTCAAGAATAATATACCCTGCAAAACTAAGCTTCCAATTTGAAGATGCAATAAAAACCATCCATGATAAACAAAAGTTAAAAGAATTCATAACCAAAAAGACTGAATTACAAAACATGTTCAAAAAATATTTCATGAATAAAATTAAAAATGAAATCCAGCAAAGGGAGGAACTACACTAGAAGTATAGTCAATCAAAAAGAAACTATTACAAATTAAAAACCAGAAAATTTCAAAATGACAGGGATTGAAAATAATTTCTCACTAATAGCACTGAATGTAAATGGTCTAACCTCATCAATCAAAAGACCTGGACTGGCAGAATTGATTAAAAAACAAGATCCAACAATGTGATATCTTCAAGAGACTCACCTCATAGTCTAAGACATCCACAGGCTAAAGGTAAAATCATGGGAAGAAACATCATTCACACGGATCTTGCAAACAAGGAGTTTCTATCTTCCTATCTGATAAAGTGTACTTAAAGTCAAAATGAATCAGAAAGGACAAAGAAGGTCATTAAATTCTTCTTAAGGGAAGTACACATGAAAAGACATAAAAATTGTCAATATTTATGCCTCCAATAATGGAGCAACTGAATGAAATAGATCACAGCACAATAATACTGGGTGACTTCAACACACCTCTCTTACCAATTCTTGGATCTTCAAATCAAAACCTAAATGAAGAAGGCACAGAACTAAAAAGTACAATTAATATTTTCAACCTAGCAGAGATATTTAGAATATTTCATCCACCAATGAATGAATACACTTTCTTTTGGGCAGCATATGAAACATCCTCTAAAATAGACGACATCTTATTCAACAAAGCAACTCTTAGCAAACGCGAGAAGAGATAATACCTTGCATTCTATGAGACCGTAATGGAATGAAATTAGAAATCAACAGTAAAATAAAAAATGGAAGCTACTCTAATATGTGGAGACTAATTAATACTATTGCATAACCAATGGATAGTTAAAGAAATCAATGATGAAAAAATACTTAGAGGTAAATGAGAAAAAACATCAAAATCTCTGGGACACTTTTAAGTCAATTCCATACCAACTCATTGCATTGAGCTAATTCATTAATAGAACAGAAAATTACCAATCAGTAACATAACTTTACAAGTCAAAGCCCTAGATAAAGAAGAAAAAACCAGCACCAAAAGCTGTAGAAGACAGGAAAAACACAAAAACCAGAGCTGAAACTAATGAAATTGTAACAAAAGAAATTTTAAAAACTGATGAAATAATAAGTTGGTTCTTTGAAAAAATAAAAAATTAATAAATCCTTAGTCAAGTTAACAAAGAAAAAGAGAGAGAAAATCCAAACTACTATAATCAGTGATGAAAAAGGAAATATCACCATGGACACCATTGACATTCAGATTATAATCAAGAGCTATTTTGAAACTGTACACTCCAATAAAATAGAAAATCTTGAAGACATCAACAAATAGCTAGGGACCAAAGACCTATCCAAGTTGAGTGAACAGGACATACAAACTTTAAGCATATCAATTTCAAGCAATGAAATTGAAGATGCAATCCTAAGTCTACTGACAAAAAAAAGTCCAGGACCAGATAAATTTTCAACCGAGTTCTACAAGACCTTCAAAGAAGATTTAACACAATACTTGTAAAATTATTCAATGAAATATAAAAGGAAGGAACCCTTCCAAACTCATTCTGTGAAGCTAGTATCACCGTGATACCAAAACCAGAAAAAGACACATCAAGGAAAGAAAACTTCAGGCCAATATCCCTGATGAACATTGACACAAAAGTTCTCAATAAAATACTGGCAAATCACATACAAAAACATATCAAAAAGATAGTGCACCATGATCAAGGGGGGTTAATTCCAGGAATGAAAGGTTGGTTCAACATAGAGAAATCAATAAACGTAATTCACCAAATCAATAGGCTTAAAGACAAGAATCACATGATTTTCTCATTAGATGTAGAAAATCATTTGGCAAAATTCACCATCCATTCATGCTTGAAACACTAGAAAAACTAGGGATAGTAGGAATGTTCCTCAACATTGAAAAAGCTATATACACTAACACCAAGGACAACAGCATTCTAAATGGATAAAAACTGAAAGCATTCCCTCTAAAAACTGGAACAAGACAGGGATGCCCTCTTTTCCATTTCTACTCAATATAGTCCTTGAATTCCTAGCCAGAGAAATTAAACAAAGAAAGAAATTAAATGGATACAATTAGGAAATGAAGAGCTCAAAGAATACCTATTTACCTAAGACAAGATTCTATATATAGAAGACCCAGAAAACTCTACTAGAAAGCTTCTAGAACACCTAAATTAATTAAACAAAGTATCAGGGTATAATATCAATATCAATAAATCAATTGCATTTCTATGCACCAAGGATATATCAGCTGAAAGAGAAATCAGAAAAAATATCCCCTTTACAATAGCCTCAGAAAATAAAATATTTGGGAATCAACCTAACAATATAGGTGAAAGACCTCTATGATCAAAACTACAGAACACTAAAGAAAGAAATTGAAGAAGATCTCAGAAAATGAAAAGATCTCAAATGTTCCTGTAGGCAGAATTAATATTATCAAAATGGACATACTACCTAAAGCACAGTACAGATTCAACACAATTCTTATTAAGATCCCAATGATGTTCTTCACAGAAATAGGAAAAAACAATCTTGGAATTCATTTGGTAAAAAAAGAGGCCCAGAATAGCCAAATCTTTGTGTAAAAATTGATGCAGTAGGCATCACAGTACCAAAACTTAAATCATACTACATAGCTATAACAACAAAAGCAGCATGAGATTGACATCAAAACAGATATGAAGGCTGGGGATATAGCTCAGTTGTTAGAGTGCCTACCTCACAAGCTCAAGACCCTGGGTTCGATGCCCAGCACTGCAAAACACAAAAAAACTAACAAATAAAAGATATGAAATCCAATGTACCAAAATAGAAGACATAGAGATACACCCACTGGAGAAAAGATAACCTCTTCAACACATGGTTCTGGGAAAACTGGAAATCCTATGCAATAGAATGAAATTGAACCTTTATCTCTCACTCTGCACAAAACTCAAATCTAAGTGGAACAAGAACCTAGGATTAGACTTGAGATCCTGCACTTACTAGAAGAAAATGTGGCCCCAACTCTCCAACATGTTGGCTGAGTAAAAGACTTCCTCAATAAGACTACCAAAGTGCAATAAGTAATATCAGGAATCAATAAATGGGATGGCATCAATCCAAAAAGCTTCATCGCAAAGGAAATCATCAAGAACCTGAGCAGAGATCCTGCAGAGTTGAAGAAAATCTTTACGATCAGTACCTCAGATGAGGCATTAATTTCCAGGGTATACAAAGAACTCAAAAAACTTAACAACAGGAAAATAACTAACCCAATAAGTAGATGGACAAAGGAATTGAATAAGCACTTCACAGAAGAAGAAATACAATTGGTCAAAAATATATGAAAAGGAGAATCTGGGAAGATGGTGGAATAGAGAGGTCACTGCCCTAGTGGATCCTTTCAGTGAACCTAGAGAAACAGGCAGGCAGCTTTTAAACAAGGTGGGTGAGTGATCAAGATTTGGGGGAGGCTTTATTGAAATTTAATACTGGATACTCAAAACTTATCAGGAGATATTGTATAATAAAATAAGGGGGAAAGATCCCCAGTTCCACAGCTATGGCAGGGACTAGAAGTGCAAATCATGATAACCACTGAATGAATACAACAAAGCAATACAGGAATCAACTCAAATGAACCACTATTCTCAGGAAGACTAAGGTGTGTCAGGGTACAGAGAGCTTAGAGCTACAGACATTGCTGAAAAACAAACAAAAAACAAATAGCTGTGCTGAACAGTATTTTTGTTCAGGAGGGAAGCCACCATCTTTCTCACTCTCACAGAGGAGAGTGGAAGGAACCATTTAGTGTTCATGGTGAGGGCCAGCAACTGAGGAAGGCATTTACTGGCAGACATGAGTCTGACCTGAAAAAACAAGCTGGCAAACCCATGCTGCATGACAAGTGTGCCCAAGCAAACAGGAGAAAATCAAGCATGAAGAGAGATTTACAGAGTGGAACACTGGTCACAGAAACCCCACCCCCTACCCCCACATCTCCTTCCCCTCCAACTCTACTGCTTACAGCACTGCCTATGAGAAAGCACCTGACTGGGCAGGAGCAGGAGAGAAAGAGTTCAGAGACTGAATCAGACACCAGGAATTGTGGGGTCCAAAGTTAAATACTGGGCTAAGAATAAGTTCATATACCACACAGTGGATCCCAAAATAAATTCCTGGGGTGCAGTCTTTCCAAATGGACTGGCAACTGCAGGTCCTTAGAAATGCAGTAACTTAAAACCTCCAGGCACATATTTTCCCAGTGAAGAGTCTTCCTAAGCCTACATCTTTCCCTAGCAATTGCACCTCCAGGTTTAGTCTTCTCACCACAGCAACTACAATCATCCTGAGGGTTGAGCTGGCATCAAACCTCAGACAATCTCACCTATCAGCTGAGAAGGGAAGCTGAGAAGCTTCTGAACTCCAACAAAATAAATTGTTCAAGTTTCCACCATCCTTTTTTATTCTTTTCACTTTCACACCTCTTCTTCCAAGGTCCTTTTTATATTCTTTTCACTTTCACACCTCTACCATTTTTGAAACCAAGTATATACATGCATCAATTTATTGAGGGCTGAAACATCTGAATAGTATATTACAGTTTTGTTCTGTGTTCTTGTACTTTTACTTTTTTTCTTTTTATTTTTTATTATTATTATTTCATTTATATGTATTTTTCCTCTGACTTACCTATTTCTCTGGATTTTCTTTCTCTCCTTTCTCCTGCTAGCAGTCAACCTGAATTTCACTCTTCCTATATATTTTACCTATATTTTTCTCTTTTCCTTCCTCATACACATCACCTCCTACACCAATTTTGATCTCTCTTTGTCCACCAAGTGTAAACCCTTTCACAATTTACTGTATATATCATAGACAATAACTGAACACACCATTTCTGTTCTTTGTTACAAAACTGTTGACATCTTAATAGGAGCTATTTGGTATAAGGCTTCATATTGTTTGCATTGGATGCTGTTAATATTGGTCTCCCCCTTAAAGGTGAGATATTGGAAATCTTCAGAGACACTATATGTCTACAGGGTAGAAACTGTACTGCCTCAGATCCACACTGATAGTTGGGAAGACACATGAACAACATGAAAAACAAGGGAACAAAGTGTCCCAAACATAAAAAGATGCGCCAATAATATTATTCTTTGACAGAACAGTAGAAGAAATGTCAGATGAGTTCAGAATGTACATAGTTAAACTGATCCATAACAAAAAGTATGATGTAAGGATTGAAATCATAGATAAAATGGCAGGATGTGAATGATTACTTTAATAAAGAGATCGACATTATGGCAAGAAATCAAGCAGAAATCCTCAAAATGAAAGAATCAATAAGTCAAACTAAAAATTCAGTGGAAGGTATCACCACCAACAAAATAGAACACTTAGAAGAAAGAAGCTCAGGCAGTGAAGACAAAATATAAAATCTTGAAGATAAAATTGATCACCCTGAGATGGTAAGAAACTATGAACAGAACTTCCAAGAATCATAGAATAACATGAAAAGACCAAATATAAGATTTATTGGGATACAGGAATGTGCCGAGATACAAACCAAAGGAATGTACAATCTTTTCAATTAAATAATATCAGAAAATTTCTCAGATCAGAAAAATGAAAGGAAAACTCAAATACAAGAAACTTACAGTACCCCAAAAGTACAAAATTAAAACAGACCCACACCATGGCACACTATAATAAAATTGCCTAGCATACAGAAAAATGATAGAATTTTAAAGACCATGAGAGAAAAGTATCAGAATATGTATAGGAAGAAACATTTATCTCATACTAGAGAAAGTCACCAAAGTCATTCATTGGAGAAAAGATAGCCTCTTCAACAAAACGTTCTGGGAAAACTGGAAATCCATACATAGCAAAATGAACTTAAACATCTGTTTCTCACCCTGCACAAAAATCAACTCAAAGTGGATCAAAGACTTAGGCACTAGAACAGAGGCTCTATGCCTAACAGAAGAAAAAGTAGACGTAATTCTTCACTATGTTGCCTTAAGAACTGACTTCCATGACAAGACACCTAAAGTGCAATAAGTAAAATCAAGAATCTATAAATATATTGGATTTAAACTAAAATGTTTCTTCTCAGCAGAGGAAACAATCAATTACATGAATAGAGACCCTACAGAATGGGAGAAGATCTTTACCACATGCACTTCAGATAGAGCATTAATTACCAGAACATATAAAAACTCAAAAAACTCAACACCAAAAGAAAAAGAAAAAACAAATAACCCAATCAATAAATGGGCTAAGGAACTGAACAAACACTTCACAGAAGAAGAAATACAATCAATCAACAAATATATGAAAAATGTTCAACATCTCTAGCAATTAGAGAAATACAAATTAAAACTACACTATAATTTCATCTCACTCCAGTCAGAATGGCAATTACTAAGAATACAAGTAATAATAAATGTTGGCGAGAATGTGGGGAGAGTGGTACTCTCATACATTGATGGTGGGACTGCCAATTTTTACAACCTCTATGGAAAGCAGTATGGAGCTTTCCCAGAAAATTTAGAATGGAACCACCATTTGACCCATTTATTCCACTCATCAGTCTATATGCAAAAGACTTAAAAATTGCATACTGCAATGCCACAGCCACATTCATATTATAGCAGCTTAACTCAAAATAGTCAAACTATGGAAACAACCTAGGTGTCCTTCAATTAATTAATGGATAAATAAAATCTGGTATAGGGGGCTGGGATCATGGCTCAGTGGCAAAACACTCGCCTAGCATGCATAATACTCTGGGTTCCATCCTTACTTAGCACAACATAAAAATAAATTTAAATATCAATAAAGTCCTTTTTAAAATGTGGTATAAACACATTGAAATATTAGTCAGTCATAAAGAAGAATGAAACAATGGTAATTGCCAGTAAATATATGGACTGGAGAATGAATGCTTAATGAAATAAGCCTATCCCCAAAAAAGCAATGACTGAATGGTCTCTCTAATTTGTGGATGCTAACCCCAAACAAGGAAGGTTAGGCAGGGGAATAACAGAAATCCACTGGATTAGAAAAAAAAGGAAATAAAGGGAAGAGATGGGAGAGGAGAATAGGAAAGACAGTATACTTAAATGGACATATCCATCCTAGATTTGTAATTGAATGCATGACCAGTGTAACAATGCATGATGTACAACTACAGGAGTTGGATACTAAATAGAATAAGTTATACTCTATGTATGTATAATATTCCAAAACACATTTTACTGTCCTATATAACTAAAAGAACAAATTTGAAAAAAAAATTAACAGTGAATTTTTCAGATTGAATATTAATGATAAGACTTCAGCTCCTTAATCACAAGCTATTTAAAAGGTTCTTACTGCAGGAGAAAGATAGTCAAAGGAAAAGAAAAAAGTCAATAGATAATGAAAGTCTCCAGGAAATGGGTTTTATATGCCATGTGATGCAATGTTTCCTAGATAAACTTTCCTAGGGATGGTGGTAGTGGTGTATAGATAAATTGTTTGATTAAGTTTAAGGAAATGTAAGAATAGAGAAAATTAGCTCTTCTGTTTCTGGGCAAAGTCTCAGGAAAATGTCAAACCCTAAGGGAAGAATTATCTTTATATACTATCTAGGCAGAAAACTTAATAGAAAAGGTTCAGAGAGTTTGTAATTTGCCTGCACTGCAAAAGAAGTATTGTATTCACATTACATCTGTAGTTTGTAAGAGAGACTAAAAGGGAATCAGACCTAATGATGTATTGTTGCACTTCTAATCCCAGAATTCAGGTACAAATCTGGGGAAATAAAAGACACCCCAAACTAAGGCAACATTTCCACTTTTAAGAAAAGCTATTCCAGAATTTGAAAGTCAAGCAAAAAAATTGCATGTTCTCTTTTAATTTCATCCTTGATGAGTGCTACTGGAAATTCCCATGTGTCATGAAACAAGGAGCTTGAATTAGAATAAAATTGTGAATGATTTCACTTTGTTAAGAAAGTCCTTTTTTATTTACTTATTGATTCATTGAACACAAATGGAGTACAGCTATTGTTTCTCTGGTTGTACACAAAGTAGAGTCACACCATCTGTGTGTTCATATATGTACACAGGGCAATGGTGTCTGTCACACATTCTGTTATTATTCTTACCCCCCACCCCACTCCCACCCCTCCCTTCCCTCTATGCTATCTATCCTTCCTCCATTCTTGCCGCCCTCCCCCCCCCCATTATGCATCATCATTTATTTATCAGAGAGACCATTAGGAAAAACTCAACTCAAAATGGATCAAGGACCTAGAAATTAGACCAGAGACCCTGCACCTAATAGAAGACAAAATAGGTCCAAATCTTCATCACGTTGGCCTAGGACCAGATTTCCTTAACATGACTCCCAAAGCCCAAGAAATAAAAGCAGGAATCAGTGATTGGGATAGAGTCAAACTAAAAAGCTTTTTCTCAGCAAAGTAAACAATCAGCAATGTGAAGAGAGAGCCTTCAGAGTGGGAGAAAATCTTTGCTACACACACTTCAGATAGAGCACTAATCTCCATAATCTACAAAGTACTCAAAATCTCTACACCAAGAACAATAATAACCCAATCAATAAATGGGCCAAAGAAATGAACAGGTACTTCACAGAGGACGATCTTCAAGAAATCAACAGATTCATGAAAAAATGTTCAACATCCCTTGTTATAAGAGAAATGCAAAACAAAACTACCTTAAGATTTCATCTTACCCCAATTAGAGTGTCTTTTATTAAGAATACAGGCAACAACAGGTGTTGGCAAGAATGTGGGGAAAAGGGTACACTCATACATTGTTGGTGGGATTGCAAGTTGGTACAGCCACTCTGGAAAGCAGTGTGGAGATTCCTTAGAAAACTTGGAATGGATCCACCATTTGACCCAGCTATCCCACTCCTTGGCCTATACCCAAAGGACTTAAAATCAGATTACTATAGTGATGCAGCCACGTCAATGTTCATAACTGCTCAATTCACAATAGCTAGATTGTGGGACCAACCCAGATGCCCTTCAATAGATGAATGGATAAAGAACCTGTGGTATATATACACAATGGACTATTAACCATAAAGAAGAATAAAATTATGGTATTTGCATGTAAATGGATGATGTTGGAGACTGTTGTGCTAAGTGAGATTAGGCAATCCCCCAAATCCAAGGGCTGAATGGTGTCTCTGCCAAGTGAATGATGATGCATAATGCAGGGTGAAGGGTGGCAAGAATGGAGGAAGGATGGATAGCATAGAGGGAAGGGAGGGGTGGGGTTGGGGTGGGGGGTAAGAATAATAACAGAATATGTGACAGACATCATTGCCCTGTGTACATGTATGAATGCACAGATGGTGTGACTCTACTTTGTGTACAACCAGAGAAACAATAGCTGTACTCCATTTGTGTTCAATGAATCAAAATTAAATAAAAAAGTAAATAAAATCATGACATTTGCATGTAAATGGATGGAATTGGAGAATATCATGTCAAGTGAAATAAGCCAATCCCCAAAAATGAAAGGCTGAATGATCTCTCTTATAAGTGGTTGATGACATAGCAGAGGTTGGGGGAGGTAAGGGAAGAGTGGAGAAGGGATGGATTGTATAGAGGAAAATGAGGGGTGGGAGGAGGCAGGGGAGGAAAGATAATAGAATGAGACAAACATCATTACCCTATGTATGTGTATGAATATGCAAACTATATGATTCTATTTTGTGTACAACCAGAAAAACAATAGCTGTGCTCCATTTGTGTACATTGAACAAAAATTAAAAAAAGAAAAAAGTAAAGGGAATATTAATATAGACAGAATTCCGTATAAGGAATGTTTTTCAGGAGACATATCCATTTTAGGGACTTGATTATCATACAGTCACTTCACTCTAGATTTCTACTGACTTTTTTTCAGACATGTCATGAACATTATTTTTTTTGGAATAAATTCTTCAATTTATTGCTAATTTTATTTTATTTTATTTTATTTTATTTTATTTTATTTTATTTTATTTTTTTGGAATCAGGGATTGAACTCAGGGACACTTGGCCAATGAGCCACATCCCCAGCCCTATTTTGTATTTTATTTAGAGACAGGATCTCACTGAGTTGCTTAGGGCCTCCTAAGTTGCTGAGGCTGGCTTTGAACTCGCGATCCTCCTGACTCAGCCTCCCAAGTCGCTTGGATTAGAGGCATGCGCCACCATGCCCGGCTTTATTGCTATTTTTAAAGAATTCATTTTTCCTCTATATTTCCAATTCTAAATGACAGAGGTAGAATGGATGAATTAGATTAATGATTTTGTTAATGAAGTTTTCTTTTTCCCACCAGACCAATTCATAATCATTTGGATATCTTGATCCAATTTTGTGTAGTAAGGGTTTGAGTCAATAAAGAGTATGATAATCTAAGAAAAATTTACTGGATAGATCAATAATAATAACTACGACTCCCTTAGTTTCATTTTAAAATACGAACATTTATCATTCAAAATTTCATGGAAGGACAGAAGCTCTAGGTAATTATAGGCTACCCAAACTATAGATCCCAAAGGCATGTGTAGCTGATTTTATCATTTTGCTCAGTGATACTATCTTTAGTGTAACTATGTGTGTATAGCTGAATTCCAGCTACATTCTTTATGGAAGCTCCATACATTTATGCTGAGAGAGATAGATATAGATATGTCTATAATAAATATATATATATTTATATATTATATATATATCTTTGAGAGAGATATGTATAGATATGTATAGATAGGTATATAATATATATATATTTATATCACATATATGTAGTAGATAGAAAGTTGATTAATGGCTACAGGAGACTATTTAAGCATTTGGATTTTTTAAAAATGTAAGAAATAATTTTCATCCCTGTCAGATAAAAATAAGCCATTATTATCAATTTTCTAAAAACTAACATCTAACTTTGTAATCTGGTTCTATTCTGTACAAGGTGAGAGATAAAGGGTTAGTTTCATTTTGCTGCATATGGATTTCCAGTTTTCCCAGCACCATTTGTTGAAGAGACTATCTTTTCTCCATCGTATGTTTTTGGCTCCTTTGTTAAGTATGAGATACCTGTATTTATGTGGGTTTATCTCTGTGTCCTCTATTCTGCACCATTGATCGACCTGTCTATTTTGGTCCCAAAACCATGCTGTTTTTGTTACTATTGCTCTGTAGTTTATTTGAAGGTCTGGTATTGTGATACCCCCTGCTTTGCTCTTCCTGCTAAGAATTGTTTTAGCTGTTCTGGGTCTCGTATTCCTCCAAATGAATTTCATGATTGCTTACTCTAATTCTATGAGGTCCGTCATTGGGATTTTAATTGGAATTGCATTGAATTTGTATAGTGCTTTTGGTAGTATGACCATTTTGACTATATTAACTCTGCCTATCCACGAACATGGGAAATATTTCCATCTTCTCAGACTTTCATTAATTTCATTCTTTAATGTTCTGTAGTTCTCATTGTAGAGACTTTCACCTTTTCTGTTAGATTGCTTCCCAAGTATTTTACTTTTTTAGAGGCTATAGAGAATGGTATAGTTTTCCTAATTTCTCTCTCAGAGGATGCATCACTTACAAATAAAAATGCATTAGATTTATGAGCATTAATTTTATATCCTGCTACTCTATTAAATTCGTTTATGAGTTCCAGAAGTTTTCTGGTGGAATTCTTAGGGTCTTCTAAATAGAGAATCATGTCATCAGCAAATAGGGATAGTTTGATCTCTTCTTTTCCTATTCGTATTCCTCTAATTTCTTTGGTCTGTCTAATTGCTCTGGCTGGAGTTTCAATAACAATGTTGAATAGTAGTGGCGAAAGAGGGCATCCCTGCCTTGTTCCAGTCCTCAGGGGGAATGCTTTCAATTTTCTCCATTTAGAATGATGTTAGCTGTGGGCTTAGCATAGATGACCTTTACAATGTTAAGGAACGTTCCTACTATCCCTATTTTTTCTAGTGTTTTGAGCATGAAGAGGTGGTGTATTTTATCAAATACTTTCTCTGCATCTATTGAAATAATCATGTGGCTCTTGACTTTAAGTCTGTTGATGTGGTGAATTATGCTTATTGATTTCTGGATGTTGAACCAACCTTGCATCCCCGGGATGAAACCCACTTGATCATGGTGCACCATCTTTTTAATATGCTTTTGTATGTGATTCGCTAAAATTTTGTTAAGAATTTTTGCATCTATGTTCATTAGAGATATGGGTCTGAAATTTTCTTTCCTCGATGTGTCCTTCTCTTGTTTTGGTGTCAGGGTGATATTAGCTTCATAGAATGAGTTTGGAAGGGTTCCCTCCTCCTCTATTTCATGGAATACTGTGAGGAGTATTGGAATGAGCTCTTCTTTGAAGGTCTTGTAGAACTCGGCTGTGAATCCATCTGGTCCTGGACTTTTCTTTGTTGGTAGGCTTTTGATGACTTCTTCTATTTCATTGCTTGAAACTGAACTATTTAAGTTGTGTATGTCCTCCAGATTCAGTTTGGGTGGCTCATATGCCTCTAGGAACCTGTTGATATCTTCCAGGTTTTCTATTTTGTTGGAGTATAAATTTTCAAAGTAGCTTCTAATTATGTTTTGTATTTCAATTGTGTCTGTTGTAATATTTCCATTCCCATCAAGAATTTTAGTAATTTGGAGTTTCTCTCTCCTTCTCTTCGTTAGCGTGGCTAAGGGTTTATCAATTTGGTTTATTTTTTCAAAGAACCAACTTTTTGTTTTTTCAATTTTTTGAAATGTTTCTTTTGTTTCAATTTCATGGATTTCAGCTCTGATTTTAATTATTTCCCGTCTTCTACTACTTTTGGTCATGATCTGTTCATCATTTTCTAGGACTTTGAGCTGTAATGTGAGGTCATTGATTTGATGACTTTTCATTCTTTCATTAAATGCACTCCATGCAATGAATTTTCCTCTTAGCACTGCTTTCATAGTGTCCCAGAGATTTTGATACGTTGTATCTTTTTCTCATTGACCTCTAAGAATTTTTTAATTTCCCCCCTAATGTCTTCTGTTATCCATGCATCATTCAATAGCATTTTATTTAATCTCCAGGTGTTGGAGTAGCTTCTGTTTTTAACTTTATTATTGATTTCTAATTTCATTCCATTATGATCTGATAGAATGCAAGGTAGTATCTCTATGTTTTTGTATTTGCTAAGAGTAGCTTTGTGGCATAACATATGGTCTAATTTAGAAAAGTACCCATGAGCTGTTGAGAAGAAAGTGCATTCGCTTTTTGATGGATAGAATATTCTATATATGTCTGTTAAGTCTAAATTAGCAATTGTGTCATTGAGTTCCATGGTTTCTTTGTTCAATTTTTGCTTGGAAGATCTGTCTAATAGTGAGAGAGGAGTGTTAAAAGTCCCCCAGTATTATTGTGTTTTGGTCTATTTGATTCCTGGAATTGAGAAGGATCTGACTGACTTACATGGATGCACCATTTTATGTCTTGCTGATTTATGCTTCCCTTAAGTAGTATGAAATGTCCTTCTTTATCCCTTCTAACTAACTTTGGCTTGAAGTCTGCTTTATCTGAAATGAGGATGGAAACTCCTGCTTTTTTACTCAGTCCATGTGCATGGTATATTTTTTTCCCAACCTTTCATCTTTAGTCTGTGGGCATGTTTTTCTATGAGATGAGTCTCTTTAAGGCAGCATATTGTTGGGTCTTTCTTTTTAATCCAATCTGCCAGTCTATGTCTTTTGATTGATGAGTTTAGGCCATTTACATTTAGGGTTATTATTGGTATATGACTGGCATTCCTGGGCATTTTGACTTATTTTTGGATTTTAATCTTACTTGGTTTTTCCTTTAATTGGCTGTTCCTTTAGGGTAGTTCCTCCCTTTGCTACTTACATTGCTGTTTCTCAAATCTTCCTCTTGGAGTATTTTGCTGAGGATTTTCTGTAGGGCAGGCTTTTTATTTGTGAATTCTTTTAGCTTGTGTTTATCATGGAAGGATTTTATTTCATCTTAAAATATGAAGGTAAGTTTTGATTTTATTCTTTATGGCTGAGTAATATTCCATTTTGTATATTTTTTCTTTGTAAATAATTTTTCAATGATGCATTATAGTTATATGTAAAATTGAAATGAATTGTTTTATATTCATACATGTACCTAGTGTAATTTGATCAACTTAATTCCCCATTTTTTCACATTTTCCTCCTCTTCTCATGTTTACTGGGTTCCCCTCCTCTACTCTACCAATCTCTTTTCTTTTCATGGGATCACCTTTAACATTTCTTTCTTTTCTCTAGCTTTTGCCTGTGAAAGAAAACATTCATTCAATTCTTAACTTTCTCACTATGGTTTATTTCACTTGAAATGATGATCTCCAATTCCATCCATTTTTTCAGGAAAATGACATGATTTCTTTCTTCTTTACGTCTGATTAGAAATCCATTGTGTATATTTAGCACACCTTCTTTATTTATTCAATTATCAATAGACACATAAACTGGTTTAATTATTTGGTCATTGTGGATTTTGCTGCTATAAATATTGGTATACATGTATCACTATTGTGTGCTGTAGTGACACATAGTTGTGCTACCATATGTATAGTGAAGCACAACTATATATTATGTATATACTATAACATATAGATATAAATATACATACATATGTACAATGATATATGACAAACTGTAGTGTAAAATAGTGATATAATACTGATGCCAGTGTATTAGAGTATTGCTCCTATATATTCTTCTGGTAGTTTCACTGTTTCTATTCTAATTCCTATTTATTGATACAATTTGAGTTGATTTATTTTGCAGGGAGAAAGATATGAATTTATTTCCATTCTTCAACATACAGATATCCAACTTCCCAGCACCATTTGTTTAAAAGGCTGTTTTCTCCAAAATTTGTTTTTAGGACTTTTGTCAAAGATCAGATGACTACATTTAAGTACCTTTTTTTGTATTCTCTAGTCTATTCCATGAATTTTAATGTCTGTTTTTAATACCAGTAACATATTTTTTAAACTATAGCTGTGCAATATTATTTCAGGTCAGGTATTGTGATACCTCCAACCTCAGTCTCGATTGTTGCTCAAGATAGCTGTATCTCTTCTTGGTCTTTTATTTTTAATAAAATTTTATTAAATCATATTAACTTAAGACTTTTGTCTACTTTTGTGAAGATGGTCATTGTTATTTTGATGGGGAGTTCATTGAATATGTAAATTGTGTTTAATAATATGGTCATTTAATATTAATTAATTATATGGTCATTTAATATGACTGTATTAATTATATTTATCTATGAACATGATTGGCCATTTCATCTTCTAAGGTTTCCTTCAATTTCTTCAGGGTTTTATAACTTTCATTGTAGAGGTCTTTTACGTCCCTTGTTATCTCTATTCCACAGAGTGTTTTTAAAGTTATTGTGAATGCAGTGGTTTTGTTGATTTCTTCTCCACAGATTCATTACTCACATATAAGAAAGCTATTGATTTTTATGTGTTGTTCTTGAATCCAGCTACCTTCATGAAGTTGTCTATCAGATTTGAAAGTTTTCTGATAGCATTTTGGGTCCTTTACATATGCAAACCTGTTATCAGTAAACAGATGCTTTTTTTTTCTAATTTGCATGCTTTTAATTCCCTTCTCTTGCCTGATTGTTCTGGTCAGAGTTTCTTTTTAAAAATACTATTGTATGCCTTCAAAACTTCTTAATTTGCTTGCTTCCCTGTGTCTCAGATGCCACTATGCAACCTTCTCCTGTTTTGTAAAAATTCTTATTTCCTAATTTCACATGTATTACAAGATATCCCATCAACAACCTTCTTCATATCACAAAGTACTACTACCACACAACTTTCTATATCTCCAAAATTCACTCAACATTGAAAACACCACTGATCTTAAGTCTATTTTGATGAGACTCCTTTTCTTTCTTCATTTTGCTTAAGCTTTCACATATGAGAGAAAACAGTTGACCCTTTACATTCTGAATCTAGCTTATTTAAATTAGTATGATATGCTCCTCTTACATCCATTTATTTTGCAAATCTACAATTTCATTCTTCTTTACACCTGAGTAAAACTCCATCATGTATGTATACCATATCCTCTTAATACATTTGTTGCTTGACAGGTCCCAGGCAGGTTTTGTAACTTGACTTGTGAACTGTGCTGTGATAATCATTGATGATAATGTACCATTTTAGTACACTGAATTTAGCTTTTTAAGATAAATACAAAGCAGTGGAATACCTAGATCATATGGTGCTTCTATTCCTAGTTTCTTGAAAAATCTTCTACGGCTTTCCACAGTGATTCTACTAATTTTCACTTCCACAATTTATGAGAGTACCTTTTCCCCACCAGCATTTATTATTTTTCTTTACTCTTGATGATAAACTACATCCTAACTGTAATGAGAAGAAATGATTTGCATTTCCCTGATTACTAGCGATTTTTGAGAACTATTTCATATATTGTTGACCACTTGTAGTTCTTTTCAAAACTGTCTGCTTAGTTCTTTTTTACATGTACTTAGGTTATTTGTATTTTTGAGGTTATTTTTTGTGTTTTTGTATATTCTAGATATTAATTCTTTCTCAGAGGAGTAGCTAGAAAAGAATTTTCTCCCATTCTGTAGGTTATCTCTTCATATTCTTTTTCCTTTGCTATGCAGAAGATCTTAAATTCAATATCATCCCAATATTTGGTTCTTCATTTTATTTTTAGAGTGAACTTTAGGGATCACTTTAAGAAAGTTGGTGCCTGCACCAATAATTTGGAGTGTTCGACCTATTTTTCCTCTAGAATTTGCAAAGTTTCTGGCCTAATCATGAATGTTTGTTCCACTTCAAGTTTTTAATTGTCATTTTAAAAATTCCTAGGGACAATTTGGGACCTTTGATTTCAAATCATGGTTTTTCAAATGTTTTTTGTTTTGTTTTATTTTGTTTTGTTTTTCAGTGCTGAGATTGAACTCTAGTCTTTCTGCATTCTAGGCAAGTACTCTACCTTGAAGCAACATCTCCAGTCCCAGAATGGTCATATTATGATATCTAGATTTAGATTTTTAATGTGTGAATGTGAACTTGCTATAATTTTATTAAACAGACTTTAAATAACTATATTTAATAACATTCCTGTAAAGTTATAGGAATGAATTCAATGTACATTGACTGAACTTAAAAAATACATTGACTCACTGTTATGGGAAGCTACCTCTTCAAATTGTTCTTCTGTTTCTGTCTAAAGTTGAGAACTTTGTACTTTACGGAACTGCAGTAGAGTTCTGCTTTTAACTTCTCCAAAAGAATGGAGGCTGTATTTCATGAGAAATATAAATTGTCAAAAACTTTTTTAATCCAAGAGTGAATGATTTCCAAATATATTTTAGTAGAATTGAAAAAGTATAGGGGACATCTCAGCAAACCAGGGACTTGTGTGGTTCTTCACCTTTTCTTTTAAGAATTTACTTATAGTATAGGGAATCAAAATCATTATAGACTGCCCTTCTAGTCTTCTCCTTAGGAGAAGCTTAGGAAGTGATATATAAAATTTCTAATGGTTATGAGACCACCTTCAATTTGGAGCACAATTTCAAAACCAGAATGAGTAATTAGAAATATCTGTTTTCCAAACAGACATATCTTCAGAATATTCCAACTACTAGGGAAAACTGTCCGACCTTCATTCATTGAATGCATATTTGCTGAGCACTTTGGTAAGTGAATGGTCTAAATGTTAACCAAAATTGGTCTAGTTTCTGCTTTGTACTGAACTTACAGCCTAGCTGATGCAGAATTAGAAGTAGTAAATCACCACAGTCGTACTTAAGTCCTTAAAAGGTTTAAGTATTTAGTTCTAGATAAATTACTTTGGTAGTTTTGCCTGACTGACCTGTTCAGAATCTCATGTATCAAGAAGTGCTCTATTTTTGAAATTCCATCACTGTGAATCTAGGGTTATGAAATATGTTAAAATATTTCTGATCCAACTGATGTGAAGCTGCTGGTTCTAGCCTTCCAAGTCCTCCCACCACAACCTTTCTGTCTACTTTGTGCTTTCTTTCTTGGTCCTTCTCTCTTCCCCATAACACAGCCACTAAACAGACAAAAAGCAGGTCTCTAGTACCCAGTCCAATTGTACTTATAGCATTTATTTCATGTGATTTGTTAAATATTTTGAGGCTTATTTCTGCTTGTATCTACTTTATAATTGAGATTTTTGTTCCAAATTCCTGCCCAGTAATATTATTATTCCTATTGAGTTCCTATATTATTTGCCATTCATGAGTAAATGAATATTAATTTTTGAACTGCAATTTCTTTGAATATGTCTCTTTTACTTTGAAAAATCTTCATATATGCTGTCTTGCATTGTTCTTAATCTTTGTTTCTGTGTGCTTCTTTAAGGTAACTTTCTTCTTGATATACTATATAGATTCAGGCTGTCTTTTGGGATTACTGCTTGATATCTGTTGACCAAATTGAGTGACAAAGACACTAAATGATCTGAGATCAAATATTGGGTGTTGGATATTGATAACCTTGGTAAACGTTATAACATGAAATTTACCACACAAATGATCAGAAGAGGCTGCATTACCATGTTAAATATCTCAAGGAAAAATTTAGAGGAGAGCTTCTTAGGTAGTTTTGAGAAGTGTTTGGCTGTGTAGTACCCAGATCCCTGTCGGAATATAAGCCCAAGGGAAAATTAATATCCTCATCTGAATAGTAGTTTAAGATTTTCTTTTAGAACTTTGAATTTCTTCTCTTATTTGACTGTTGAAATCACCTAAATCCACATAGATAATAAGGGGTCAAAAGATTGGTTATATTATATTCTGGAGATATCAGGAACAAATTCTATCAGAGCACTTGAATATATGGGTAAGCCATCAAGAGAATATTGCTGAAAGGTCAAAGTTCTTTAGGATGACACATCCCAGAAATAATGGATTGGTAAAAGCAGGACACAATTAGCCTGGTTTTAAAAGTCAATACTTGAGAAACTGGGAAATGATTAAAAGAAAATACTTTAACATCAGAGTAAACTAAGATCATGAAAATCTAGGTAATTGGGGAATTGTTTGAATTTAAACTGTGTCTTAGTTTAGCAAAAGACATTGAGGAGAACTCTAAGTGGAACAATGTTGGGAATCTTATAACCTATATAAATGTATTATAAGTTTATTGTATTTAAAATAAAATGATTTCAGCATCTCACACTTCTACTTTCTATCCAGATATAAGTATACATGTGTAATACTTGAAATTAAATATTTTGCATTAATGTGTACCATTTTATGTTTATATATACCTAAACTTGTAAGAATCATACTGTTTATAATCTGGCCATCTTATGCTGAAAAGGAAATTAATCTTTAGTACTTATAAGAACACATTGCACACCAAAACAAGGAAAGAGACTAAATGACCAATGAAAGCATATTGTGAGAAAAGATCAAATTTTGAAATGTGGGCGTATATGAAAGCCACAATTTTACAAAAGGAAAGTGTATAAGATAAATCCATTTTGCTCATGACATCATCTTACTGGCTATAGGATAAGTGCACATCATTTCCTAGATTATATACTTACCACTTCAAAATTATATTTCTCCATCCCATTTCGGAAGATTATTTGTTAGTTCCTCTAATGTAGTCCTCCTCTAGAAAACCATCAATTATTTTCCACACATTTGTGTTTTTGCAATGTCTTCCTCCACACCCTGCTGTTGCTGTGGCTCAAGCTTATGAAGCAAGGTTTGGGGATCTGACAGTTGAAAGATGTAAGGCATGGTTGTGAGAGTAGGGATTCTTTTTTCAGAGTTGGCAATAGCCCCTAGACATCTCCCAGCTCCAGCTTCAGCCCCCTACCAGTTTCATTTAGACCCCAAGTCTATTTACATGTGCCTTTTTAATATCTAGCCAAACAAAGAAGGCACATTGCCAGCAGGTTGCATAAGTGGGCAAATGTTCACAACATTTCCTTCAACATTGTTACATGGGTCTTTACCAAATTAAAAAAAAGTTTAGTACTGAGGCAAGCAAATGTTTATGTACTTGAGTATATATGATGAATCAGGGTGTACATGGCCCTGGCTACATACTAAATATATAGCCCACTGGAAGCCTCTGCAAGGGAGCTATTGTCATTTGGGGCCTACCCAACACCTCTCTTAGGGAACTTTCTAACTCCATTCTCCTTTTGGGTAGCAGGAATGAAAAAATGACCTGTTACATGGTAAAGAAGTTTTGAAAATGTGGATACAGGTGAGGAAAAATGTTAGCAAATTCTGAGAAACTATCTTGACTACAGTCTCTTACTGAATATTATAATTGTCACCGATATTGTGTTATCCCGATACTAATATGGTCTCTCATTGTAACAGCAAACTACTTCTAGAAACAACAAAATGTATTTGGGGGAGAATAAGATGACTGGTATGCTCAGTTTGAATTTTTTACATGAAATTGTGCTGAGACCAGAGATGTTACCAGTATTGAAAATAAATCAGGTTCAAGTCCCATTCCCCTGATGTTGAACATTGAACACCCAAGAAACACCAAGGCAAGAACAAAGTTTTATTTATATGATAGAACAGAGAGAGAGAAGAGAGGGGGAGGGGGAGAGAGAGAGAGAGAGAGAGAGACTCCTCCACAGGAAGGGGTCCAAGTTGGTGCCTAAGAAAGGGAGTGGAGGTGTCCTTCCCCTTTTATCCTCCTCATGCCCCTCCTCCCCTTAACTTGCCTACATGGTGAAAAGGTAGGAAAGAAGTCTTCCATGAGTGTCTTTCATATCTGCCCAGAAAAGGAGGAAGGGAGTCACGCAAGAGGTACTTCATTAACAACTCCTTGTAGGGAGGAACAATTCCTTAGAGCCAGTTAACATTGGCAACAGGTTGCGGGAGCACCAGACCCCGCAGCTGCTTTGGAGTCACCGACCTGGGCCTGCGCCAGCCAGCAAGTGAGGGCAGGTCCCCAGAAGCGGCTTCAGAGTCACTGGCCAGGCTCCAGCACCAGCCAGCAAGCCATTCTGCAGCTTTCCTGGCAGAGAGAGACCATCTTCAGCTGCCGGAGCCCTCAGAGCTGGCTCAGGCCTACCCGCGGGGACGCGGCACTGCTGCTCCTGGTGAGGTCTGGCCTGAAGTGGAGACAGTGCCAGCTCCTGCAGGGAGTTTGGGGCTTTGGTGCCATTCTGCAGCTTCCCTGGCGGAGAGACGCCATCTTCAGCTGTCTGAGCCCTCGGAGCTAAGCTCAGGCCTTCCGGCAGGGACACAGTGCTGCATCTCCTGGTTGCCTCTGCTAAGAATCATTGATCATTCCCAACCTGGAGGTAGTGGGACAGCAGCTTTCTTGGGTCACCGCTTGATCAAGCACCTCTCAAACATCTGGTGAGTTACTGGAAATCTGCAGGGACACCTTAAGTCTTTACAGGGAAATTGCAATCCATCTGATTTGCACTACTAGAGGGGAAGATACATGGGCAACACGAGAAAACACAGGAAGAAAGTGTCCCAAACAAACCTAGATGATACATCAAGAGAACCCAAAGACAGCATGGTAGAAGGAATGACAGAAAGGGAGTTCAGAATGTTCATAATTAAAATGATCCAAGAAGAGAATGATGTGATGAGAGAGCAGATTCAGGCTATGAACAATCAGCTAATAGAGCAATGGCAGGAAGCAAAAAATCATTTCAATAAAGAGATAGAAGTTCTGAGAAAAAAACAAACAGAAATCCTTAAAGGAAACAAGGAAGTGAAGGAAACAATAAACCAAGTTAAAAACTGAATAGAAAGCATAATTAACAGAATAGATCACTTGGAAGACAGAACCTCAGACAATGAAGACAAAATATTTAATCTTGAAAACAAAGTTGAACAAACAGAGAAGATGGTTAGGAATCATGAACGAAACCTCCAAGAAATATGGGACATCATTAAAAGACCAAATTTAAGAATTATTGGGATTGAGGAAGGCACAGACATACAAACCAAGGGAATGAATAATCTGTTCAATAAAATAATATCAGAAAATTTCCCAAATATGATAAATGAGATGAAAAATCAATTACAAGAGGCTTATAGGACACCAAATGCACATAATTACAACAGATCCACACCAAGGCACATTATAATGAAAATACCTAAAATACAAAACAAAGATAGAATTTTAAAGGCTGCGAGAGAAAAGCATCAGATTACCTACAGGGGGAAACCAATACAAATATCAGCAGATTTCTCAGCCCAGACCCTAAAAGCAAGAAGGGCCTGGAACAACATATTTCAAGCTCTGAAAGAAAACGGATACCAACCAAGAATCTTATGCCCAGCAAAACTTACCTTCAGATTTGATGACAAAATAAAATCCTTCCAGGATAAACAAAAGCTTAAAGAATTCACAAAGAGAAAGCATGCCCTACAGAACATTCTCAACAAAATACTTGAAGAGGAAGAAATGAAAAATAACAATCTCAGTCATCATGGGGAGGAATTACCCTAAAGAAAGAGTCAATCAAAGGAGAAACAAAGTTAAGCTAAAAACCCCCAAAAAGCTAAAATGACAAGAAATACAAGTCATATCTCAACAATAAACCTGAATGTAAACGGCCTAAACTCATCAATCAAAAGACATAGACTGGCAGAGTGGATTAAAAAGAAAGACGCAACAATATGCTGCATTCAAGAGACTCATCTCATAGAAAAACATGCCCACAGACTAAAGGTAAAAGGTTGGGAAAAAACATACCATGCACATGGACTGAGTAAAAAATCTGGGGTTTCCATCCTCATTTCAGATAAAGCAGACTTCAAACCAAAGTTAATCAGAAGGGATAAAGAAGGACATTTCATGCTGCTTAAAGGAAGCATAAATCAGCAAGACATAACAAACATAAATATTCATCTACCAAACAATGGTGCATCCATGTACATCACTCAGATCCTTCTCAACTTCAGGAATCAAATAGACCAAAACACAATAATACTGGGAGACTTTAACACTCCTCTCTCACCGTTGGACAGACCTTCCAAGCAAAAATTGAACAAAGAAACCATAGGACTCAATGACACAATCGATAATTAGGACTTAAGAGACATGTATAGAATATTCCATCCATCAAAAAGCGAATACACTTTCTTCTCAGCAGCTCATGGTTCCTTCTCTAAAATAGACCATATATTATGCCACAAAGCTACTCTTAGCAAATACAAAAACATAGAGATACTACATTGCATACTATCAGATCATAATGGAATGAAATTAGATATCAATGATAAAGTTAGAAACAGAAACTACTCCAAGACCTGGAGATTAAATAATATGCTATTGAATGATACATGGATAACAGAAGACATTAGGGGAGAAATTAAAAGATTCTTAGAGGTCAACGAGAACAAAGATACAACATATCAAAATCTCTGGGATACCTTGAAAGCAGTGCTAAGAGGAAAATTCATTGCATAGAGTGCATTTAATAAAAAAGTGAAAAGTCAACAAATCAATGACCTCACATTACAGCTCAAAGCCCTAGAAAAAGAGGAAAATATCATCATGAAAAGTAGTAGAAGACAGGAAATAATCAAAATCAGAGCTCAAATCAACGAAATTGAAACAAAAGAAACAATTGAAAAAATTGACGAAACAAAAAGTTGGATCATTGAAAAAATAAACAAAATTGATAAACCCTTAGTCATGCTAATGAAGAGAAGGAGAGAGAAACTCCAAATTACTAAAATTCGTGATGGAAATGGAAATATTACAACAGACACAACTGAAATACAAAACATAATAAGAAGCTACTTTGAAAATTTTTACTCCAACAAAATAAAAACCTGGAAGACATCAGCAGGTCTCTAGAGGCATATGAGCCACCCAAACTGAATCTGGAGGACATACAAAACTTAAATAGATCAATTTCAAGCAATGAAATAGAGGAAGTCATCAAAAGCCTACCAACAAAGAAAAGTCCAGGACCAGATGGATTCACAGCGGAGACCTTGAAAGAAGACCTTGAAAAAAGACCTTGAAAAAAGACCTTGAAAAAAGAGCTCATCCAATACTCCTCAAAGTATTTCATGAAATAGAGGAGGAGGGAACCCTTCCAAACTCATTCTATGTCCTTCTCTGATACCAAAACCAGAGAAGGACACATCAATGAAAGAAAATTTCAGACCCATCTCCCTAATGAACATAGATGCAAAAATTCTTAACAAAATTTTAGCGAATTGCATACAAAAGCATATTAAAAAGATAGTGCACCATGATCAAGTGGGTTTCATCCCAGGGATGCAAGGTTGGTTCAAAATCTGGAAATCAATAAATGTAATTCACCACATCAACAGACTTAAAGTCAAGAACCACATGATTATTTCAATAGATGCAGAGAAAGCATTTGATAAAATACAGCACCCATTCATGCTCAAAACACTAGAAAAAATAGGGATAGTGGGGACATTCCTTAACATTTTAAAGGCTATCTATGCTAAGCCCACAGCTACCATCA
>JAJEJO010004249.1:90894-127285 GCA_020662805.1 Glaucomys volans
TAAAACCCAATTGTCTTACTTAATCATTGGTTGTTTCCTTTTCCATCACAGCTCCATTTGTGTAGTTTTGGTGGGTTTGTCAATCCCTCTTCTTTGCTCCAGACTGATTTACACCATTGAACATATCGGTCTACTGTTATGTCCGGGACTATATTAACTGAAGCTAGTTTGGGGGTCTTACCCTTGACAGAACAAAGTTGTTAAAAAGGGAATTGATGATTTTAGAGCATCTAAATTACCATGTGGAAAAGTGGGTTTGCAATAAAAGAAAATGAAGACAAAAAAAAAAAAAGTTAAAGAACCCAGTTTCTCCCCCTACCTCTCTTTCACTATACATATGTGCATACACAAATGTGCATACACATGCACATATGTGTATTTATATATATTTATTCATACATATATGTGCATGCACATGCATGTGTGTGTGTATATATATACATATATACATACATATATATGTATTTCTATACTTCCTTCACATTCTCTGGGATAGATTCCAGCTCATAAGTGGGTTTTCTTTCTTTCTTTCCTTCTTTCTTTCTTTCTTTCTTCCTTTCTTTTACTTTTCTTTTTTTTTTTTGCTTTATTTGCTGCATTAGAGTTTTACACAATAGTTGAGTTCATTTTGACATAATCATATGTGCATGGAATTTAATTTGCTTCATTTCAGTCCAAAGTGACTCCTATTTTATTCTCTTTCTACCTTCCCCATATATATATATATATATATATATATATATATATATATATATACATATATATATATATATATAGATATAGATATAGATATAGATGTAATGTAATTTTTATCTGGTCCATTCTGCATTTTCTCCCTTTTCCCATCAATCCTTCCTACCCCTCAATCTCCTTCTTTTCCACTGATGTTCACTCTATCTTTATGATATCCACCGTCCCCTTTTCCCCCTTTATATTCTGAAGCTTCCATGTATGACAGAAAACATTTGACCCTTTATCCTCTGAGTCAGTCTTATATAATTTATCATGATGTTCTTCAGTTCTATTCATTTCCAGGCAAATTCCATAGTTTCATTCTTTTTTCTTTCTTATTTTTTGGCTGAGTAAAACTCCCTTTTGTATATATACTATATTTTCTTAAACCAGTCATTTTTTAATGGACAATCAGCTGGTTTCATAGTTGAGTACTGTGAATTGCACTGCTGTAAACGTTGATGTGGCTGTATCACTATAGTATGCTGATTATAGAACTTTTATATACATACTGAGGAGTAAGACAGGTGGATTATATGAAGGTTCCATTCTTCATTTTTTGAGAAATCTCCATAATGCTTTTCAAAGTGGTTGCACTACTTTGCCATCTCACCAACAATATATGAGGGTATATTTTTCCCCACATCCTCACCAACACCTATTATTATAGGAATTCTTGATGATTGACATTTGGACTGAAGTAAGATGAATGCCATTTTGATTTGCATTTCCCTAATTGCTAGAGATTTTGAACATTTTCGCATGCAATTGTTGGCCAATTTATTTCTTCTTTGAGAACAATTGTTAGTTCCTTTGCTCATTTATTAATTGGGCAGTTTGTTTATTAGGTGTCAAGTTTTGAGTTCTTTATATTCTGGATATCAATGGCCTGAGCACAAGGAATCAAAAAATCTTCCATTCTGTATGCCTTCTATTTTATTCTTTCATTTTATTTATTTATTTATTGGGTACCAGAGATTTAACCCAGTCATGCTTAACCACTAAGCCATATCCCCAGCCATTTTTTAAATATTTTATTTAGAAACAGGGTCTCTCTGAGTTTCTTAGAGCCTCACTATGTTGCCAAGGCTGTCTTTGAGCTCACAATCCTCCTGCCTCAGCTTTCGGAGCTACTGGGATTACAGGCATGTGCCATTCCACCCAGCCTGTATGTTCTCTATTTATGATCTTAAATAGCTTCTTTGCTGTGAAGAAGCTTTTTAAATTGATGCATTTGCATTTATTGATTTTTGGTTTTATTTCTTGCATTTTAGGAATCTTGTTTAGGAATTTGGTTCCTGTGACAACATGTCTGATTGTTTGATGTACATTTTCTCATAGCAGTTGCAAAATTTCTAGTCTAATTCCTAAGAGTTTGACCCACTTTGAGTTGACTTCTGTGCAGTGTGAGAGACAAAGTTCATATTTAATTCTTCTACATATGGATTTCCTCTTTTCTTAGCACTATTTGCTGAAAAGACTGCTTTCTCCAACATATTTTTGGTAACTTGTATAATATCAGATAATTTCATTTATGTGGGTTTATTTGTGTATCATCTAGTCTATTCCTTTGGTCTTCATATCTGTTTGGGGGCCAGTACCATGCTGTTTTTGTTACTAAGGATCTATAGTATATTTTGAGGTCTGCTATTGTGACTCCTCCAGCTTCACTATTTTTGCTCAGGATGAGTTTGGCTATTCTGGGTCTCTTATTTTTCTGAATAAATTTTCCAATTGCTTTTTCTAGTTCTATGAAGAATGTCATTGGTATTTTGATGGCAATTGCATTGAATATTTATAATGCTTTTGGTAGCATGGCCATTTTAATAATATTGATTCTATATCAAAAAACATGGGATGCCTTTCCATTTTCTAAGGTCATCTTCAATTTCTTTCCTCAGTACTCATGGGTTTTATTTTACAGGTACTTCACATTCTTCATAAGATTTATTCCAAAGTATTGTTTTTAAATTGTTTGAGGTTATTGTGAATGAAATCATTTTCCTAGTTTCCTTTTCAGTAGACTTGTTATAGGAGTATAAGGAAACTATTAAGTTATTTATGTTGATCTTGTATCCTACCAATTAACTAAATTTATTTATCAGCTCTAAAAGTCATGTAATGGAGTTTTCTAGGGTCATGATCTAAATATAGGATCATGCCATCTGCAAGCATAATCTGAGTTCCTCCTTTCCTATTTGTTTCCCTTTAATTTCTTTCACTTGCATGATTCTTCTAGCTAGAGTTTTGAAGACAATGTTGAAGAAAAGTTGTGAGAGTGTGCATCCTTGTCTTGTTACTGTTTTTAAAGGAAATGCTGTTGATTTTTATCCATTAAGTGTAATGTTGCCTAAGAGTTTGTCATATACAACCTTTTCAATGCTGAGGTAAGTTTCTTCCATCCCTAGTTTCTCTACTGTCTAAAATATGAATGGATGTTTTACTTTTTCAAATGTTTTTTCTGCATTTATTGAGAAAATCATGTGATTCTTGTCCTTATGTCTATTTATTTGGTGAATTATATTTATTGGTTGTACATATGGAACTAATCTTGCATCACTGGAATGAATTCCATTTGTTCATGGTAAACTATCTTTTAAATGTGTTCTTGAATGCAGTTTGCCAATATTTTATTAAGAATTTTTGCATCTATGTTCATCAAAGATATTGGCTTAATATTTTATTTCCTTGATGTGACTGTCTCATTTGGGTATTATTGTGATACTAGTTGCATTGGAATGAATTTGGCCATGATCCCTCCTTTTCTATTTCATGGAATAATTTAAGGAGCATTGGTATTAGTTCTTCTTTATTGGTATGAGAGAACTCAAATGAGAATCCATCCAGTTCTGGACTTTTTTGTTGGAAGATTTTTTATAGCTACTTCAATTTTATTACTTCATATTTACTTTAAATTTTCTCTATCTTTGGACTTCAATTTGTGTGGGTCATAAGTCTCTGTGAATTTTTCAATAACCCCAATATTGTCTAGCATATCAGAGTACAAACTTTCAGAAAACTTTCTGATAATCCTATGGTTTCAATGGTGTCTGTGATTTCCGTTTTCATCTCTGATTCTATTTATTTGAGTCTTATCTGTTTAATTTGGTTAATTTGGCCAAGGGTTTATCAATCTTGCTTATCCTTACAAAAAACAACTCTTTGCATTTTTTATTCCATATTTTATTATTTTTGGTTCTGATTTTAAATATTTACTGTCTCCTACTGACTTTCATGTTAGCTTGTTCTGGAACCTTGAGGTGTAATGTTAGATTATATAATTGGCATAGTGATGTTTTTTCCATATTTTATTGGTACATTATAATTATACATAGTGGTGAGTTTCATTGTTACATATTAGTACATGAAGTAATATAGCAATATAATTTGGTCAATATTGTTCCCCAGCATTTCCCCTTTTCCTTCTCTCCTCCATACTATGGGCCCTTTTTAAATTACTTTAAATAGCTACGTACTAATAATATAATGTTAATTTAAATACACTAATGATATCATGAAGAAATGTGATATTCATGAGGAAATTTATTAGTCATTTACAGTTTTTCTACTTGTGCTATACTCTGATATTATCACATTAATAATGTCATGCTGTCCTGATAGCAAAGTCTGCAAATGTTCAGAAACAGATTATCTCAGGTTATGAGGGAAAAGTGCTAACTCAAAACTTTAATGTGCTCAGCATTCTGTTTCAAGTAAATCCAAAGAACAGGCAAACCTATAACATATTTTCTTGATGTTGCCTTTATCATTATTATTAAGATTTCTAGTTATAATCTCTTAGGCAGTTGTGACTGAGAGTCAGGCTGAGATGGGTCAAGATGGGGGATGAATCAGGTTGGAGGCTGATTTTTGTTGTCTTGACCCAAGGAAATTTCTATCTTGTCTGATATGCTGCTGTCTGGGGTAAATCTGGGTACTTATTCTTTATTTTTCCTGGGGACTTAGGCACCTATTGTCATGGCTTTCTGAAGCTGCAGCGATAATTTGGGAATCTCTACTTCTATGCCTCTGGAAATTCAGGCAGCTTCTCTCCGCGCCAGCCCCACTGAGGCCCATGATCAAGAGGATGTTCTCTCTAGTTTTCTTAAGGCTAGCACAACTTCCCATTGTGTCTCTCTCAGGTGTCATCAGGTGGTAACTGCAGTTCTCTGGGCTCACCTTTCCTCTATTCAATGCCTAAACTGCTTTACCACTCAGAATTGAGCCCTGACTTCCACCATCCACAATAGCAGGCACCTGCTTTGACTCTGCAAGGTCTTCATTGGCAGCTGAACCGAGCACTGTGTTCACCAAGTACTTCCAAGCAATGCTGCTCCACCTTGTTCCCCTTTTTCACAGTGAGAGGGAATGGGTTTCAGCAGCTTTCAGCTAGAAGTGATGCATCTTCAAGTTTTCTCTAGCTGGATTTTTAAGAGAAGCCACTGCTGCAGTGCTCTGGTTTGATTTGTTGCTATCAGGAGGAGGGAAGAAGTCACGTGGATTGAAGTGGGTATCTGGTCAACTGCAGCCTCCCCAAAATGGTCATGGTGTCAGGCAGGGCTTTATACCCACAATTTGGTTTTGTACTACTTGTTCTGCTTCAAGGATACCACAGCGCCTGTCAAGTTTTAAAGTTTCCTGGTTTTCTTTCCAAATTTTTTTAAGGGGATGAGCTTATGTGCTTTTTTACTCCCCCTTTCTCTCTCTGTTTCCCTCCACCTTTCATGAACCATGGTCTGGATTTGGGGTTTGGGAACTCTGCACTTATTTTCTGCTCTGGTTTCCAATGTTCCAGTCTCTCCATATCTCTGACTTTGTATTATTTGGTCTTAATGCATTTATTTTGTCACCCACCTCTCAGATCTGTTGTTTCTCCTCAGTCTTTTTTCTGTGCTGTGAGAGGACAGGGAATATCTGCCTAGCTCCTATTCACCATGTTCCAAGATCCTAATTTAATTTTTCTACATCTGAGTTTTCCCAACACTGTTGACTAGAAAACTCTCTCTTTTCTCCAATATATATTTTTGGTATCTTTGCCCAGTGTCAAATACCTGTAACTTTCTGAGTTTCATTCTGTGTCTTCTATTGTGTTCCATTAATCTTCAGGCCTATTTTGATGTCAACACTATCCTGTTTTTGTCACTATAGCTCTGTAGTATAATTTGAGATCAGATATTGTGATGTTGCCAACATCGCTATTCTTGCCCAAGATTACATTGGATCTTGTGGGTCTTCGATTCTTCCAAATGTGTTTTAGGATTTTTTTTTTACTTCTGTGAAGAATTCCATTGGTATATTGATGAAGATTGCTTTGGATCTATATAACTCTTTAGGTAAGATAACCATTTTGACAATATTAATCGCGTAAATCCAAGAAAATGGTATGTCCTTCCACCTTCTAAGGTCTTTTCAATTTCTTTCTTTAGGGTTCTATATTTCTTTGTGGTAGAGGACTTGTACTTCCTTGGTTAGATTAATTCCCAAGTATTTATTTAAAGTTATTGTGAATGGGAGAGTTTTTCCTGATTTCTTTTTCAGAAGAATGACTATTGGAGTACAAGAAAGATATTGACTTGGGAATATTGATCTTGTATCCTGTTACCTTGCTGAATTTATTTTTTAACTCTAGAAGTCTTCTGATGAAGTTTGTTTCATTTTGCATGGGGTGCATCAAAATACAGGTTAATGCCATTATGAAGCAGATAATTTAACTTTTTCTTTCCTATTTGTTTCACTTTAAGTTGCTTATCTTGACTGATTGCTCTTGCTTCAATTTCAAGGACTATACTAAAATAGGGGTGGTGAGAGTGGATATCCTTGTTTTGTTCCTGATTTTAGAGGAAATGATTTCCTTTTTTCCCATTAAATATTATGTTG
This sequence comes from Glaucomys volans, assembly GCA_020662805.1. Lineage (NCBI taxonomy): Eukaryota > Metazoa > Chordata > Mammalia > Rodentia > Sciuridae > Glaucomys > Glaucomys volans. The sequence goes on from JAJEJO010004249.1 coordinate 97,504, forward strand.
ACTTTTAAAATGTCAGATACAGCCTTTACAATGTTTTAGTAAGCTCCTTCTATCCCTAGTTGTTCTAGTCTTTTTTAGATTAATGGGTGATGGATTTTGTCAAAGACCATTGTGCTATCGAGACCATAATTCTCTTTTTCTCTTTAATTTTATTTATGAGGTGAATTAAATTTTTGATTTGTGTTTGTTTAACCAACCCCTCATCCTTGGGATGAACCAGACTTGATCATTCTGTAGTATCTTCTTCATGAGTTTTAGAATGTGGTTTGCTAACATTTAATTAAGGACTCTTTCATCTATATTCATCAGGATTAGTGATCTGTTAATTTCTTTCCTTGATGTGTTTTGTCTGAATTGGGAATTAGGGTTATACGGATTCATGGAATGTTTTTGAGAGTTTTCCCTCCCTTTGAATTTCATGGGATAATTTGAGGAAGACTGATGTTACTTCTTATTTTACTGTCCAGTAGAATACAGCTGAATATCCACCCGGTCCTGAGCTTTTCTTTGTTAGAGGTCTTTTAATTGCTGTTTAATTTTTATTGTTTGATATTTGTCTGTGTAGGATTTTTGTATCTTTCTAATTCAATTTGACCAGGTTGCATGTGTCTAGAAATTGTCAATGTCTTCTAGATTTTCCAATTGAAGAATAAATTTTTGAAATAGTTTCTAATGATCCTCTGTATTTCAGAAGTATCTGTGTTGATTATTTACTTTTCACCTCTATTTTTGGGTGTTGTCTCTTTTGTTTTAGTTTCGCTATGTTGTTATCAATCTTGTTTACCTTATCAAAAAATCAAACGTTTTTGCATTGATCTTGTGCTTAATTCTCAATTTCATTAATTTTATCTATGATCCTAATTATATCCTGATGTCCACTGATTTGGGCATTAGTTTGTTCTTCCTTTTCTAAGGCCATGACATGTAGCATTTGGTATTTTTCTTATCTTTCTACTTTTTTTAATCTAGGCAATCAATGCCATAAACAAAAGCGAGGCCCTAAGCAACTCAGTGAGACCCTATCTCTAAATAAAATACAAAATAGGGCTCAGTGGCTGAGTGCCCCTGAATTCAGTCTCTAGTATCAAAAAAAGAAGTATTATCTTAGAGGGTGTTTAATATATATGTAGTGACAGTATTATTTATATTTATCAACACTTAAAATCTAGCATTGGCTTCTACAACACATCTCGAGAGCTGGAAAGCTTGGTTAATTAAACATACTCTAGATCATCTCTACATCAGTCATAAATTTTCAAATTTCAAAAATAAAACATAGCCAGGCACTGCAGTGCATTCCTCTAATCCCAGAGACTTGGGAGGCTGTGGCAGGAGGATCATGAGTTCAAAGCCAGTCTTCACAACAGCAAGGTGCTAAGCAACACAATGAGACCCTGTCTCTAAATAAGTACAAAATAAGGCTGGGGATGTGGCTCAGTGGTCAATTGCCTCTGAGTTCAATCCCTGGTACTCCCCCTGAAAAAATTCATAAATTGCAAATGTGAAATTCTAATTTTTCTGAGACAAACTATACATTTGTAATTTATACATCTGAAATTTATAGAGTACTTTGTCAATCACTACCTTAACTATTAAAGTAAATATTTTTTATTTTCACTGTTTTGTAGGTGAGAAGTATGAAATTTAGAGTAAATGAGATGCCCAGTGTAAGCTACATGACTCAATGTCTCTAAGGCTGGGATTTAATTTGATTCACCATCTTGAGCATAATCTATTTCTTTGATGTCATTTTAGACTCTTGAATGGTTTAATTCATTCACTGAATCTTTCATTTATTCAATACATACTGACTGGGTATCATAATATGCATCACACTATGATAAATTCTTTATAAACTCTGAAGAAAACAGGTGTAGTGTCATGTCTAATTGGGAACTATAGAAAGAAAATGGAAGAGGGAGCAAAATAGTACTTTGGTAATGTCTTCGTAAAGCAAAATTGAAGATATGAAAATAAGATATTATTTGAAGACAGAGAAGAGTAGTGTTTCATTCAGCTTTTGCATCACTCTAACCAAAAGACTTGACAAGAACAATGTAGAGGAGGAAAGGTTTATTTGAGGCTCAGAGTTCAGAGGTCTCAGTTAATGGTTTCCCATCTTCATAGTTCTGGATCACAGGTGAGGCAAAACATCATGTCAGAAGTAATTAGCTCAGAACATGGAATCAGGAAGCAGAAAGAGAGAACTCCACTCAGGAGCAAAATATAAACCTCAAAGGTATGTCTGCAGTGGCCTATCTCCTCTAGCCACACCCTAACTACCTACATTTACTATACAGTTAATCCCTGAATTAATCCACTGATTAGGTCACAAACCTCATAATCATTTAACTCTGAATATTTTTGTATTGTTTCACACAGGATTTTTTTGGAGACAACTCATATCTCAATGATAATATTCTGCCCTCGGCCCCCAAAAGCTCATGGCGATCTCGTAATGCAAAATGCATTCAGTCAATTTTTGAAAGTTCCTATAGTCTTAACAGTTCCCAGCAGTACACAAAATTACAAATCCAAAGTCTCCTCTGAGCTGAAGAAAAACTCTCAGCATAAATTCCTATAAAAACAAAAAACAGCTGGGCGTGGTGGCGCACGCCTGTAATCCAAGCGACTTGGGAGGCTGAGTCAGGAGGATGGTGAGTTCAAAGCCAGCCTCAGCAACCTAGCGAGGCCCTAAGCAACTCAGTGAGACCCTGTCTCTAAATAAAATACAAAATAGGGCTGGGGATGTGGCTCAGTGGCCGAGTGTCCCTGAGTTCAATCCCTGGTTCCAAAAAAAAAAAAAAAAAAAACAAGATTCATAATCCAATATATGATATCACAGAGTAGATATTTCCATCCCAAAAAGAAAAAAATAGGGGCATAGAAAGAATGGGAAGGACCAAAGTAAGATAGCAATCCAGTTGTGCAAACAAGTTCCATGACTCTAATCCAGCATCTTGGTAGGTGGCATCATGATATTCTCTCCAAATGGCTTCTGTGGCTCTGCCCCTATAGCTCTGCTGGTTGAAGCCCACATGGACTCGCTCTTATATTGTTTCTGCTCTATTCCTGCAACTTTTAATCCTTCTCACTTCTTCATACACTGCCACAATATGGAGACTTCCCAGTTTCCAGAACTGTGAGAAATAATTTTTCTCATTTATAAATTACCCAGCATTAAATAGTTTGCTAAGAAGACCAAATGAAATAAGAATGAAAATAAATGCATATATTTTAGACAGAAGCAGACCCAGAATAAACCCAAAATAATATTAGATATTATGATGATCTCCAAAATTATGAAAATCGATATTGTTACTATTATTTTTATAACAATCATTCTTAACAATGGCATTTGTGGAGGCCATTTATATGTAAGAGACAAAATTGTGGCAAATTTAATGCTTGCATGAAAACTTTTTATGAGATTTTCTTTGTTACATTCTCTATGTACCCAGTAGTTTATGGAAAGTAAAAAGGCAGTCAGGAAGAAAGCTGGAATGAGATCTTTTAAATGACCATGAATGTTCTGTAATGTCAATAATACATTAACAGAGAATTTACAAGCTTACTATAATATTAATAGCAAATTCTATTTTAGGAAGGTAAGATAATAGGTATCTAAGTCTTTCATGATGTTAACTATTCCATACACTTAGAGGTGTGTTAAGAAGAGAAGTGCAGTTCTTTTTTTGTAGAAAAGCAAGTTCAAAGAAGGTGATGCCAGGAGATGAATTTCATCACAATTACCACAATCACTTCTTTGTCTCTTTCCTCAGATATAAATACATTTTGACATCCTGGTCTTGATGCTACAAATTTGAATACAGTTTATAATAACTTCCATGACGTATGCTGCAATCATATCTTCATTGACATGAGAAGTGACATTTGAGGCCATTGATGTCTAAAACAAATGATAGACACAGATCAGACAAGTCATTTTGAAGACCTACAGTTTAAAGCTGTCCACCAACTCTTAAATTTCAAGAAATGGTCAATGTCTCTCAAAAGGGACAATTTTTGGAAAGAGGAGGAAAATAGGAAGAAAGAGAGTATTTGATAATGCCTGCACATTGTGTGAAATTACAGTTATTGTTTCTCCCCACCCCACAAACACTTCACATAGCTTTATACAGTCCATGCCACAAAATATACCAAGCAAACAACTGACACATTAGTTAAAAGGCCTTCCATTTTACTTTGACAGTTCACAATAATGGAATTTAATTGTGGAAAAAAACAGAATAATTTTAGCTGAATGTCATTTGGTTCATTCAAACTGGGAATCAGGGACATTTCTAACAAAGGTTTTGAAACTTCTTTTGAAATCAGGAAGCTGCTACGCACAGATAAGAGGAGAGGTTTGCGGATTCTCTATCAGAAATTTCAAGGTTTTTTCCATCTGCTTTTTCACATTAACTGGTAATTATCCAGAAAGGCACATAATAGTGCAGAAATGACAGAAGCCAACAAAGGTTCTCCTAAGATATGTAAATTGTCACTGATCAGCAAGGTGCAACAGAAAGGCTTTCTACAGCACAATTATTTATGCCAGTTCAGTTTGCTTTTAGGTAACAGTGACGGCCTGCTATAGAGCAGCTCCTTATCAGGGGTGCTGCATATTAGCTTCCACTAGTTACTAAGAAAATGTGGCAGAATATTTCCTTAAAAGGCTGGAGGTTGTTCCTTATTTAAGATTGTTTTATGAAAAGTTATTTTAATGATCAGGTTGTCACACTAAACAATAAAAGTTCCTTTAATTTTTCAGCATTCCATATTTATTTTAGACTTCCCAGGTACGTGTGTGACTCTGTGTGTGTGTGTGTGTGTGTGTGTGTGTATGATCACACTATGTATGTCAGGATCTTGTCAGGATCTTGTCAGGATCCTATAGATAATCAAACATTGTATGCCCAAGGGTAGCTGATTAAGGTTTTATAGGCCCTTCATACTGTATAACCCACTTTGACTTCTTTTCAGAGCCTCTTCTGGTCAATAAACTCCTCGTAGAGCCCACGAAAAGAAATATCTCAGTAAATCTGAATTGTATAGATTTTTGGTTTCTTTCAGTTCATGCTAAGTCTTAGTAAATACACACACACACATACACACATACACACTATATATACACAAAATAGTATAGCAGGGTCATATGCATGGGTCCATTCAAAATTTTTGAGAAACTTCCATACTTATTTCCCTAGAGTTAGTACTAATTTACAGTCTCAAAATCAGATAATGCATGTTCCTTATTCCTTGTAGTTTTCCCAGCATTTACTTTTTTTTAATGGTGCTGGGGATTGAACCCAGGCCTTGTGCATGCTAGGCAAGCACTCTACCAACTGAGCTATATCCCCAGCCCCAGCATTTACTTTTAATTGTATTCCTTTTTGTATTATTTTATTGATACATTATAATTATGCATAGTAATGAGATACATTATGCAACATTCACACATGTATATAACATCATTTGATCAATGTCATTTCCCAGTTCCTTCCCTTACGCTTCCCTCTTTCCTCCCAATATCTGCTTACTTTATTTTATGGATCACTTATTATTATTATTATTATTTTATTATTTTGGGTACTGATGATTGCCACTCTAACTGGAGTGATATAAACTTTCAGTGTAGTTTTGATTTGTATTATCACAATGGCTAAGATGCTGAATATTTTTCTATATATTTTTTGGTTATTCACATTTCTTCTTTTGAGAAGTATCTTTTTACTTCATATGTCCATTTAGTGATTGGTTTATATTTTTTACTGTTAGGTTTTCTGAGCTCATTAGATAATTGAAATGTTAATCCTCTTTCAGAAGTGCAGCTTGGTAAGATTTTCTCCCATTGCTTAGGGTCTTTCTTCCTGCTCTGGGTTGTTTCTTTTGTGTGCAGGAGCATTTTAATAAGCTGCTATCTCATTTATTAATTATTTTTTCTCCATTTTTATTGGTGCATTATAGTCATTCATGATGGTGGAATTTGTTATTACATATTACTACATGTAGACAATGACAATGTAATTTGACCAATACCTCTCCCAGTGCTTCACCTCTCCCTCCCCTATTTCCACCCTTTGGTCCCTTTTCTCTGTTCTCCTGATCTCCCTTTGCTTTTCATGCAATTACTCCTAAACTTCCTCTTCCTTTTTCCTAACATCCACAAATGAGAGAAAACATAGAATCCTTGACCTTCTGAGTTTGGCCTATTTTGTTTAACACAATGGACTCAAGTTCCATGGATTTTTTATATCCTAATCTTTAGGAGTCTCATTGACAAAAATGGTTGCCTGCACCTATGTGTTGAAGTCTTGAACTTATGTTTTCTTCTAACAGTTGGAAGAAGAATCATAGTCTAATTTATTTTTCTTCCATGAATTTTGTCTTCATTTTTGTTGAGGTTGAAATATAGGGATCTAGTTTCATTCTTACACATAAAAATATGCAGTTTTCCAAGCACCATTTATTGAAAAGTCTGTCTTTTCTCCAATATATATTTTTGGAACATTTATCAAGGTTCAGATGACTGCATCAGTGTGGGATTGCCTCTGTACCTTCTGTACTATTTATTTGATTTATATGTATGTTTTTATTCAAGTACCATACTAATTTTCTTACTATTATTCTAATAATATTTGAAATTTGGCATTGCCCTGAGTCCTTTATTCATCCATATGAAGTTTAGGGCCACGTTTTCTAGTTTTGAGAAAAATGACATTGGTATTGTGATGTGAGTTTCATTTAATCTATAGATTTGTTTTGGTAATATGATCATTTTAACATTATTTCTACTTATCCTTGAGCATAGGAGGTCTTTCTATCTTCTGGTGTCTTCTTCAATTCATTTATTTGGTGTAGAGATCTTCCACCTCTTTCATTGGGTTTATTCTTAAGTAATTATTTTTATTTTAGTCTATAGCCAAAGCCCTTATTCCCTGATTTTTTGGCAGATTCATTATTGGTGTATAAAAAGCTATTGATATGTGTATATTAATATTTTATTCTGATGATTTGCTGAATTTGTATATCCACAATAAAAGTCTTCTGGTGGAAATTTTTTAATCTTCTAATTATAGGACCTTATCATCTGCAAAGAGTGATAAATTGATTTCTTCTTTTATATTTATATCACTTCTATTTCTACCTTTTACCTAATTGCTCTGGCCAAAAATTCAAATTCCACATGGAATAGAAATGTTGTGTGGCCATCCTTGACTTATTGCTGCTTTTAAAGAAAATGCTTTCACTTTTTTCCAATTCAGAATAATGGGTTTATCTGATATAGATTTTATGATGATGAGGTAACATTTTGATCCCTAGTTTCTTCAGTGTTTTACTCATGAATAGTTGTACATGAACACTCTTCTCCATAATGGCTGTATTAATTAGCATTCCCACCAACAGTGTATGGGAGTTCTTTTTGTAGGCCATTTCTGTGGTATAAATAGGAATCACAATATATATAATAATCTCATGCTTATGAATATATAACTGTCCCACACCTATATAATTTGTGAGACACTTAATTTGCTCCATTCTTCCCTTCATTTATTATATTCCAGTAACTCTGGCCAGATTTCAGTTTCTCATATGCTCCAAATTTCTTTCTCTTTTTAGGGATTTCTTACATGCCTTGAATATCACCTTTCTCCTGCCATGATACTGTGCAGGTAATAATTACACAATAGTTGAACAAATAAAAAGAGGGGGATAACAGCAGCAGAATAAGAGGGCCCAGAACTACTTTGACTCACAAAAACAACAGCCATTATTAAACAATTATATGTACTAAATAATATAGCTATAGGACATTTCTGACTATTTCAAAAAGTACCAGATACCCTTTGGTGCACAAGAACCAAGGGTGTGTAGAAAATAGTAAGAAGCAATGTACTAGTGCCATCCAATCCCACACAATAAAGCATGTTGGAACCCAGAGTGGCCCCCAGACAAAGATTTTCGACTTTGCATATAAGAAGAATATGGTGACTGCAGTATTCCTCACCAACTACTTTGATCATCTGCAGCTTTAACTACCACAAACATGTGAAATCTTGATCAGTTCAGTGCTGCCTCTAGAGAATTATCCACTGCTTTGTTCCCTGCTTAGGCTTGGAACTAGTGAGCCTTCCACCCAGAAACCTAAGTTATTGCTATACTCTTCCTGTGTTCAAACCTCCACAGTATATATATCATCATGTATAGTGTTGGAACTACAACTTTCTGAATCCCACCTCCCAGGTCCGAAATTTTGTCTGTTACCCGCCAACACAAGGATCATGTCACCAATACTTTTCATTCTACCCCCAAGTTCCTTACCAATGGCATTGATCCAGTACCAATAGGGCTGCACTGCCACTGCTCTCTCCCCCATTACCAGGGTCCTGAGTGGTGGCTTTGATTCATCATTATAGGAGTCATATTACCACTGCTTTATGCCAAACCTCCAGAATATTGAGTTATGATTTTGTCCTGGTCTATACTGTTGCTACTGCTTTGAGTTACAATCTGGTGTCTTGAGTTGCAACTTCAAACTGCTATTACTGGGACTGCATAGCCATTGATCTGAGGCCCACCCACCCATTTGTAATAAGTCTTGGCCTTGGTATGTCAAAAATGGACAATACTACTAATACTTTTTAATCTACTCCCTGTTGCCCAAAAATACTTGTGCATTCTGCCATTCTAAAGTTTATGATGCTCCTGCATTCCTTGTTTTTTTTCCAGTACCAGGGATTGAACTTAAGATCTCTCAACTGCTGAACCACAGCCCAAGCCCTATTTTGTATTTTATCTAGAGACAGGGTCTCACTGAGTTGCTTAGCATCTCGCTGTTGCTAAAGCTGATTTGAACTCAAAATTCTCCTCCCTTAGCCTCCCGAGCTTCTGAGATTACAGGAATGTACCACCACAACAGGCACTCCTGTATCCTTGAATAGGCTAAATTCATCATGGCATCACCTGGACACTTGGATCCTAAGTCCACAGGTGATCAGCACACACTTACATTAATGAAAATGGTGGGACTACAGCAGCAAGTATATCTGTGCACCAGACCCCATGCAACATGAAAATACCAGAAGCTACTAAGCATTAACTGTGCTGCTGTTCTGAATGCCTGGACCAACAAACACTGCTAAAACTGCCACCAAAGATGAATCTATGCCCAAAGTTCAGCCCTACTACAGATATGTTCAGATTAGTTCACATAACCAAGAGGTATTCTGACAAGAATTCACCTTGTTATAGAAAAGGATAACAGAAAAGTCCTGGTAACATTTACCACTGAAAACCTCAACAATTCTAACAGCAATCTCAGCTTTGGCCACTAAAGACCCCTGCAGTCTTGCTCAATGATGTCATCACATAAAAAAATTTCATGGAACCATGTGGCAGCAACCTTTTGGAACCAAAATTGCTATACATTACCCAAACAGTGACTTCACTGCCATGTGGAGGTGGAAATATTTCCCAACTGAAACCAGTATAAAAGACTAGCAAAAGTGACTCTTCCATCAAATGTGTAGACATTAACACAAGGCTACTACAAATGCAGAAAGCAAAAAAAAAGATGTGATCCCACAAAAGGAATACAATGATTTTCAAATAACTGCCCTCTAAGAAGTGAAGACATATGATTTGCCTGAAAAAATATAAAATAAATATTTAAAGGACACTCAGGGAAATATGTGAGAACACAGATAAACTATTGAATGAAGTCATGAAAAGAATGCATAAACAAACCAAAACGTTAAACCAAGAGGTGACAATAAGAAAAAATGAAAGAAAATAAATTCTCAAGCTGTGGAATTCCAGGATTTAAATTAAAAATGCAATAGCTTCAATAACAAACTGAATCTGCAATTTTGAAAACAGATCTTTTGAAGTTTCCAATCAAAAGAGATAAAGAAATAATCAAAAAGAGTGGTTAAAATCTATAGAATATGTTAGACATATATACACATCACAAGCAAGTGAACCAATGCACAAATTATGTATATTTCAAGTGAAAAGTAAAAGGGGTAGAAAAATTATTTATAATGAGATTGTACACCCTATGTATTATAATTATTTTAATGACAATGTACACCCAATTTATGTATGATATATCAAAGTGCATAAATGCATTCTCCTGTCATGTATAACTAAGTAGAACAAATAAAAACAAGTTAAAACAGAAAAAAAGGCTGAGGACTTCCAAAACCTTGGAAATGCATAGGGACAATCAGATACATGAAACTCAAAAGTCCACAGGGCAAATTAAATTGGAGGAGGACTTTACTGTGACACCAAAAGATGATATTTTGAAAAGTCAGAAAAAAAAACTTTTAGAAGCACCAAGAGAAAAACAACTTAGCACATACAAGCGAGCATCCATAAGACTCTTGATGGTGGGACCAAGCAGCCAGCCCCACTTTCAACCCTCCCCGAACCAATCCAGTGCCCAGCAGAACCAGCACCATGCACCAACTTGGATGTGCAGCTTGCCATCTACCAATGCTTTGAGAGGACTCTGCCACCATCTTGGATTATTCCTGAATCTGTTGCTGACATCTTTAGTTGGGGAAGACATTGTGAGACACCAGCCAGAGACGAAGCTCATTATCAAGAAACATACACGTTAGCTGATGCTGCCACCACCAACTTGGGACATGGCTGCTTACATCCAGGGATACCAGCCAGGTCCTGAAAGATCATCACCAAAGGCCCTGCAGGCTTTGTTCCAGCAGAGGTATCCTTGCTAGGTGTACTAAGAGTCACTATCTTGCTTCAGAGGTAGGAGAGATCCTTGCAAGGGGTCAGTAGGTGGGAAAAGAGTGTGAGGGCTTCTTGATCCCAGTTCATCCAGGCAACCAGCTGTCACCCACCTGGAACCCAGAGACAACTCAGGCAGCACTTGATGGGACCTGATATTAGCTTGGTCCAAGACTCCACGGATTATCTTGTCCTGTCAGGTTGGCAATCAGCAGGGCCCTCCAACACCACAATCCCCAGACTTCCAAATATCCCCTAGCCAACAACCTGGCCCCGTGCCTGCAGCTACATGTCTGGCCCACAGCTTTCAATGCCTGGTCCTCATTTGCCCAGTCAGAACAGCTTTCTAAGACAGACAGCTTTCAAAGGTGCTGGCACTCAGCTCCCAGGACCTTCAGGAAAACAGGTCCCTGATTGGGAAGTCAGAAGGGCAGGGCAGGAGAGATTCAATTTAGACACTAAATTACAGACCAGGAATTGTGGGGTCCACAAGTGAGGAAAGGGGCTAAGACTAGGCTCCTGCCTCACACCAGTGGATCCCAAAGGAGAATCCTGAAGAACAGTCTTCCAGAGGGACTGCCTATTGCTATACCCCTCCTCCAGGAGTCCTGCCTCCAAGTCTAATCCTTCCACCTTTGTAACTTTCATTATCCTGACATTGGAGTTACAGGTAAACTCCAGATAGCCCCACCTATCAGAAAAGAAGGGAAGTAGAGAAGATATTGAATTCCAAAAGAAAAAAAAATGTTCATTTTCTTTCAAGACTCTTTTTTATATTCCCCATATTTTTTTTTCTTTTTTCTTTTTTTGTTTCCCACTCTCACATTCCCATCATCTTTGACATCAAGTACCTTTCATGCATCAGGCTACTGAAGACTGGGAGGATTGAATACTATGTTAGTTTTGTCATAGATTCTTTTTTTATTTTTTGAACTGGCTCTCTCTATTTTCCTCTTATTTATGTTTTCTTGTAGTCTCTTTCTCCCTTTGTTCCTGCTAATAATCAACTTCTTTTGATCCTATTTCTCTCCTTTTAACTCTATATTCTCACTTCTTACCTCATTAACTTCACATCCTAAACCCCTCCCCCATCCTCTCTTTGCCATGAGAAATTGTAGACCTTATTGCAAACCTTATTGTTTATGCTGTAGATAATAATTGAAAGCATCTCTGTTTATTCCATCAATACTGTTAATGTCTTAATAGGGACTATTTGGTTTAAGGCTGCATATTGTTTGCATTGGGTGCTGTTAATATTGATCTCCCCCTTAAAGACAAAGTATTGGAAACCTGCAGGGACAAGGGAAGAAAGCAACCCAAACAAACCAAGATGCTGTATTAATAGAATCCATTGACAGCACAGTAGAAGAAATGTCAGAGAAGGAGTTCAGAATGCACATAATTAAAATGATCAACAAAGTAAAAGATGCTATAAGAAAGCAAATGCAGGCAACAAAAGATCACTTCAATAAAGAGTTAAAACAGCAAATGATAGAAGCAAAATATTACTTTGATAAAGAAATAGAGATTCTGAGAAAAAAACAAACTCTTGAAATGAAGGAAACAATAAACCAAATTAAAAACTCAATAGAAAGCATCACCAACAGAATAGATCACTTGGAGGACAGAACCTCAGACAATGAAGACAAAATATTTAATCCTGAAAATAAAGTTGAGCACAAAGAGAAAATGGTAAGAAATCATGAACAGAACCTTCAAGAATTATGGGATAACATGAAAATACCAAATTTAAGAATTATTGGAATTAAGGAAGGCACAGAGATACAAACCAAAAGAATGAACAATTTGTTCAATGAAATAATACCAGAAAATTTCCCAAACTTGAAGAATGAAATGGAAAATCAGACAAGAGACAGGACACCAAATGAACAAAATTACAACAGATCCACACCAAGGCACATTATTATAATGAAAATGCCCAGAATATAAAATAAAGATTGAATATTTAAGGCCACAAGAGAAAAGTATCAGATTAAGCATAGGGGGAAATCAATGTGGATATTGGCATATTTCTCAACTCAGACGATAAAAGGTAGGAGGTCCTGGAACCACATATACCAAGCCCTGAAATAAAATTACACCCCAACCAAGAATCTTATATCCAGCAAAACTAGCCTTCTGTTTTGATGACAAAATAAAAACTTCCCATGATAAACAAAAGTTAAAAGAATTGACAAATAGGAATCATCCACTAGAGATCATTCTCAGCAAAATATTCCATGAGGAGGAAATGAAAAACAACAATTAAAATTCAGCAAGGGGAGGAGCTACACTAAAGGAAAGGTCAATCAATGGAGAAACCAAGTCAAGTTAAAAACCAAAAGTAAGCCCAAATGACTAGAAATACAAATCATATCTCAATAATAATCCTGAATGTTAATGGACTAAATTTATTAATCAAAAGACATAGACTGGCAGAACAGATTTTTTAAAAATACCCAATAATATGCTGCCTCCAAGAGATTCATCTCATAGGAAAAGACATCAACAGACTGAAGGTGAAAGGATGGGGAAAATCGTATCACTCACGTAGACAGGGTAAACATGAAGGGGTTTCCATCTTCATAACAGATAAAGTGAACTTCAAGCCAAAGTTACTCAGAAGGGATAAGTGAGGTCATTTCATACTGTTTAAGGGAATTATAAATCAACAAGAAATAACAATCATTAATATTTATGCCCCAAACGATGGAGCAAATAAACCAAATGGCCAAACAAACCCTTCTCAATTTCAGGATTCAAAAAGACCACAACATGATAATACCAGGTGACTTTAACCCATCTCTCTCACCACTGGAGAGGTCTTCTAAACAAAAACTGAACAAATAAAGCATAGAATTCAATAATACAATAATTTAGACCTAACAGACATATACAGATTATTCCATCAATTAACAAGTAAATACACTTTTTCCTCAGCAGCAGGTGGATCCTTCTATAAAACAGACCATATGTTATGCCAAAAATCGACTCTTAGCAAACATTAAAAATAGAGATACTACCTTGCATTCTCTCAGATCATAATGGAATGAAATTAGAAATTGATGATAAATAAAAAATATAAACTGCTCCAACTCCTGGAGACTAATTAATACACTATTGAATGATGCATGGATAGCAGAAGACATCAACAAGGAGATGAAAAAATTCTTAGAGGTAAATGAGAACACCAATACAACATATCAAAAGCTCTGGGACACCAAGAAATCAGTATTAAGAGAGGAGTTTATTGCATTGAGCTCATTCAATAAAAGAATAAAAAGGCAAAAAATAAATGACCTAACATTACATCTCAAAGCCTTTGAAAAAGAAGTACAGATTGACACCGAAAGTAGGAGAAGACAGGAAATAATTTAAATAAGAGCTGAAATCAATGAAATTGAAACAAAAGAATTCAAAAAATTGACAAAACAAAAGTTGGTTCTTTGAAAAAGTAAACAAAATCCGTAAACCCTTAGCCACATTAACAAAGAATAGGAGAGAGAAAACTCAAATTACTAAAATCCATGATGAAAAAAGAAATATGATGATGGACAGTATTAAGATACAAAACATAATTAGAAGCTATTTTGAAAATCTGTACTCCAACGAAATGGAAAATCTCAAAGACATCGACAAAATGCAAGAGTATGTGATCTATCTAATCTGAATCAGGAGGACATATGCAATTTAAAAAGATCAGTTTCAAGCAATGAAATAAAAGATGCCATCAAAAGCCTACCAACCAAGAAAAGCCCAGGACCAGGCAGATGGATTCTCAACAAGTTCTATGAGCCCTTCAAAGAAGAACTAATACCAATACTCCTCAAAGTATTCCATGAAACAGAAAAGGAGGGAACCCTTCCAAACTCATTCTGTGAGGCTAGTATTACCCTGAAACCAAAACAAGACAAAGACACATCAAGGAAAGAAAACTTCAGACCAATATCCCTGAGGAAGATAGATGCAAAAATTCTCACTAAAACTTTGGCAAATTGCATACAAAATAATTAAAAAGATACTGTACCAGGATGAAGTGGGGTTCATCCCAGGGATGTAAGGTCGTTTCAACATCCAGAAATCAATAAATGTAATTCATCACATCAATAGACTTAAATTAAGAATAATATGATTATCAAAATAGATGCAGACAATGCATTTGATAAAATACATCAACCTTCCATGTTCAAAACACTACAAAAAATAAGGATAGTGGGAACATACCTCAACATTGTAAAAGCTATATATGCTAAGCCCAAGGCCAACACCATTCTAAATGAACAAAACTTGAAACCATTCCCTCTAAAAATGAACAAAACAGGGATGCCTTCTTACACCACTTCTATTCAACACAGTCCTTGACACTCTAGCTAGAGCAATTAGACAGACAAAAGAAATTAAAGGGATATGAATAGGAAAAGTTAAACTAACACTATTTGCCAAAGACATGATTCTATATTTAGAGGATCCAAAAAATCTACCAGAAAACTTCTAAAGCTAATAAACAAATTTAGCAAAGCAGAAGGATATAAAATGAACACTCATAAATCTAATGCATTTATATTCATAAGTGATGAATCCTCAGAGAAATTAGGAAAACTACTCCATTCACAATACCCTCAAAAATGAAATGCTTGGAAACAATCTAACAAAAGAGGTGAAAGACTTCTGCAAAAAAAGTACAGAAGACTAAAGAAAAAAACTAGAAGACCTTAGAAGATGGAAAGATCTCCCACATTCTTGGATAGACAGAATTAATAGTGTTAAAATGGCCAAAAATGCTATACAGATTCAATGCAATTCCAATTGAAATCTCAATGATGTACCCCACTGAAATAGAGAAAGCAATAATGAAATTCATTTGGAAAAATAAGAGACCCAGAATAGCCAAAGCAATCCTTAGCAGGAAGAGTGAAGCAGAGGTATCACAATACCAGACCTCAAACTGTACTACAGAGCAAGAGTAACAAAAATGACATGACATTGGTACCAAAATGGGCAGATAGACCAATGGTATACAATAGAAGATGCAGACACAAACCCTCCAAAATAGTTATCTCATACTAGACAAAGGTACCAAAAACATACAATGGAGAAAAGAAAGCCTCTTCAACAAATAGTGCTGGGAAAACTGAAAATCCACATGTAGCATAATGAAATTAAACTCCTATCTCTCACCATGTCCAAAACTCAACTCAAAATGGATCAAGGACTGAGTTATTAGACAAGAGAGCTTGCATCAAATAGAAGAAAAAGTAGGCCAAAATCTTCATCATGTCAGCTTAGGAGAATACTTCCTTAACAAGACTCCCAAGGCATAAGAAATAAAAATCAAGAATCAATGAAAGGGATGGATTCAAATTAAAAAGATTTTAATCAGCAAATGAAACAATAATATGAAGAGAGAGCTTATTGAGTGGGAGAAAAATCTTTACCACACACACTTCAGATAGAGCACTAATCTCCAGAATTTATAAAAAACTCAAAAAACTTAACAACAAAAATATAAATAACCCAATCAAAAAATTGGCTCAGAAACTGAGCAGATACTTCACAGAAGATATACATTCAATCAACAAATATATAAAAAAATGTTCAACATCTCTAGTAATTAGAGAAATGCAAATCAAAATTACCCTAAGATTTCTTCTCACTCCAATTAGAATGGCTATTATCAAGAATTCAAGCAACAATAGGTTTTGGCAAGGATGTGGGGAAAAAGGTATACTCATACATTGCTGGTGAGATTTCAAATTGGGAAGCCATTATGGAAAGGAATATGGGGATTCCTCAGAAATCTTGGAATGGAACCTCCATTTGACCCAGCTATCCCACTCCTCAACCTATGCCCAAAGGACTTAAAATCAGCATACTACAGTGATGCAGCGACATCAGTGTTTATAGCACCTCATTTCACAATAGCTAAATTGTGGACCCAACCTAGATGCCCTTCAATAGATGAATGGATAAAGAATCTGTGGTATATATACACAATGGAATATTATTCAGCGATAAAGAAGAATAAAATTATGGCATTTTGGGGCAAATAGATGGAGTTGGAGAATATCATGCTAAAGAAGAGAAGCCAAACTCAAAAAAAGGCCGAATATTTTCTCTGATAAGTGGATGCTGATATATAAGGGTGGGGGTGGGAGGTAAGGGAAGAATGGAAGAATTTTGGATTGTGCAGAGGGAAATGAGGGGAGGGGAGGGATCATGGGTAGAAAAAGTGGTGGAATGAGACAGACATCATTACCCTATGTGCATGTATGGTTACATGATTGGTGTGATTCTATGTCATGTACAGCTAGAGAAATGAAAATTTGTCATCTTTTGTGTACAATGAATGAAAATGCATCCTGCTTTCATGTGTAGCTTAACAGAACAAACATTAAAAATTAAATTAAATTAAGTTTTAAAAAAGACTATTAGTGGTATTCTTAGCAGAAACCTTACAGGCAAGGAGAGAATGGGATGGTGTATTCAGAGGCTGACATTAAAAAAAAAAAAATGGAAAGTAAAAATAATTCATGCGGAAAAGTTTTCTTTTAGAAAAGAAGATAAAATTTTAACAAACACCCACATACTTAATGAGTAAATTGAGAGTACATCTGCTTTATCAGAACTGATAAAAGAAGGAAAGTTATCATGCAGCACAACTGCAATCCAAACTACTTGGTAGACTGAGACAGCAGAATCCCAATTTCAAAACCTGGAAAACAGCAATAAATTTTCTCAAAATAATTACTTAAGTAGGGTTGGGAGACCCTAGATTCAAACCCCATTACCACAAATATAAGTAAATAAATAAATAAAAAGAAATGTAATTATGAAAGAATTTATTCAAGCTTAAAAAGGTGTTAATATGAAAATATAAGGCTCATTAGTAAAGCTACATCAACAAAATAAACTGTATGTGTGGGGTTCTAAAAGTGCAAAATTTAGTATATTATTGAAGTTATCAGCCAAAAATAAGCACTTATAACTTGAAGATATTATATGCAAGCCTCATGGTATACAAAAATTAAAATCCTTTTGGAGATAAACAAAAGTTTTTCTAAAACAATCAAAGCATGTCACTACCAAATTGTATAAATTCACATGGGAATATGAAAATAAATGACAAGAAAGTTAAATGACTACCAATAACTCAGAAAACAACAAAATGGCATAGTAAGTATTATCTAAAAATAATTATTTTAAATGTAAATTATTTTCATTAACCAATCAAAGACCTAAAGTGGATGAATGGATAGAAAAAGTCACATTTTAGCTTTAAAGACACTAATAGACTGAGCATAAAGAAATGGAAAGATATATCCTAGCAATTAAAAACCAAGGAAGTGTAGTAGCAGCTATAGATATTTGAGACAAATTACATCTTAAGTAAAAAATTACACAAGAGATAAAGAAGGTCATTCTATAAAAATAAAGGGATCAATCATTAAAGAGAAATACCAATGATATATACATAAGCACAATCACTAAGGATATCTAAATGTAGAAATCTAATATTAAAAGAATGCAAAGGAGATATAGGAAGATATCGTATGGGTCTTTATTGCTTCCAGTTTCAGCAGTGGATAAATCATTCAGACAGAAAATCCATTAAAAATCATTGGACCTCAACTACACTTTAGATAACATGGCTCTGAAAGACGTGAAAATATTTCAGTTATCAGCAGAAAAATGCACATTATTTTCAAGAGCACAGAGATGTTCTCCCAATAGATCACATATTTAACCATAATTCATGTCTTATCAAATTTAGGAGGGTAGAAATCATATTCATTATATTTTCCAATCATAATGCTATGAAACTCAGGAGAAAAATTAGGAAACTCACAATATGTGAAAATTAGGCAAAATGTATCTTGGACAACAATTGAGATCAAAGAATAAAAAAGTCAAATTCTAAAGTACCCTGATACAAATGAAAATAGAAGCATAACACATGAAAACTTCTGGAATATAGTTTAAACAGTATGAAGGAGGAGGAAGAAGGATTATAGCAGTAAATTTGTAGATGCAGACAAAAGAAAGATTTTTAGAATTACAACCTAATATCATGCCTCAAGGAATTAAACAAGGAAGAATAAACTAAGAACAAAGTTCTCAGAACAAATAAAATGATGAATATTAGAGCAAAAATAAATGAAATGGTGACTAGAGAAACAATTTAAAGAATCAATGATTGTAGTAGTTGCCTTTTGAAAAGACTAACAAAAATGATAAATGTCTATGTATACTAAAGAATAAAGAAAGATAATTCAAAAAATATAAATGAAAGAGGATACATTACAACAGATTCCACAAAATGTGGAGTAACTAGGCATGGGGGCACACAACTATAATCCCAGCAACTAGGGACATTGAGGCAGGTGGATAGCAATTTCAAGGTGAGCATCAGCAATTTAGTGAGATCCTAAGCAAATTAGTAATAACTTGCCTGAAAATTTTTAAAAAATAAACAAAATAAAAAATGATCATGTGGGTCTTATACCTGAGACATAACTATGACTCAACAAATGCAAATAAATAAAGGTGATGCACTTCATTAACATAAAGAATAAAATCATATAATTATCTCAATATTAGGAAATATCACGATAAAATTCAACACACATTCATAGTAGAAACATTAAAATAATAAAAATTGAAGAAAATTACATCAAAATTATAAAGATAATGCACAAAAATCCAAAATAACGTAACAATTAGTGATAAAAATGAATACTTTTCTTTTGACATTAGTAAAATGAAAAGGATGCCCACTTTCAACACATCTATTGAATACAGTCCTTTAAGTGCAAGGCAAAGCAATTAAGTAAAAATAAATAGATAATAAATGAATAGTAAAATATGAGATCTTTAAATTGAAAGAAGTTCAATTAACTGTTTGCAAGAAATGTGATCATATATATAGAAAATCATAAATATTCCATCAAAAAAGCTGTTACAAACAATAAATTAAATCAGTAAAGTTCCAGAATTAAAAAAAAAAAAATCAACCTCAAATAGGAGTTGCACTTCTGTATACTGAAAAGGAAGTATCCAGAAAGGATTTTAGGAAATCGACTTTATTAATAATATATCGATCAGAATAAAATGCAAATAAATAAATTTACCCAAGGCAGTGGAATTCTGTACACTAAAAACTACCAAACACTGATGAAAGCATTGCACAAGGTGACCATAAGATGGCAGAGTAGAGCTAGGCAGCATCCCTTGACCCTGCCACAACACAGAAAGAAGCAGTGAAAGAACAACTGACCAGAGAGAACATTGCTACAATTTTATACCTGGATTAGAGTTACTGTGGAGAATACCAAAATGAGGGTTTTTTAATTTTTTTTTCCTAAGGCTGACCAGGGGACTTTGCTCTCAATTGATTGTAGTAAATAGGGTTTAACACCTTTTCTCAAAAGGGTGCTGATACTAGGAAGAACAGAGGACATATGTTACTTGAAAGTATCAGTACCTGGTTATTTGCCCAGAAAAGAGCTCTTAAAAAAGAGAAGCACACTAAATAATCACTTGCATAAAAGTAGAAGTAATAACCATTCTAGCAGATGGGTAAATATATAAGAAGTATGAAAATAGGGGAAAAACACCCCAGCATACGATACTACAAAAACTGATCCCATTGACACCACAATGGAGGAAATGATGGAGAAGTAATTTTGAAAGATTATAGTTAAAATCTTCAATGAGGTAAAAGAAATAAACAATAAACTTAGGCAATACAGGACATGAAAGGTCATTTAAATTAAAAGATAGATATTCTGAAGAGAACAAAACAAATTCTTGAAAAGACCCAAAATGTCAAATTATAAATGCAATGGAAAGAATCACCAAGGGATTAGAGCACTATGAAGAATGAATATCAGGCCTTGAAGACGAAGTATACAATCTTGAAAATAATGGTGACAAAAAATATAAGGTTAAGACACAAGGACTGTAATATGCAAGGCATCTGGATAACATTAAGAGACTAAATTTGTGAATCATTGGCACAGAAGAAGGCTCTAAAATATAAACTAAAGGAATACACAATCTCTTCATTGAAATAATATCAGAAAATTTCCCAAACATTAGGAACAAGGTAAAAATCCAAACACAAGATGCATAATGAACCCCAAACACAAAAGATCAAAAAAATACTCACCAAGGCACATTATAATGAAAATTCCTAATGTATAGAATAAGGATAAAAGTTTCAAAATCACAAGAGAAAAATGGTTGGTCATAATTAGAGGTAAGCCGATTTGAACCTCAACTAATTTTTCAACCTAGACACTAAAAGCCAGGAAATTGTGGAAAATATATACCAAACTATGAAAGAAAAGAGGTGTCAATCAAAATTACTATATCCAGCAAAATGATCTTTTATAATTGCATATAAAAAAAGTCTTCAAGGATAGGCATAAAAAAAGAAATTATAACCAATAATCCTGCACAACAAAACATACTCAATGAGACCCAGAATAGCCAAAGCAATCTTCAGTGAAAAGTGAAGCAGGAGACATCACAATACCAGACTTTATATTATACTAAAGAGCTATAGTAACAAAAACAGAATTGTATTGGCACCAAAACAGACATGAATTTCAATGGTACAAAATAGAAGAAACGGAGACAAATACACATAAATACAGTTATCTCATACTAAACAAAGGTGCCATAAATATACATTAGAGAAAAGATATCTGTGCAAAAAATGGTGTGGGGAAAACTGGAAATCTATATGTAGCAAAATGGAATTAAACCCTTATCTCTCACCTTGCAAAAAACTCAAGTGGATCAAGGACTTAGGCATTAGACCAGAGACCTTTCACCTACTAGAAGAAAAAGTAGGCCCAAGTCTTTATCATGTCTGTTTAGGAATTGAATTCTTCAACAAGACTCCCAAAACACAAGAAGTAAAATCAAGAATCAATAAATGGGATGGTATCAGACATAAAAGCATCTTCACGGTAAAAGAAACAACCAAGAACATAAAGAGAGAGCCTACAGAATGGGAGAAAATCTTTGCCACCTGCATCTCTCATAGAGCATTAATCTCCAGGATATATTAAGAATTAAAAAAAAAACACCAAAAAGACCAAAAAACAAAAAAAACAAGACAAAACAAAAACAAAAACAAAAACAAAAAAAACAGAAAGAAAAAGAAAAAATAAATGGGCTCTGGAACTGAGCAGATACTTCAGATAAGATATACAATTCATCAACAAATATATGAAAAAATGTTCAACATCTCTAGTAATTAGAGAAATGCAAATCAAAACTACCCTAAGATTTCATCTTGCTCCAATTACAATGACTCTTATCAAGAATATGAGCAACAATAGGTGTTGGCAAGGATGTGGGGGAAAAAGTACACTCATACATTGCTGGTAGGATTACAAATTGATGCAGCCATTCTGGAAAGCAGTATGGAGATTCCTCAGAAATCTTGGAATAGAACCTCCATTTGATCCAACTATCCCACTCCTTGGCTCATACCCAAGGGACTTAAAATCACTATTGACATAGCCACATCCATGTTTATATCAGTTCAATTCATAATAACTAAGCTGTGAGATCAAAATAGGTGCCCTCCAACAGATGAATGGATAAAGAAAATATGGTACATATACACACATTGAATATTTATTCAACATAAAGAAGAATACAATTATGGCATTTGCAGGTAAATGATTGAGTTGGAGAATATCCTGCTAAGGGAAATGAGCCAATCCCAATAAACCAAAGGCCAAATGTACTCTCTGATATGTGGATGCTAACACACAAAAAGAGGGGAGGGAGAGAAGAAGAGTTCGTTGGATGGACAAAGGGGAATGAACGGAAGAGAGGGGGAATGGGAATAAGAAGACAGTAGAATAAGACATAACTTTTCTATGTTTATATATGAATACACAAGCAGTGTAACTTTATATCATGTACAACCACAAGAATGGGAAATTATATTCCATGTGTGTATAATATGTCAAAATATATTCTACTGTCTCATGTACATGTAAAATTAAAAAGAACCAATAAAAATTAAAAAAAAAACATAATGAAATATTTCATGCATAAGAAATGAAAAATAAAATTAAAAAACATGATATAGATGAATATTGCTAAAGTAATAATCAGTCAAATGAGAATCAAATCTAAATTAGGCATTAGAAACAAATCAAAATAGCAGGAAATAAAAATCAACTTTCTATAATATTACTGGATGTAAATAGTTTAAACTTACCAGTCAAGATGTAGATTGGTGGATTGCTTTAAAAACAAAACCCAAGTATACATTTACACAAGAGACTCACTCTAGAACCAAACACATTCACAATGGAAGGTGAAAGGATTGAAAGAGATATTTCATATAAATAGAATCTAAAAGCATGCAGGAAGAGTCCCTTCTATTTTCTTAATATCCATTTTTTTACTCCTTGATTCTGTCTAGTTTCCAAATAAATGAGAGAAGATATGACCTATGATTTTCTGGGTTTGGCTTATTTCACTTGGTATGATATTCTCCAATTTCATCACAAATTGTATTACAGAGCTACAGTAACAAAAATTCCATCAAAGTGACACAAAAAAAGAGATATATGACCAATGGAATTGAAGACACAGGGACCAGTCCACATGGATATAGTCATCTGATCCTTGATAAAGGTGACAAGAATATATGCTGGAGAAAAGATAGCCTTTTAAACAAATGGTGCTGATAAAAGTAGATATCCATATGTTGAATAATGAAATTAGAATCCAATCTTTTTCTCAGCACAGAAATCAGTCATTAGCCTATAGACCAGCCACAGAACACCAGCAGATTGCCCATTGAACACTGCTGCCTAGAAGTCCATTGCCACAGTACCACAGGTTTGGTTACATGTGACTGCTGCCATCTTGGGACACTTGCTGGGGCCTGCAGGTTTGCTGCCACCAGTGCTGCTTCTCAGGGTGAAGGTGTATCAGTGTGGAGACACCAGCCAGGGACTGGAGATATACTGGGCTACCTGCAGGTCTGGTTCAACCTGATGTCTTTCTGCTACATGTTCTAGTAACTGCCAACTGGCTGCCTCTTTGTAAGGTCACTCCTTTGTGTGAGTGCATCCCTGTTTAGTCTTTCTGCAAGTATAAACAACATTGAGATTTTGGGACTGCAGCAAGGCAGGGCAGGGGAAGCTGAAGCCCAAGTCCATCAGACTGAAGATGGGTTTGTGTGGGCCAGTCTGGGTCTGGAAAGCCTGTGGAAAGCCAGAGAACCTTGCAGGAGCACAGGTGAAAGAAACTGGAGAAAAACAAGCTCTCTTCTGTTAACTGAATCCTGAAGTGTGTAGGGACAGAAAGGACTGGCTACAATAGGTGAGGAGACTGGAAGAGGGTATGAGAGAATGTTTCTATAGGATTGCCCACCCACCAGACTGGAGCTAACATCAAACTTCAGGAAATCCCACTTATAGGTAAATAAAGGAAGACGAGACCACTTAGAAAGCAGAACCTCAGACAATGAAGAAAAAATATATATTCTTGAAAATAAAATGAACCACACAGAGAAAATGGTAAGAAACCATGAACAGAACTTCCAAGAAATATGGAATAAGATGAAAAGACCAAATTTAATATTTATTGGAATAGATGAAGGCATGGAGACAGAAACCAAAGAATAGAACAAAATTTTCAATGACATAATATCAGAAAACTTCCCAAATCTAAAGAATGAAATGGAAAATCAACTACAAGAGGATTATATGAGCCCAAATGTCCTAAATTACAGCAGACACACAATCACAGCAAGGCACATTAAAATGAGAATGACTAACACACAGAATAAGGCAGAATTTTAAAGGCTGTGAGAGAAAAAAATCAAATTACATATGAGGGAAACCAATTAAGATTTCATCTGATTTCTCAACCCAGACCCTCAATACCAAGAGGTGCTAGAATAACATATATCAAGCTCTGAAAGAAGATGAATGCCATCCAAGAATTTTATATCCAGCAAAATTAAGCTTCAGATTTGAAGATGAAATAAAAACCTTCCATGATAAACAAAAGTTAAAAGAATTCACAACTAGAAAGTTTGCACTCACTACAGAACATTCTCAGTAAAATATTCCATGAGGAGGAAATGAATAAAAATCAATAAAAACCAGAAAAAGGAGGAACTACACTAAATGAAAGGTCAATCAAAGGAGAAACTAAGTAAAGTTTAAAACCAAAAAGACTGGGAATACAAATCATATCTCAATAATAACCCTGAATATTAACGTCCTAAGTTCATCAATCAAAAGATATAGACTGGGAGATTGGATTTTTAAAAAGACCCTAAAATATGCTGTCTTCAAGAGACTCACCTTCTAAGGAAATCCATCCACAAACTGAAGGTGAAAGTTGGGAAAAAAACATATCACTCACATGAACTGCATAAACATGCAGGGGTTTCCACCATCATATCAGACAAAGTGGACTTCAAACCAAAGTTAGGCAGATAGGATAAAGAAGGACATTTCATAATGCTTATGGGAATCATGCATCAACAAGATATAGTAATCATGAACATATATGACCCAAATAATGGAGCACCTGCATACATCAAACCCCTATCAATTTCATAAATCAAATATACCACAACATAATAATACTCAGTGACTTTAACACACTTCTACCACCACTGGATAGATCTTCCAAAAAAAAAAGTTAAATAAAGACACTATACAACAAATTAATACAATCAATAATTTGGACATATAACGAATATTTCATCCATCATTGACTGAATACACTTTTTTCTCAGAAGCATATGGATCCTTCTCTAAAATAGACCATATGCTGTGCCAAAAAGCAACTCTCAACAAAAACAAAAAGAAAAAAATAGAAATACTACTCTGCATTCTATCAGATCATAATGGAATGAAACAATAAATCAACAATGAAATTAAAAATAGAAGCTACTCCAAAACCTGGGGTCTAAATAGCACGCTACTGAGTGATGACTGGATAGAAAAAGAAATCAGGGATGAAATTTTAAAAAGCACTTAGAGATAAATGAGATCAACAATAAAAAATATCAAAATCTCTGGGACACTATAAAGGACATGGCAGAATGAGACAGACATTATTACCCTATACACATGTATGATTTACACTACTGATGTGACTCAGCACCATGTACAGCCAGAGGAATGAGAAGTTGTGTTCCATTTACGTACAATGTGTCAAAATTCATTCCACTGTCATGTGTAACCAATTAGAACAAATTAAAAACAACACCACACGAAAAAAAAAACTAGGAATGGAATCACCATATGTGTTAGTTATCCCACTTCTTGATATTTATCCAAAAGGACTAAATAGGCTCACCACAATGATATATATCAAAATATCATTAGATATCACTATAAATCTCTGTATATCACTATTATGATGTATACTAATAAAATATATACCATTGTTTATAGTAGTACAATTCACAATAGCCAAGTGATAGAACCATCCTAGGTCACCATTAACAGACTGATAAATAAATTCATATATATATATACACATATATAGAGACACACACATGAACACACACACATAGACACAACATGAGTTTTATTCAGTCATGAAGAATGAAATGATGTATTTCCCTGATGACTAGTGATGTTGTACATTTTTTCATACAATTATTTGCCATTTGTTCTTCTTTGGAGAAGGGTCTGTTTAGCTCAGTTGCCTATTTGCCAATTGGATTTTTGCTTTTTTAATGTTACTTTTTTGAATTCTTTATTCTGGATATTAGTATTTGTTAGAGAAGCATCTGGCAAAGATTTTTTTCCCATTCTGTCAGTTGTCCCTACCCTCTCTTGTCTCCTTTGCTGTGTAGAAACTTTTTAATTTGACACAATCTCATTTGTTGATTCTTGCTATTCTTTTCTGTATTATTAGATCCCTATTCAAGAACTTATCATGTATGCCTATATCTTGAAGTTTTTTCCCCATATTTTATTTTACTATTTCATTAGTATAAAACATTGTTTTGTTGTATGTTGGCATTATTTTGTTGGGTTGTTGACTATGCCAAATAGAAACTTTTCTTAAGTGTCAACAAAAAAATATAACCATTAGAAGTATGACTTGCATTGTTGTGGAAATGTATGTGACACTGAAGAATATATTGCATTCAACCAATATAAGAATATATTACTGGCCAGCTCCAGTGGGGAATTTGGGCCTGGTTGGTGCCATTCTACAGCTTCCCTGGCGGAGAGACTCCATCTTGAGCTGTCTCAGCCCTCGGACCTAAGCCCACCCCTTCCTGCGGGGACACGGTGCTGCGGCTCCAGGTGAGATTTGGCAGGGAGCGGAGCTGCTTGCAGGCTTCAGTGGGAAATTTGGGCCCGGTTGGTGCCATTCTACAGCTTCCCTGGCAGAGAGATGCCATCTTCAGCTGTCTGAGCCCTCGGACCTAAGCTTAGCCCTTCCCGTGTGGACACGGCGCTGCGGCTCCAGGGCCATGGTGCTGCAACTCCTGGATGCCTCTGCTCAGAAGCATTGAACATTCCCAACCTGGAGGTTGTGAGACAGCAGCTATCTTGGGTCACCACTTGATCAAGCACCTCTCAAACATCAGGTGAGTTACTGGAAATCTGCAGGGACGCCCTAAGTGTTTACAGGGAAATTGCAATCCCTCTGATTTGCACTACTAGAGGGGAAGATACATGAGCAGCATGAGAAAACATGGGAAGAAAGTGTCCCAAACAAACCTAGATGATACATCAAGAGATCCCAAAGAGAGCATGGTAGAAGGAATGACAGAAATGGAGTTCAGAATGTTCATAATTACAATGATCCAAGAAGAGAATGAGGTGACGAGAGAGCAGATTCAGGCTATGAATAATCAGCTAATATAGCAATTGCAGGAAGCAAAGAATCATTTCAATAAAGAGATAGAAGTTCTGAGAAAAAAAACAAACAGAAATCCTTGAAGGAAACAAGGAAATGAAGGAAACAATCAACCAAGTTAAAAACTCAATAGAAAGCATAATTAACAGAATAGATCACTTGGAAGACAGAGCCTCAGACAATGAAGACAAAATATTTAATCTTGAAAACAAAGTTGAACAAACAGAGAAGATGGTTAGGAATTATGAACGAAACCTCCAAGAAATATGGGACATCATTAAAAGACCAAATTTAAGAGTTATTGGGATTGAGGAAGGCACAGAGATACAAACCAAGGGTATGAACAATCTGTTCAATGAAATAATATCAGAAAATTTCCCAAATATGATGAATGAGATGGAAAGTCAATTACCAGAGGCCTACAAGACACCAAACGCACAGAATTTCAACAGATCCACACCAAGGCACATTATAATGAAAATACCTAACATACAAAACAAAGATAGAATTTTAAAGGCGGCGAGAGAAAAGAATCAGATTACCTACAGGGGGAAACCAATATGGATATCAGCAGATTTCTCAGCCCAGACCCTAAAAGCAAGAAGGGCCTGGAACAACATATTTCAAGCTCTGAAAGAAAACGGACGCCAACCAAGAATCTTATACCCAGCAAAACTTACCTTCAGATTTGATGATGAAATAAAATCCTTCCATGATAAACAAAAGCATAAAGAATTCACAAAGAGAAAGCCTGCCCTACAGAACATTCTCAACAAAATATTCGAAGAGGAAGAAATGAAAAATAACAATCTTGGTCACCATGGGGAGGAACTACCCTAAAGAAAGAGTCCATCAAAGGAGAAACAAAGTTAAGCTCAAAACCCCAAAAGAGCTAAAATGATGGGAAATACAAGTCATATCTCAATAATAACCCTGAATGTAAACGGCCTAAACTCATCAATCAAAAGACATAGACTGGCAGACTGGATTAAAAAGAAAGACCCAACAATATGCTGCCTTCAAGAGACTCATCTCATAGAAAAACATGCCCACAGACTAAAGGTGAAAGGTTGGGAAAAAGCATACCATGCACATGGACTGAGTAAAAAAGCTGGGGTTTCCATTCTCATTTCAGAAAAAGCAGACTTCAAGCCAAAGTTAGTCAGAAGGGATAAAGAAGGACATTTCATACTGCTTGAAGGAAACATAAATCAGCAAGACATAACAATCATAAATATTTATGCACCAAACAATGGTGCATCCATGTATGTCAATCAGATCCTTCCCAATTTCAGGAATCAAATAGACCAAAACACAATAATACTCAGAGACTTTAACACTCCTCTCTCACCACTGGACAGATCCTCCAAGCAAAAATTGAACAAAGAGACCATAGAACTCAATGACACAAATGCTAATTTGGACTTAACAGACATATATAGAATATTCCATCCATCAAAAAGTGAATACACTTTCTTCTAAGCAGCTCACGGGTCCTTCTCTAAAATAGACCATATGTTATGCCACAAAGCTACTCTTAGCAAATACAAAAACATAGAGATACTACATTCTATACTATCAGATCATAATGGAATGAAATTAGATATCAATGATAAAGTTAGAAACAGAAACTACGCCAAACCTGGAGATTAAATAATATGCTATTGAATGATACATGGATAACAGAAGACATTAGGGGAGACATTAAAAGATTCTTAGAGGTCAACGAGAACAAAGATACAACATATCAAAATCTCTGGGATACTATGAAAGCAGTGCTAAGAGGAAAATTCATAGCAGGGAGCGCATTTAATAAAAGAATGAAAAGTCAAAAAATCAATGACCTCACATTACAGCACAAAGACCTAGAAAAAGAGGAACAGATCATCACCAAAAGTAGTAGAAGACAGGAAATAATCAAAATCAGAGCTGAAATCAACGAAATAGCAACAAAAGAAACAATTCAAAAAATTGACGAAACAAAAAGTTGGTTCTTTGAAAAAATAAACCAAATTGATAAACCCTTAGCCACGCTAACAAAGAGAAGGAGAGAGAAACTCCAAATTACTAAAATTCGTGATGGGAATGGAAATATTACAACAGACACAATTGAAATACAAAACATAATAAGAAGCTA
>JAJEJO010004249.1:138655-151871 GCA_020662805.1 Glaucomys volans
AGCTCAAACTATCCTTATTTGCTGACGACATGATTCTCTATTTAGAAAAAACATTAGAATTTATGTTTTCTCAGACTCTGTGAATGTAAAATATTGCATTTCACTGAAGTTCCTCAGTCACCCACCTGGCTGAGTAGAGGTAATCCTTCTGCTTCTATTCCAAGCCTTGGAGCAACTGAGAAGTGAAGCTTTCCTTTACATTTCCATTTCCTCCTACCAAAATCTCCTGTGCTTTGCTTACTTTTTCAAATAACTAACTCTTAGTTTCATTGATCTTTGTATTATTTTTCGTGTCTCTGTTTCATTTATTTCTGCTCTGATCTTCTTTTCTTTCCATTTACTGATATTGTAACTGGTTTCTTCATGTTTTTCTAAGACCTTGAGATTCATAATTAGGTAATTTTTTTGAGATCTGTTATTACTTTTTTTCCAGTATTGGGGATTGAATTCATGGTTTCTCTACCACTGAGCTATATCCCTATCACTTTTTAATTTTTTTAGTTGTAAATGGACACTATGCCTTTAATTTTTTGATATTATGCTGAGGATCAAACCCAATGCCTCACATGTGGGAGGCAAGTGCTCTTCCACTGAGCTACAGCCTCAATCCTCCCCACCACTTTTTAGTTTGATGCAGGGTCTCACTATTGCAAATTGCAGAGGCTGTCCTCAAACTTGCAATCCTTTTGCCTCAGCATGCTGAGTTAGTGGAATTAATGGTGTGTGCCACTGTGCCTGGCTGAGAGCTCTATTTTTTGTTGCAGGCATGACCTCTTACAAATATTTCCTTCAGTGCATCTTTTTCTATATCCTAAAGATTTGCATGTGCTCTATTTCCATTTTTGTTTGATTTCAGGAAATTTTAAATTTCCCCTCTTCTTCAATGACAACACTGTTCATTAAATAGTGTATTTTTCATTCTCCATATGTTCATATAATTTCTCTCATTTGTTTTGCTGTTGATTTCTAGCTTCACTGCATTATGATCAGAGAAGAATAAAAAATTATTTCTATTTAAAAAATATAAGACTTGCTTTGTATCTTTATATGTGTTCTATTTTCAGAAATGTTCAAAGTGCTCATTAAAATAATGCATATTCTACAACTGTTGGATATAATATTCAGGTCTGTTAAGTCCATTAGATCTATATATTAATGTAGTTTGATCTTTCTTTGTTGAATTTTTTCTGGATGACTTATCTATTGATGAGAATGAGATACTGGACTCATTTTATTGGGGCCTATCTCCCCCATTATGTGCAGATATATTTTTATTTGTTTAATGAAGTTGGAATACTGGGATATATATATATATGTGTGTGTGTGTATATATATATATGTATGTATATATATATGTATATACATATGCATATATGTATATATTTGTTTTATTTTCCTGATGTATCATTCCCTTTTATAACTATACAGTGAACTTTGTTTCTTCAGATTTTGTCTTAAATTCTATTTTTTTAGATAAAAGCAAAGGTACTTCTTGCTTTCTGATTCCATTTGCTTAAAAGACAGTGTCAAGGAGCACACAATTTAACTCAAATTTTTTGCATAAACCTGTTACTGTCTTTGCTGTTCTTATCTAATTTTAACATGGTCTGTGTTATTTTCTACTGCTGTTAAGCATGTAATCTTGTGGGCTTTGCCACTCTCTCCTTCTCTCTTTGTTACCCCTATCTCTGACCTAACCCTGTCCAGGGTTCAAGGTTAATGAATTATTTCATTATTTCCCAATAAAGTAATCAGTTTCTAAGTCACACTTAGTGAGACAGCTTCTCCAATCAACATAAAGTAACAAATAAAACCAAAGGGAACACCCCTAATAGGGGTTGTCCTAATAATATGTGGGGAAGGATCTTATAGAGGGATCACTGCTAACTGAAGGTTTCTGAACTCCACTTCCTCTATAGCAGACAAGAGAAGTGGGGTGTAGCTGAGAATGTCACAATCAACGAGTTCAACACAGGGAAATGAACACTAATCAACACAAGGGTGTGTCAGAGTTGCTAGTCCCTGGAGTGCAGGCAGAGATGGGCAAACTGACAACCTGTCCTGGTGGTGGGAAAAATCCACATGATCTTCATTAGGCAATGTGGAGAGTGCCATGCCACATCAGTGCCCAGACATCCCACAGAGAGCCTGCACGCACAGGCTTCACCATCAAAAACAGTCATCAAGCATTCAGGCATGAAATGGCCACTGTCAATAAGCCCCAGTGGAGCAGCACAGATATTCAGTGACTCAGAGCAGTCAGCAAAAGCCCTGTGTCCAGAACCCCCACCCAAAAAGAAGCAGATGCCCCTGCCACAGGACACAAGTAGACACAAGTAGCCTGTGGGCTGATGGCCAAGAATTACTACCTGCTGGTGCAGAAATCAGGACAGCAAACAGGACAGAGGCTCTGGTGCCTTAAGTGGATAGCACCTCTTGGAGGATCCACAGTTATGGGTTCCAGAGCTGTGAGAAGACACAGAGAACATTCAGACATGTGTTCATGGACAGGGTTCTATGGGGCCAACCAAAACCTGTGCAACCCCCATAGCCAGTGCAGAAACTCAAACATAAGCAATGTAGAACAACTCACAAAATGATACTACAGTGTAATATCTCAAAGATATCAGTCACCCCCTACCTTACTCAGACACAAGACCACTGACCTGTGCACTCCATTGGGGCAGCAGTCCTGCACCTCCCATGGGAATACCAGCAATACTTCAGTAACACTATTTCAAGTCTACCTTAGACCACCACACACCAAACCCTTTGAAATATTCATGGATGAGCCCACATTGATTTCACAGCTCAAGGTGGATAATGATTTTTTAAAAGATCATAAGACTGAAGAAAGAACAGGGAGAATCCTGACAGCTACAAAATTAAGAGCTGTTTTCTCAGATACACTGAAAAGCTAGTAGGTACCTGGCCACACCAAAGAATGGAGGGGGCTTCCTAAAATTATATCAGCGTTGTTCTGATAACATCATCACCTCCATACCAAAAGAAACTTAGAGGTAAAACTGAGGATCAGTGAAAATCTTCTAAACATCTGAACTCCTGATGAATATCAAATCAAGAAGACCCAATAATAAATCTCCTCATGTAAAACAGCTTAACATGGAATACCATAAATAGTTCTGAAGTCAGTTTGATCTTATAGATGTTATTTTCCATATTGAATTAATAGGTGTTCCCTCATTATTCAATATGTATTCCTCAACCCCACTGGATTTGTTTCTTTTTATATTCTAAGGCATATATTAGAATTATTCTACTCCTTTTCTCTTAGTTCATGTTTATATTTGATCCTCTTTAGTTTCTCCTTTTTCTCTTGAATTGAAGGCTCCTGCCTCAGTCCACTTTTTCCTGCTTTTGATCTTAGCTTATTATTTCTATTTTCTCTTTTTCTTTTTACTGTGTCCATTTTTCCACTTTTCACTATCCAAAGCCTATACTGTGTACTAGTTTCTTAACCTATTCAAGAACATTACTCCCATCTGATAATTGGAATAGAAGAATTATGTGGGATACTTTTAGTAAGTTTTGTCCTAAAGTGATTGCAATTAATGCAGATTAGTATGTTTTCTTAAAATGGTGCTGGATATTGAACATGCCCTCAGGGGAAGGTTGAGTGAAAGTGTAGATACTTAGACATTTGTCCATTCTGGAGCACTAAGTAAAGAGAAAGCAGCACATAAAAAAGTCATGTATATAATAGTAAAGGTGATAATCACTCCAACAGAAGGGCAGAAATGCAA
Organism: Glaucomys volans; assembly: GCA_020662805.1. NCBI lineage: Eukaryota > Metazoa > Chordata > Mammalia > Rodentia > Sciuridae > Glaucomys > Glaucomys volans. Next base: position 142,420 of record JAJEJO010004249.1, read on the forward strand.
TCAATATGCAAAAACCAGGATCACCCCAAACAGATCACAGCTCTTCAAAAACTGATCCCATTGACACTACAGTGGAGGAAATGCAAAATATATAAGAAAATTGGTAGTTAAAATGATGAATGAACTACAAGAAGAGCTAATTAATTAATTAAGAGAGAAAATAGAGGAAATAAAAGATGATATCAATTAAGAAATGAAATTCTGAAAAAGTACCAAACAGAAGTCCTAGAAATAAAAGTCTCAATAAGTCAAGTTAGAAATTGACTATGGAGCAGCACCGACAGACTGCACCACATGCAAGACAGATACTCTGTTCTCAAATACAAGGTATGTAATCTTGAAAACACAATAAGCAATAAAGAAAAGATGACAAGAAACTAAGAATATGCAGGAAATATGGGACAACATTAAGAGACCAAGTCTAAGAATCACTGGTATAGAAGAAGGCAGCAAGATACAAACCAAGTGAATGAACATATATTTCAGTGAAATAGAAAAATCTTCATACATTGGGAGTGAGGTGGACTTGTAACTTTTAAAATTCAAAAAAAAAATAAGAAAAAATTTTTACTTCCTTGCATCTAATCAGATCATAATGGAATAAAGTTTGAAATTAATAGCAAGAAGAAAACAAATCATTTTAACATATGGATATTGAGTAGTATAGTTTTGAATGAGAAATGGGTCATAGAGGCAATCAGGAGAAATATAAGGCAATCTTAGAAACAAATAAAAACAATGATGTTAAAATCTCTGGAAGAGTATGAATGGAAATCTAAGGAAAAAGTTTATAGCATTGAGTGCCTCAATTAAAAGAATAGAACAATCCCAAGTATACAATCCAAAGTTACATCTCAAGGACCTAGAAAAGCAATAATAAACTAATGCAAAAATCAGTAGAAGACAGGAAATAAGTAAGGTCAGAGACAAAGTTAATGGAATAGAAAACGAGAATAGTATAATGAATCTGTCTTAACATTACTACATACAAATATAAATATACCACAGTGAATCTCACCCTTATGTATATCATCAAGGAACTCATTTTAAAAATTATAAGTAAATAGCAGAAAGATCAGTAAAGTAAATGGAAAGGGACAGGGAAACAGAGAAGGGGAGGGAGAAATACGTACTGGGGACTGAAATAGAGCTAATTATATCCCATGCTTTTATAACTATATAAAAATGTATCCCATTTTATGTATGACAAATAGAACTGATAAAAAAGAAATAATACAAAGAATCAATTCAACAAGGAGTTGGTACTTTGAAAGACAAATAAGATTGATTAAACTCTTAGCTGAACTAAGCAAAGACAAAGAACATCCAATTCAACAAAAATAGAGATGAAAATGAACATATCACCATAGACATTTCTACAATCCAGGAAAGAACTAAGGATTATTTAGAAAAAAAAATTATTCCAATAAATTAACAAATCTAGAAGATACTGACAAACATGTAGACACATTTCACCTACCCATATTGAACTGATTATACATTGAGAAACCTAAACAGACCAAGAAAAGGAACAAGATTGGTTCAGTAATAAAAAAAGATTTACAACAATGAAGATCCCAGGACCATATGGATTCTTAGCTGACTTTTTAAAAAGCTTTGAAGAAAAATTAATGTCAATTCTTCTCAAATTATTCTGTGAAAAATTAAGACGAAAAATGCTCAAAAATTCATTCCATGAAGTCAAAACTACACTAACAGTAAAATCACATAAAGATACATTAAGGAAATAAAATTATAGACCAATATCCCTGATAAATGCACATACAAAATTTTTATTAAAATATTAGCAATCCCCATTCAAAAGCACATTAAGAAGATTGTAGTCCCAGCTCCCTCCCCCTGTGGCCTGCCCCCCACCAGGCTACAGAAGTGGAGCCACAGTGACAGAGAATTCCAGGTCCCTTTGCTTGTTCACAGTGTGCTGACCTTCAGGTCCTGCCACAGGCACCTGGAGCTCTGTACTCCCTCAGGGACTAACAGACTGCAGGCCCCTTCCTCCACCCTATCCTCCTGACCTGACCACCACTCAAGTACTCATACTCTATCCCTGGTCACACTCCAGTCAGTGATGTGACTGTGAGGGCCAGGAGGTTGTTCAGAAGATGATGAGGTCATTCTGGTTTCATCAGCCCCAGACTGATGTTTTCTTTGTGTCTGTTCCAAGTTGTATCAATATAGTTTTCTTGTCATTTTATCTACATTTTCAAAACTATTGGTATATAATTGTTTATATATTATTATATTATCTTGTACACTTTTAGTAAAGTCTCTTTTTTCCCTTAATTATACTGCTGTTTCTTATTTCTTTTGTTTTCTTCATCATTTTTGCTTTATATTTATCACTTTAAGTAATAGTTACAAATTATTCATGGCCTACAATATAGCCAATTTTGTTCAATTTTTTCAATATTAAGTAAGCAGTAGCAGTTGTTTTTTGATTCACTTTTGCATGATTACATTTTTGTAATAGTTCTACCATATACTTTTCTGTGTTCTTATTCTTCAGGTTTAGTTTTGCACACAGAATTTATTGGCTATGTTTATTTCATCCTCGCAGCTTTTGTCTTTTAGTTTGGATATTGAGTTGTTTTTTATTTAGAAAAAATACATTTTTATATTTTGCTTTAAATATTTTTCAACTTCTCACAATTGTTTCATTATTTTTGCTACCCTGCCACTTATATTTAAGTATAAAATACTTTGAAATTTTGTGTTGCTTTCTTATATTACCTTTATAATTACTCATTCTTTTACTACATTTTAATATTCCTTGATTGATTAAAATGTGGTATAAATGAAGACTTTTGCCTTTCTCAGGCAATGCTGAGAACTTCGAACATTTAAAAACACTCAGCCTAACCTGCTTTTATTTAATGTATGAACAGATTTTAATTTCGCTTATACGTATAGCACTACAAGGCATTATTACTGACTTGATCAATTTTGGTTCAATTTTATTATTTACTTTGATTTCAATTCCATTGAGTTTTTCTATTTCTGTCTGGAATAATTTTTATCTTATCTAAAAAATTTCAATTAATACTTACTTTATTATGGGTTCTCTAATAATGAAATATCCATGTTTTTCATCTACAAATAATTTCAACTTTTCCTCATTTTTAAATAATATTACTGTGGATACATAATTCTATATTGTGAATTATTTTATTTTTGAAATTTATGCATCTTTATGGGGCATGTTATGGTAATAATACATTTTTATGGGGTATATTATGGTAACATCATGATGTATAATAACCAAATCAGTATTAATGATTTCCATATTTTTAACAATTAACAATATTTATGTGTTGGCAATTTCATATTTTTAAGTCATTTTGAAATATATGATTGTTTTACCAATAGTGACACTACTGTGCTAAAGCAGAACCAGAAGTGATTCTTCCACTCTGTGTTGTCAATGCCTCTGGTTGAACTTATTGTCTGTCATTCCTTCTGTGCTTGTTAGTCTCTAGTTATCATTTCACCATCCCATTCTTCTACAATGTTGACTTATTCATTCTATAAATGTGTGAAAATGTGGTATTTTTGTTTCTGTGACTGGCTTCACTTAATATCATGAAATCCACTTTCATCCATGTTGCTGCAATTGACTATTTCATTCTTTCTTACAGCTGAACAGTGTTGCATTGTGTAAATATATCACATTTTCTTTATTCATTCATCTATGGAAAAGCATCTGGGTTGATTCCATAGTTTGGCTACTGTAAATAGTGCTGGAATAAATGCAATAGTGTAGTAGTCTTTTTTGTGTAATGATTTCATCTCTTTGGATATATATACCCAATATTGGAATTGTTAGCTCATATGTTATTTCTATTTTTAATTTCATGATCAATCTTTACAGATTTTCTATGTTGGTTCTACTGATATTAGTTCCACTAACAATGGGTAGAGTTCCCTTTTCTCTGCATTCTTGCAGCATTTGTAATTTTTTGTCTTTGTGTCAATAGCCACTCTACCTGGAGTGAGATGACATTTCATTTTGATTTTCATTTGCATGCCTTTGAAGACTGGTGAAATTGAGTCTTCTTTCATATTTTCGGACATTTATATATCTTTTGTAAATTATCAAATTATCTGTTTAATTTTCCACCCTTCTATTTGTTGGATTGTTCTTGGAGGGGGTGTTCATCTTTGTAAATACCTCATACATTCTAGATATCAACTCCTTGTCAGATGTACTGGTTTCAAATATTTTCTCCCATTCTATAGGTCATCTCTTATTTTTATTGATCATTCCCCTTTCTATACAGAAGTTTCTTAAACTGAGGTAATCTTATTTTTGTTGCATTAGCAGTTATTTTATTTCATTTGTGCAAAGACATTATTCCACTATCTTTTGGCTTACTTGCTAGGTTTGTCTTAGTCTCCCAGGGTTGCAATAGCAAAATAACACAGACTGCCTGGTTTAGAAAACAAAATTTTATTTTCCTAAATTTCAGGAGATTACAAGTCCAAGATCAAGATGGGATTTTTCTGAGGCCTATCTTCTTGGCTTGCAGATGAACACCTTCTTTCAGTTCTTCAACTAGCCTTTTTTCCATGCTCACACATACCTGCTGAGGATACCAGTAAGATTTCATTGTGAGACACCCTAAAGATTTCAGTTAAACATTTTTACTTCTTTTAAAAGAAAAGTACTATCTCAAAATAGAACTGTATTGTGTGCTACTGTGGGTGAGGGCTTCAATATAAGCATTTTGAAGAAACACTATTTAGTCTATAAAAAAGCTTTATCTGTTATTATTATATGCATATATATGTTGATATTCTAATATTTTTCTTCTTTTCTCCTTCACATTTTTAATTTTACATATAAATTATGAAGATTAAATTAACAAATTAGTATGTCACTAATAGAATTTTAAGTGGGAATATGATTTGTGAAATGATCAGTATAGCTAATAATGGATTCAATATCTTTTAAGATTTTGTATCTTTATTTTGCAAAATAGTGGGAAATTCTTCACTTGTAAGAAGGTATTTATATCTTGTTCCTAGAAATACAAAATGTTGTGTTGTAATTGAGTTAGTCAGCGTTCTCTAGAGGAACAGAATCAACAGGATGTATGATAATGAAAAAGGGGATTTGGGGCTGGAGATATAGCTCAGTTGGTAGAGTGCTTGCCCTGGAAGCACAGTCCCTGGGTTCAATCCCCAGCACTGCAAAAATAAAAAAAGCGGGGGGATTTATTAGATTGGCTTACATGTCCAGAAGCTGGATAGTCCACAATGACTGTCTGCAGGTTGGAGAGCTGGAGGAACCAGTAGCTGTGCAGTCCAAGAGGCAGAAGCCCCAGAAAAAGAAGGATCAACAGTTTTACCCTAGTCTGAGACCAAAGACTTCCAGAAACTCCCTGGAGAATAACGGACAGAGTCCGCTTTGGAAGAGTGAAGAAGCAAGAATCCAATATCCTCAGATGATTGAAGCAGCAATGGAGAACCTCTTCAAGAAGAGTGGAGCATGCATCTGCATCTTATTTCTTGTTCTTCCAACTTTTATTCCATCCAAACCACCATCCTATTGGGTGGTGCTGCCCAGGCTTAGGAAGTGTCTCCATTTCAGTTGGCTAGTCCCACATTCCAATGATTCCTAGACACGTCCTCATTGACACACCAGAAGCCTCTTAATCCAATCAAGATGACAAATCAAATTAACCATTACAGTAATGAATTCAAATGCATGCAAAAATGTGCATATGGAATGAGAGTAGACAAAGGCATGGGCTGAACCACATAAAAATATAACCTTTGCTGTTACAATGAATATAATTCCTTTAAACATTTCACCTTCACATTAATCATAATGTTGAGCTTTTTCAGTAGACACTACTGGAGGAACACTGAAAATTGTAAGAATTCTCTATTTTTGTTGCTGCACATAAGTAAAGCTGTGGTTATAGTTAGGAGGATATCTGCTATTGCTTTTCCCCTGCCATTAATTTAAGAAAATGCAATACCCAGTGATCTTACAGTCTTGACCTAGCCTAATGATCATATTCTTGTGGCATTTTTCAATAAGAACACGGCAAGAGGGAGACTAGGATGGCAGAATAGTGTGAGGTAGTATTTCCCTTAGCTTGGCTACCCAGAACTCAAACAGCAGGAATATCATGTCTCCCCAAGGCAAGGCTTAGAGTGAAACATCCTGAGACTGGAGGGCCAGTCTGCCCTAGCTGAAACAGACTGTTGGACTCATTAATCAGATATAAAAAAATACCTCTTCACTGCAGTTTATCAATGGTCTGTCGATAGATACAGGAGCCATCTTAGGACTGCAGAAAGCAGAAACCCAGATCTGTCAGTGTGCAGCTAGGTTGGCATGGGTCTGTGTAAGCCTAGCAAACCTGTTGAAAGTCAGAAACAGGAAACAGTTTTCTGGGGGAAACACAGGTTAAAGAGAATGGAAAGATCAGGCTCTCCCCAGCTCCATGAATACTGAGACTTACAGGGACTGACAAGGCCGGCTACAGCAGGTTGTAGGCAAAAATTGAATATATCAGTTCTGTTTATGTCACAAAACTTTAAATGTCATATTAGGAGCTATTTTGTTTAAGGCTATATATTGTTTTTATTGGTTGCTGTTATTGTTGGACTCCCCCAACATATCCTGGAGACACTGTAACTCTACAGGGTAAAAACTTTACTGCCAGTCAAATTTAACTTAACTCCAGCATGTATCCCAGAATTTCTTACAATCAAGCTCTCACAAGTGAAAGATAGGAACAGATTTTGGCAGTCACAAGAGAAAGGATACAACACATAGGCGTGTCTCATTTCACCTGAGAGGCAGTTTCTCAGATGAAATATTACAGACCAGGGGAAAGTCACATGATATTTTCATAGTATTAAGAGAGCTGGGCTATCAGAGAGAGAAAAAGAGACCTTTGCCAGATGGAGACCTGGATCAATGAGCACCAACAGCCCTGTCTGTCTTTTTATATAAACAAATCCTCCAATGTATGGTTGTCCCAGATCAACTAGAACAAAAATACAATGAGTTGAAATGTCACCATATTCAAAGACCTATACAATGTGCCCACAGATAATCTATGGCTAGATTGCTTACTCAATAAGAAACATCGCAAACACCAAGTATCAACAATTGACATGGGATTTGATTTTCACAAAAGCTTGCCTGAGAACCTGCACTTTTCTTACCAGGAAAATTCTACATATAGTCAAAAAATTCAACCCTGTATATATCACTCTTCTACTCTGAGAGGCTGGGAACCTTTGCACTCTGCCTTAAATTCCTTTTTGGTAACAGTATGAAGAAATAGAAAATGATCAACTAAGAATATTGTATCCAGAAAAGCTAAGATATAGAAATGAAGGAGGGACAAAGACTTCCAGAAACAAAAATACTCTGAGAGAATAGTATCTCTACCAGAAGTGTTCTAGAAAGAATGCTTAAGTTCTTCAGATTCAAAGAAACACACATTATTAAGAGGAAAAGAAGCTGGATATAATGGCACATACCTCTAAACCCAGTGACTCAAGAAGCTGAGGCAGGAGAATCACAAGTTTTAGTTCAGACTTAGCAATGTAGCTCAATCCCATCTGAAAAATAAGAGTAAAAAGGGACTGGATGTATAGTTTTGTGGTAGAGAACCCTGGGTTTAAATCCCTATTCTCTCTCTCTGTCTCTGTCTCTCTCTCTCTCTCTCTCTCTCTCACACACACACACACACACATGCATAAAAACATAGGAAGGTATAAAACTTACTGGCAAGAATTTATATGCAGATATATTGAAAATTCTCTATTATTATTAGCATAACATAAACAATCTCTTCTGTATGAATATAAAATACAAGACAATTAATAATAATAAATGAATTTATATGTTAAGCTATAGGCAACATAGATGTAAAAATGGGATATCAAAATGGCAAAATGTGGGAAGGAGAGGGATTCAGGTGTAATTTTTTTGTTAATGTATTTTATATTTTGCTTTTTTTCTTTTATTTCTATTATTATTATGTTAAGTTGATGTTATTTTAAAGTAATTGTTATAATCACAAGATATTTTAAAAGTTTCATGGTAATGAAAATAAAATCAATATTAGACAAACTAAAATAATAATCAATAAATGACAACCCAATAGTTGAGTAATTCATGTAAGCACCAAGGAAGATTGTAAGAGAGGGTGAAGGAATGGATGGAAAATAAAACTATAAGACATGTTATAAAATTACTATAATAAGATGTTATCTTGGGGTTGGAGTTGTGGCTCAGTGGTATAGAGCTTGCCTGGCATATGTAAGGCCCTGGTTTCCATATTCAGCATCACATATAAATAAATGAATTAAAAGATGCATTGACAACTAAAAAAGTACTTTTTTAAAAAAAGAGCTATCTTTCAGTGATTACCTTGAATGCATTTAAGTTAAATTGCATTAAATTCTAAATTTAAAATACAAAGAGAATCTGAAAGGATAAAGAAACAATATCCCAGTATATGTTGCTTACAATAAACTCATTTCGTTACAAAGAACATACATAGACTGAAAGTGAATAAATGGAATAAGATAGTCCGTGCAAAAGAAAGTAGGATTTGTAATACCAATATCAGATTACAAAGACTTTAAAACAGTAGCAGTAAACAGAGTCAAGAAAACTCAATATAATATGACAAAGTGTCAATTATGCAACAGGAAATAATAATTCTAAATTTATATGCACACAATTTGAAGAACCCAAATATATAAAGCAAGTATTAATATATCAAAAGGGACAGACAGACTCCAATATTATACTTGAGGACTCTAATAGCCCACTTCAGCAATGAACTGTTCAGGCAGACAGGTGATCAAAAAAGAAATATCAGAGTTATATAGTACCTTAAAACAAAAAAACCCAAATATCTAATATTCCCCTTAATATATATATATATGCACATATACACTATATATATGTACTATATGTATACTATATATGTTAGATATCTTGTCTTTTGTTTATATATATATAATTATATATTTATATATGTATATATACATATATTCTATATAATGTTTCATTCTCCAGGAACGGTTATGGATTAGACATAAGGTATTCTCCAAAAGCTTATATGTGAGACAATACAGGAATAATCAGAAGTGAAATGATTAGATTATGAGACTTTTAACTTAACAAGTGGATTAATACATTTGATAGATTAATTATTAATATTTTTAAAGGACTACTGTATTTTTGGGAACTGTAGGAAGGTGGGAAATGGCTGGTCTTGGGGGTATATTCTAGGAATTATAAATTGTCCCCCTGATGACCTCCGCCTTCTTCTTCTTTTTCTTCTTCTTCTTCTTCTTCTTCTTCTTCTTCTTCTTCTTCTTCTTCTTCTTCTTCTTCTTCTTCTTCTTCTTCTCCTCCTCCTCCTCCTCCTCCTCCTCCTCCTCCTCCT
>JAJEJO010004249.1:151971-165914 GCA_020662805.1 Glaucomys volans
ACCTCCTCCTCCTCCTCCTCCTCCTCCTCCTCCTCCTCCTTCTTCTTCTTCTTCTTCTTTTCTCTCTCTCTCTCTCTCTCTGACTCTAATGAGCTGAGCAGCTATCTCCATCACACCCTTTGTCCATGATGTTCCACCTTACCTTGAGCCCAGAATGATGCAGAGCTGACCACTAACCATGAATCAAAACTCTGAAACTGTGACAAAATAAAATTTTCTTTCTTTACATTTTTTGTCAGCATTTTTGTTCACAGTGACTGAATGCTAATACCAAAAAGTCTCAATAGATTTAAAAAATTCAAATTATACTGAATATCTTTTATTGGTAAAGATTTTCTCAGTGTGTTATTTTTATTCATACATAGTAATTAATACCAAATATTTTGATCCATTGTGGCACACTAATATACACAAAAAGCATGATATAATCAATGTAACTACTCAGTACCTCCCCTTGCCCTTCCTCCATTTCTAACCTTGAACCCCTGAGTTTACTAATGATCTTCTTATTTTCATGAGATCCTTTTCTTCTTTTTTTCTAGCTCCCACTTATAAGAGAATACTTATGATGTTTTTCTTTCTAAGTCTGGCTTATTTCACTTAATATATTGCTTTCCAGTTCCACCTATTTTCCTGAAAATGACATAATTTTATTCTTCTTTGTGGATGAATAAAACTCCATTGTGTATATATACCAAATGTTTTGAACTGTCTTTTAACAGATGCCAAAGTTGGATCCATAATTTGCCTACTGTGAATTGTGGTACTGCATGCAATTCTAGAGTGTGGTGTTTTTAATTATTTTGGATAAATACCAAGGAGTGGTTTAACTGGATCATATGGTTGTCCCATTTTCAGTTTTTGAAGAACCTCCATACTGATTCCTATACTGGTTGCATTAAATTACACTCCCAGCAGTGTATAAAGGTTTCATTATTCCAGTATTACCAGCATTTATTGTCATTTGTGTTCTGGATTGCTTTGTGTTCTGATAAGATGGAATCTCAGTGTAGTTTTGATTTGGTTTTCTTTGATCCTTCATAATTTTGAATTTTATTTTTCATTAATATTAGCTTTGATCTATCTTCCTCTAATTTTATGGTTTGTTTTGGTATTATTCTTCTAAGAACTCAAGATTATGGCATTTATTTGAGATCTTTCTTATAAGTTAATTGAGGACACTCATAAACATTTCACTTTAGAACTGATTTTTCTGTATTCTGTGTTATTTCATTTTCTGCTTCTATTTTCATTTGATCATAATGTTTTAATTTTTCCCCTGATGTTTTCAATGACCCAATCATTATTCAAAATATGCTATTCAATCTCTATGTGTGTATTGTTTCTGTAAACTTTCTTGCTATTGATTTCTATCTCCATTCCATTATGATCCAATGTGATCTGAAAAATTAATTCAAACTTTTTGTATTTGCTTAGACTTGCACTTCTCCTCAGTTATGATCTATATTGGAGAAAGTTCCCCAAGAAGCTAAAGAAGTGCATTCATGTTTTGCTGAAAGAAATATTATATAAATGTATGCTAAGTCCATTTCATGGACTATGTTCTAACTCTGTAGCTAGTCTTATTTGATTCCAGATGGCATTTGAACCGAGTATCTTTTTCCGTACTTTCATCATCAGTTTGTGGATGTCTTTGCCAATGATGCAAGATCTAGTTGGGTGTTGCTTTTAAATCCAATCTGCCAGTCTATATTTTTTTTTGGACAATTTTCATTTTGTCTTACTATAGAAAGGTTTGTATTACTTCATGATATTTTTCAATTATTTAATTTGTTCTGATTAGTTATACATGACAGTAGAAGGCATGTATGCATTTTGATTAAACATACATAAATGGAGTATAATATCTCATTTTTATCATTGTAAATATTGTAGGATCACATGGGTCATGCAGTCATATATGTCCATGAGGTATTAATGTCTGTTTCATTTTTCTATCATTCCTACTCCCACAATCCCTCCCCTCCCTGCACTCCCTTCTCCCTAACATAAAGTAACTCTGTTCTTCTCTAACACCACCACACCTTATTGTGAGTTAGCATCTGCATATCAGACAAAACATTTGGTCTTTGGTTTTGGGGGTTTGACTTATCTTGCTTAGCATGATATTCTCAAACTCCATCCATTTACCAGCAAGTGCCATAATTTCATTCTTTAAAGCTGAGTAGTATTCCACTATATAAATATATACCACATTTTATTTAACCATTCATCCATCAAAGGACACCTAGTTTGGTTCCATAATTTAGCTATTGTGATTTGAGCTGCTATAAACATTGATGTGGCTGTGTCACTGTAGTATGCTGATTTTAAGTCCTTTGAGTATAAACTGAGGTGTGAGATACCTGGGTCAAACAGTGGTTCCATTCCAAATTTTCTGAGGAATCACCACACTGCTTTCCAAAGTGGCTGCACCAATTTGCATTCCCATCAACAAAGTATGAGTATACCTTTTTCCCCACATCCCCAATAACAAATATATAGCTTTTACAATGTTGAGGTATGTTCCTATTATCATTAGTTTTTCTAGTGTTTTGAACATAAAGGGGTGCTGTATTTTGTTAAAATACTCTTTCTGCATCTATTGAAATGATCATATTGTTCTTGTTTTTAAGTCTATTGGTATGATGAATTACATTTATTGACTTCCATATGTGGAACCAGGGTTGTATCCCTGGGATGAACTCCACTCAATTGTGGTGGACTATCTTTTTTGTACATGATTTGCCAGAATTTTATTGAGAATTTTTGCATCTACGTTCATCAGGGATGTCGGTCTGAAGTTTTCTTTCTTTGATGTATCTTTGTCTAGTTTTGGTATGAGGGTGATATTAGATCCATAGAATGAGTTTGGAAGGGTTTCCTCCTTTTCTATTTCATGGAGTAATTTGGTGAATATTGGTGTTATTTCTTCTTTGAAGGTCTTGTAGAACACGACTGAGAAGCTGTCCAGTCCTGGGCTTTTATTAATTGGTAGGCTTTTGATGGTTTTCTACTTCATTACTTGAAATCATTCTGTTTAAATCATGTATGATCTCCTGATTCAGTTTAGTTAGGTCATATGTCTCTAGAAATTTGTTCATGTGTTCAATATTTTCTATTTTATTGGACTATAAATTTTCAACTAATTATCATTTGTCTTTCAGTAGTCCCTGGCATATTTCCTTTTTCATCACAAATTTTAGTAATTTGACTTTTCCTGTCTTTTTCTCTTTGTTAGTGTGGCTAGGGTTCTATCAATTTTATTTATTTATTGAATGAACCATCTTTTTGTTTTGTCAATTTTTTTCAATTGTTTCTTTTGTTTCAATTTCATTTACTTCAACTCTGATTTTAATTATTTCCTTTCTTCTACTACTTTTGGTGTTGATCTGTTCTTTTTCTAGGGCTTTGAGATGTAATGTTAGGTCATTTATTTGTTGACTTTTTAATCTTTTAATAAATGAGCTCCATGTAATAAACTTTCCTCTTAATACTGCCTTCACAGTGAACCAGAGATTTTGGTGTTTTATCAGTATTCTCATTTACTTCTAAGGATTTTTAAAATTTCATTCTTGATTTCTTCTACTATCCATTTGTCATTCAATACTGTATAACTTAATCTTCCTTTGTTAGAGTAGTTTCTATTTTTTATTTTATCATTGATTTCTAATTTCAGTCCATTATATCTGATAGAATTCAGGGTATTATGTCCATTTTTTGTATTTACTATGAGTTTCTTTGTGGCATAATATACAGTCTATTTTAGAGAAGTATACATGTTGTGGTGAGAAAAAAAGTGTTTGGTGTTGGATTAAATATTCTATACATGCCTTTTAAGTCTAAATTATTGATTTTATTATTTAGTTCTACATTTTCTTTATTGTTTAGAAGATCAGTCCAGTAGTGTGAGAGGTATGTTAAAGTCACCCAGTATTTTTGTGTTGTGGTCTATTTGATTCTTGAAATTGAAAAGGGTTTTTTTTTGATGTACATATATGCTCCATTGTTTGCGGCATAAGTATTTACAACCAATGTCTTGGTGATGTATAATTCCCTTCAGTAGAATGAAATGTCCTTCTTTGTCCCTTCTGATTAACTTTGGCTTGAAGTCCACTTTATCTGACATGAGGATGGTAACCCCAGCTTGTTTATGCGATCGATGTGTGTGATATGTTTTTTCCCATCCTTTCACCCCCAGTCTGTGGATTTCTTTGCCTATGAAGTGAGTCTCTTGGAGACAGCTTATTGTTGGGTCTTGTTTTTAATCCAATCTGCCAGTCTACATCTTTTGATTAATGAGTTTAGGCCATTAGCATTCGAGGTTATTATTGTGATATGATTTTTATTCTCAGTCATTTTGGTTTATTTCTCATTTTAAATTTGATTTAATTTCTCCTTTTATTGACTATTCCTTTAGTGTAGTTCCTTCCTTTGCTGTTTTTCACTTTTTTTCACCTCATCCTCATGAAATATTTTGTTGAGAATGTTCTCTAGTGCAGCCTTTCTAATTGTGAATTATTTTAACTTTTAACTTTTGTTTGGAAGGCTTTTATTTCATTTCCAATTCTGAAATTTAATTTTGTTGGATATAAAATTCTTGGTTGGCATCCATTTTCTTTCAGATTTTGAAATATGTTGTTCCTTGACCTCCTAACTTTGAGGATCTGGATTCTGAAATCTGGTAACAAAATTGGTTTCCCCTTATACAAAATTTGCTTTTTTCCTCTCATGGTCTTTAAGGCTTTATCCTTATTCTGCATTTTAGGAATTTTCATTACAATGTACCTTGTAGTGGGATCTGCTATAATTTTGTACATTTGTGGTCCTGTAAGCCTCTTTTATTTGATTTTCCATTTCATTCTTTAGATTTTGGAAATTTTCTGATATTATGTCATTGAAAAGATTGTGCATTCCTTTGGTTTGTACCTCCACAATTTCCTCTATCTCAATAAATCTTAAATTTGGTCTTTTAATGTTATCCCATAATGCCTGGAGATAATGTTCATGGATTCTTACCATATTCACTGCATAGTCAACTTTATTTTAAATATTAAATATTTTGTCTTCAGTCCCTGAGATTCTGCCTTCCAAATGGCCTAGCCTCTTGGTGATGCTTTCCATTGAATTTATAATTTGGTTTATTGATTCCTTCATTTCAAGGATTTCTGGGATTTTTTTTCAGAATCTCTGTTTTTTGAAGTGATCTTTCGCTTTCTGTATTTTCTCTTTGATTTTACTCTTTATGGGATCCTTTACTTCACAGACCAGTTTAACTATGTGCATTCTAGTTTCCTTCTCTAACATTTTTTCTACTATTTTGTCAGTAGATTCTCTTATTGGGGCAACTTGGTTTGTTTGGGGCATTTTGTTCCCTTGTTTTTTCGTGTTGCCTGTGTGTTTTCCCATCTAGTTTTATGGATCTGAGGCAGTACAGATTCTACCCTGTAGACCCATATTTTCCCTCAAGGTTTCCAGTACCTGCTGTCAGGTGGAGAAAAGGTAAAAAGGGAATCCAGGAAAACAGACAAGTGAGAGGAAGAATACATATAAAACAAAATATAAATAAATGAAAACATAAGAATATACAGCAGAACTGCAAAACACCATGCATATATCACCATCCTCAAAAAATCTGATGCATGAAAAATCCCTTGCTCCATATATGGTGGAGAGAGATATTAGAGAAGGAAAAAATAAAATAAGATAAATCTTGATATAAAATTGAACAACTCTGTGTTTGAAAGTTTCTCCTTGTCTCCTCACAAGATTGTCTAGCCCAGACTGGCCCTGGCAGACCCAGTCACTATCCCACTCATCCAGGCTTCATATATTCCAGGTTTGGCCACATTGCAGTCCCAATATCTCAATGCCACTAAATTTGGAGAGAGATCACCAGGGATGAGCAATCTTGAGAAACAGCAACCAGATGGAAGCCACAAACACTCCCAGCAGGAAGACCCCAGGTGCAGACAATCATGCAGGCCCCCCAACACTGAACCTTCAGATCCTAGAAGGTGCGCCAGGACAGGGGCTGCTGCATCCCAAAGTGCAGGAGCAGCAAACCTGCTGGCATACCAACCACCAAGGACCTGGCTGGCATCTCAAGATGAATGCAGTCATGTGCAACCAAACCTGGTGTCTTCCTGGAGGTGGACATCTGGGCCGTGATGGAAGCAGTAGTGCCAGGGATCGGTGACTGCAAGCAGTGACTCAGCAACAGCTGCAGTGAGTCAGTGGCAATGGCATCAGGTGGGGAGTCAGGGGAAGAAGCGCCGGCAGCAGCTGTGCTCGCAGCTGTAGATGGTAGCTGCACCCATAGAAAAAACTTTCAGGCATCCACAGCAGCAGCATCAGGGGCAGCTGCCCCCTGAGACAAGACCTCCCTCCACGTGATGGCAGCAGCATCTAGGGCAGCAGTGTCTGCATGATATTTGTTTTATATTTAATATTTGATTTGATCCTAATTCTCACTTGCCTATCTACTCTTCTAGTGAGATTTGTGCTGTTTTGAAGTTTCTTCCTTGTATGAATCTTCTTCTGTGTGTAGAATTTCTTTAAGTATCTTCTGAAGTGGTGATTTTTTTGGACACAGATGCTTTTGTTTTATGCATATTTTGTGATTTGGTACTTATTTTCATTTATTTATTTATTTATTTTCCTTTTAATGTCTTGTTTCCATATATTAGAGAAAACATGAATGATACTTGACTTTCTGAGTCTGGCTTAATTCACTCAATATGTTCTCTAGTTCCATCCATTTACCAATAAATCACATAATTTGTTTTTCTTTATAGCTGAATAAAATTCCATTGTGTATATATACCACATTTTCTTTATCCATCTTCCTATTGATGTACACCTTGTTTGGTTCCATAACATGGTTCTGATGAATGGTGCTTCTAATATACATGAGTATGAGTATACTACTACAGGGTGCTAATTTTAAGTATTTTGGATAAATGCTGAGGAATTATATAAATGGGTCACATGGAGCATTTATTTCTAGTCTTTTGAGAAATCACCATTTTTATCTTCATACTGGTTTTACTAACTTAAAATGCTACCAAGAGCTTATCTGCATTCAATTTTCTCCACATCTTCACCAGCTTTTGTTGTTACTTACATTTGTTTTTACTGCAGAGTGAACACAGGGGTGCTTTACCACAGTGCTATACCCCAGTTCAATTTTTATTTTGAGACAGTCTTACTATTTTGTTGAAGGTCTCACTAAGTTGCTGAGACTAGTCTCAAACTTGCAATCCTCTTGCCTCAGCCTCCTAAGTCTTTGGGATTACAGACAAACACCATCAGGTCAGCTTGTTACTTGTAATCTTTCTTCTTTCAAGAATTGTCTATTTAGTTCATTTGTGATATGCTATCAGTATTTTTGATGTCAAGTATTTTGGGATTTTTATATATTCTGGGTATTAATCCTCTGTCAAAAGAGTAGCTGGCAAAGATTTTCTCCCATTTTGTAAGCTCTGTCTTTGTGATCTTGTATTCTTTGAAGTGCAGAAACATTTTAATCTGATGCCATCACATCTATTGATTCTTAGGATTATTTCTGGGGCTTTAGGAGTCATACTGAGAAAGTCAATACCAGGGCGTATATGTTGAAATGCTGTCCATATATTTTCTTCTCGCAGTTACCCAGTTTCCTAGCTCTTTGATCCACTTTTAGTTGACTTTGTACAGGGTGAGAAATAGGGATATTTTTTTTTCATCCTTCTTCATAGGAATGCCAGTTTTCCCCTTGCTTGTTAAAAAGACTGTCCTTTCTTCAATGAAGTTCTTGGAGCCTTTGTCAAAGATCAGATGACTGCGTGTGTTTGGATGAGGAATACATTTAAACAAGAGCCAGATGACACCCTAAAAATGAAATAATCCCCTAAAATTATCACAAAGCCAACTATGACATTTAGACTCGGTGTTCTAGGTACCATGTAGTTGTCAATACATTAATTCAGATGTAAACCAACTGACATTCCAAACTTCAACAGAGAGTGGTATCAAAGTCCCAGTTTTGATAGCCATATGTCTCTCTATAAGATATTTCATCTCTCAAGGCATAGCATTTTTATACATAATGTCAAGAGATCAAGACTACTTTGTAATCTCCAAGAACTTTTCACTTTGAACAGGTTACATTTTTATTCCTTTTCAGAATTTCTGCTTTACATATTTTAAAAGATCATATATGTTCAACAAAGATGCGAACTGACACAAGGGTTTATAATTTAATATGCATTTTATTGGTAAGATTTAAACTTCACAAATCCAAGAAATAAAAAGATATCATTTGTTACAAATCATCAGACAATTCTAAAGTGAAATTTATAGTATTTTCATCACACTAAAATATTCAAATAAATTAGATATAATTGTAATTGAATAGGTGCTAATAGCCATAGCATGGAAGGACAATTAGCAGTTACTGAATCTTTTATTCTTTGAGCATAATATTATCAAGTACCTGAAGATATTGTCTGAATATGAGTCACTAAATATATATCTTTGACTTCTAGAAAATTTAAACTTACCAATGAAATTTCTTCATTTATTTTTTATGATTACTCTAGTAGTTCCAATTATAGTGATGACATACTGACCATAACATATAAGAGTGCTGAAAAGGACCAATAGCTCAGCTTTTACCTTACTAATCATGGTCTATATTTTATTTTTGATTCTGCTACAAATTAATAATTCATATAGATTTCCCCATCAATGTTTCATGAAGTTATCCTCAGACATTTCATTATTCCTATGAGTATTTTAAAGATAAATAGAAACATTTAAAGAGCAGATAGGTGTAGTCTAAATAATTAAAAGATATACAGTTGACAATACAGAGTAAACAGGATTCTCTTACTATATTAGACATTCTTCCTAGTTACTAACATTTAAAACAGCTGCCTATCAAAGAACAAATCTTTTCACAGAAATAAGTGCAAACCTTCCTACCCTTGAAGCCAGAACTAGCTATATCTGAATATGCCTTGACTGTTTATTAAGACAGACTATTTCATTTTGAATTTTGACCTACAATTGAATTTTTTTTCAAGTGGATCACTCTAATTCTTTAATATTTTTATCAATCTCTTGCTCAAGGTAAGATCTTTCTGTGCTAGAAGAATACACAATTTTGGATATGAAAATATAAAATTCTTTTCAAATGTAACTCTTTCCTACTTATTCCATTAAATCATGTATGTATTAACTCAATGCTCACTTTGTAAGGTCTGTTTGTTTGGGGAAGTAAGAGGAAATATTTTTATGTTTCCTCTTACATCTCTAAACATTAAATTGAGAACTAATATTTTCTGTCTGATATGTTAGTTGTGGGCAATTGATTATTTCAAAAGTCAAACTCACTTCCTCATAAAAAGGAAACAAAGTACTTTAAATCCAGTCAATTTTGGAAAGACTTGCAATAAAATTATGGTGCTACTGTTTGAGATTACACTTTTCCTATTTTTTAAATTAATTCAGGAAACCAGAGCCAGTCTTTTCATCTATTCAAACTAAGAGCAAGTTAAAACTTACTATAGTCCCCTTAGAAATGATGTGATCTGTCTTACTTTTCCAGCACCACTCTGAAAATTCCACTCATTTGTCAATGGGATGTAATGAATACATATTGATAATGTTATGAGTGCTTGGATAATGCCAAAATCTGAAATTTTCTTCAACTTTATTCAACCATTAACCAGAATTCTACCCAGATATTACTGTGGTCTTTTGCCATTTTATTTTGTTCACTTCTGAAACTCCTCAAGCTCCTGGCCAATGAAATAAAATATAATACCTGACATGCATACAAAGGGAGTTCCAAAGGCAGAAAACATGAATGACCATCCATATTGCACATCAATGATGACATTTTCTGGGACACACCTGTTGCTCCTTTCTATAGATAAGTAATTTGGAAAATCAACAGCATATTCCTTCCATAGTACAAACAGACTGAGTATCAGGCTAAATAGAGCCCCTGTGGAGGAAAAAGAAAAGAAATCATTTATTTCTCATTTAAAGAGAGAAACTACAGAAAGTAAGTTTGCAAGTTCTCAGTACATAACATCTTGGATTATCTCTTAATATATATCTGTGAAGATAAATTTTAAAACTTTCTAAGTTTAAATGAACACTAAATGAGAAATGCTGATTCTAGCAAAGATTCAATACTGTGCTCTTTTATTTCTCTTCTTATCAGTAAGACAAAAGAGAAATATATGAAAAAAATGTTTATGAAGACACCTGGCAATAGGTATCAAAGAATAGCATGCCTAAGAGAGAGTAATCAAATGAAGTGAACATTAAGTTTGTTCTAGCTTATTGCCTTGAAAATTTTTAAGCCATGATATAAGAGGGAGAATTGGTGAGGAATCTGGTGGACTTCCTGAGTTAAAGATATAGAACAGAGAGCCGGAAAAAACTAAAACAAAGAGCATTCATGCAATTAAGTGATAAAGTATAAAAACTTCACAAAGAACAAATCTTAATATATCCACAGATGACCCAAATATACAACATAATTTTTGTGATTGGCAAACATTAATTTGTATTCTATTTGATTTTCTAAAGAAGAGAGGATGGTCCATATTCACATTCACATGTTTTGACTTAGGTTCTTGTGTCTTACAGTATCTGCAAAACTTCAATAAGAGCAGCATGGTAGAATGTTTCCCATATTACAATACAGTCTTCAACTGTCTTAAAAATTGAATAATTTTTGTCATAACTAGCACAGGAAAGAAAGTTATTATCAAAAATACAGTAATACTCAAAAGATTTTGACTTTTCTGAAAAAAAATAATGCATAGTGTTTGACTTTGCTCCTATAACTTTACACTTCAATTATTTTAATATAATGAATAACAGATACATAATTTCAACTTTCAATAGTAGTAAGAGATGGATTTTTTTCTGCCACTTGGAATTTAGATTCATGTCTATTAGCTCTTATGAGGGACTTCCAGTACAGTAATGTGCCAGTCATCAAAATGTTCAAATTTGTATGTGATTATTTCGCTACTTTTTCATTTTTTATGTTCTAATTAGTTATATATGACAGTAGAATGCATTTTGATACATCACACATAAATGCAGTATAACTTCTCACTCTTATGATTGTGCATCATGTAGAATTACATCATATAATCATACTGGGCATAGGGTAATAATGTCTGATTCATTCTACTATTCTTACTACCCTCATACCCTCTCTCTCCATTTTCTCCACTACGCCTAATCAAGAGTACATCTACTATTCCCTAGCACCCCCTTACTGTGAATTAGATGAAAGTAATTAAAGCAAGATAAATAGGAAAAGAACTCAAACTATCACTATTTGCAAATGACATGATTATATACTTAAAAGATTCAAAAAATTCCACCATAAAACTTCTAAAACTAAAAAATAAATTCAGCAAAGTAGTAGTATATAAAATCAACACCAATAAATCAAACACATTCCTACGCATCAGTGATGAATCCACTGAAAGATAAATTAGGAAAACTACTCCATTAAAAATATCCTCAAAAAAAAAATTTTTGGAAAAAAATCTCATAAAAGAGGTGAAAGATCTCTACAATGAAAACTACAGAAAACAAAAGAAAGAAATTGAAGAAGACCTTAAAAGATGGAAAAGTCTCTCCTGTTCTTGGCTTGTTCTTCATAGAAATACAAAAAGCAATCATGAAATTCATTTGGAAAAATAAGAGAACCAGAACCAAAATAAGCAATCTTAAGCAAGAAAAGTGAAGCTGGAGACATCAAAATACCAGACCTTAAACTATAACGCAGAACCATAGTAACAAAATCAGCATTATATTAACACCAAAACAGACACAAAAATAAATCGTACAGAAGAGAAGACACAGAGGCAACCCACATAAATACAGGTATCTCATACTGGACAAAGGTGCCAAAAACATACAATGGAGAAAAGATAGCCTCTTCAACAAATGATGCTGGGAAAACTGGAAATCCATATGCACCAAAATGAAACTAAACCTCTATTTCTCATCCTGCAGGAAACTCAACTCAAAGTGGATTAAAGACCTAGGCATTAGACCAAAGAACCTGTACCTACTAGAAGAAAAAGTAGGCTCAAATCTTTATCATGTTGTCTTAGGACCTGACCTCCTACAGTACAAGAAGAAAAATCAAGAATCAATAAATGTAATGGATTTAAACCAAAATGCGTCTTCTCAGCAAAGTAAACTATCAACATGAAGAGAGAGCCTACAGAGTGAGAGACGATCTTTGCCACACACACTTCAGATAGAGCACTAATCTCCAGAATGTATAAAGCACAAAAAATTTAACACCAAAAATAATATAAACCAATCAATAAATGCACTAAAGATCTGAGCGGACACTTCACAGAAAAAGAAATACAATCAATCAAAAATATATGAAAAAATGTTCATCATCTCTAGCACTTAGAGAAATTCAAATCAAAACTACTCTTAAGATTTATTCTCACTCCAGTCAGAATGGTAATTATCAAGAATACAAGCAACAACAAATGCTGGTGAGGTGTCAAAAAAGAGGTACACTCATACATTGCTGGTGGGATTGCAAATTGGTGCAAACGCTACGGAAGGCAGTATGGAGATTCCTCAGAAAACTTGGAATGGATCCACCATTTGACCCAGCTATCCCACTCCTTGGCCTATACCCAAAGAACTTAAAATCAGATTACTACAGTGATGCAGCCACATCAATGTTCATAGCTGCTCAATTCACAATAACTAGTTTGTGAAACCAAACTGTGTGCCTTTCAACAGATAAATGGATAAAAAAAATATGGTAATATTCCCTTGTGTGTGTATGTATGCATGTGTGTGTGTGTGCATGAAGAGAGAGCCTACAGAGTGGGAGACGATCTTTGCCACACACACTTCAGATAGAGCACTAATCTACATACACACACACACATGCATACATACACACACACACACACACACACACACACATATAAACACACGAGGGAATATTACCAGCCTTAAAGAAGAATGAAATTTTGGCATTTGCAGGTAAATGGAGGGAGTTGGAGAATATCATGCTAAGCAAAATAAGCCAATCCCAAAAAAACAAATGCATAAAGTTTTCTTTGATATGCAGATGCTAATTAACAAGGGGGGGTCTACAGAAGAATTGAGGTATAGCATAATATTAATCAATTGATCAAAGCATAAGTGGAAATTAACTAAGGTTGGAAAAAGGGATATCTGAAAGATTACATTAAAATATTGATATTACTTGAAGTGATAAACAAATTCAACATTATCCCTATCAAAGTTCCAACTATGTAATTTTCCAAAAGTAAAAACTGTTTTCTACAATATAAAAGAAATTTCAAATGATCGAGAAAAACATAAACACACCTAAAATAATTGAACTCATTCTAGCTAATTTCAAAATTTCATACAAATGGAAAGCAACAAAAATACTGTGGTACCAGGTGCGGTGGCGCACGCCTGTAATCCCAGCAGCTGGGGAGGCAGAAACAGGAGGATCACGAGTTCAAATTCAGCCTCAGCAAGGCCAAGGCACTAAGCAACTCAGTGAGACCCTGTCTCTAAATCAAAAATAAAAAATAGGGCTGGGGATGTGACTCAGGGGCTGAATGCCCCAGAGTTCAATCCCGGTCCCCCCCTACCAAAAAAAAATAGTGTGATAATGGCATAGAGAAAAAAATATATACAAAAGCAATAAAGAACATAAATTTAGATCATGTACATTACCCTTTATTATTAGTTGTTACCCTAATATCTAACATTGCATATTAAACACATTTTAATATATTTCTTTTCTTTTTTTAACCTTTTATTTAATGTATTTATTTTGATTCATTGTACGCAAATGGAATACAGCTGTTGTTTCTCTGGTTGTACATAAAGTAGAGTCACACCATCTGTGCATTCATACA